>JAIVFJ010000043.1:0-377144 GCA_025765615.1 Zopfochytrium polystomum
GTGAAGGCACGGAGGGGAGGCCGGGCAAGAACATCGACGATTGGAACGAAAGGAAGATCGCTGATACAAAAAGAGTTGTGGAGCCGAAAACCTCCGCTTCTAATGATGAATGAACTGTTTTAAGTGCAACGAAGGAAACAGCAAGATTCTAGAGGAACGGGCTTCCATCGACCGCTGTTGACGTGTGATGTTCTGTTGGCGAGCGACAGTTGTTGAGTTGACCAGGGAAGGCTGAATTTCTCCCGTAGATCCCAAACCTTCGACGGAGAGGCCAATTTTGAATGAATTGACTCTTGCCTCGCTGTTGGTCATGCTAATTCTGACGAAAGATCTCGTCAAGTCTTTCCTGGGTTGCGTAAGCCGAGATCACGAGGTCCCAAAAGTTGCTTTTACTTTCGCTGGGAGGTTATCGTCCTCGGTTATCCTTGCTGGTTTTCTTTTTGGTTGATTATCCTTTGTCAATATTCTGTAAATTTTTTCCCGGTCGGCACAATCACTCTATGGACCTGCGATATTGACTCTGCCGCTGAAAATTTATTCTTTTCTCAGTACGAGTCGTCTAAGCAGGGATTGATTAACCGACAAATTCGAACGAGAAAGGCAGCGTGAAAAAAAGGAAACGTTATTTGAAAGAATGTTGTTCTCTTTCAAACAGAGTCGCACGGACGACCGGTGCGGCGGTCTCAGAAACAGGAAAGAAGGGAGAAGGCACTATCAATCAGTGTCACAACCTTCAAGAAGGGGGCGGGGAGGAAATGGGGTAGGTGTATGTTGCTGTCGGCGGGGGCGGCACAGTGGTGGTGGTGAGGTACGGGACAGTATCTGGGGTAACCGCAAAAGAAAACAGAAGGGCCGGGTTAGTCGATTACATATTTCGAAGCGAAAACAACGTGAACCCACCAGACGGGGAAGCGTAAGCGTACGAATACACCGTCGCTTTACTGACGCCTCCGCACCCAACATCACCGCTGCCTGTGCACACGGAGTCACAGTCCTCCGTCCGGCAGCCTCTGCTGCAAGTACGCGGCCTCCTTCAATCTGCCGCAAACGCACTGGAACCCGTCCTCGGTCGCCGACTCCTGCAACTGGTGCGCGGCGCACTCTTCGGCGCACTGCAGCTGCGTCAGGTTCTGTTTTGGGCTGATGAAGAGTGAAGAGAAGATGGAGCCCAGTTGCGGGTCGGCGAAGCAACCGATGTAGATGTAGACGTGTGGTTGGGAGGTGAGCGAGGGCTGGGCCGACGAGGATGTTGCGGTTGGGTACGGTGAGAGGGATGGGGGTGGGAAAGAGGAGTGCCACGAGGAAGCAGAGGCAGAGGCGTACGACGATGGGAGAGATGAGCGCCCCGAGGAGGAGGCGGTAGGGACTGTGTACACAGACGACGCAGTGGAGTGTGGCGGGGAGGAAACGGGGTAGGTGTACGGGGAGGAAGAGTAGTGCCCCGAGGAAGCCGATCCGTACGACGTTGGGACCGAACGTCCCGAGGAGGCGGTGGGGACTGTGAAAACGGTTGGCGAAGTGGAGAGGGGCAGGGGGTTGGTGTATGGGGAGGGCGAGAGGGATGGGAGGGGAAGTGAAGGGTGCCACGAGGAAGCAGACGCAGAGGCGTACGACGATGGGACAGATGAGCGCCCCAAGGAGGAGGCGGTTGGGACCGTGAAGTATGGCGAGGTGGAAACGGGGTTGGAATACGGTGAGGTAGGTGTGGGCGGGACAGTGGTGGTAGAAAGGAACGGTGCCGTGTGGGTGTCTGTGGCCAAGGTCTCTGTGAGCCACTCGCGTCGAGCAACGCAGTCAACGATTTGCAAACTCACCAGAAGGGCTCGTCAAGAAGTACGCAAACACCGACGCCTTTCCGACGCCTCCGCACCCGACGCCGCCGCTTCCAGTGCACACCGAATTGCACTCTGCCTCCGGCACCTTTTGCGCGAACCCGCTGGCCGTGAGACTGCCGCAGAAGCACTGGAAGCCGTTCTCGGTCGCCGACCACTGCAGTTGGTGCGCGGCGCATTCTTCGGCGCACTGCAGCTGCGTCAGGTTCTGCTTCGGGCTGATGAACAGTGGGGAAAAGATGGAGCCGAGTTGCGGGTCGGCGAAGCAGCCGTAGGAGACGTAGGCGTGCGGCACGGAGGTGAGGGGGGGTTGCGGGGATGTTGAGGAGTAATACGAGGACAAGGGCGCAGACGCGTACGACGTTGGGAAGGATGAGTGGCTCGAGGAGGTGGTGGGAACTGTGTAGACGGTGGATTCCGGGGAGCTTGGTGGGGAGGATATCGGGTAGGTGTACGGAGAGGCAGTGGGCGGGGCGGGCACAGTAGTAGTCGTAATGTACGGTGAGACGGTTTCTAAATTTTCATAGGGGAATAATAAGTTGTGTTTCGTGGTTCGGTGTGTTGAATAGAAATGAAAGCTCACAGGAGCTCTCACTCACCGGCTGCGTCCGTCAAAAAGTACATGTACAGAGACGCCTTCTTCTCGCCACCGCACCCGACACCGCCGTCGCCGACACAGATCGAGTTGCACTCGCCGTCGTCCAGCTTCGCCGCGACATAGTCGACGGCGGGCGCTCCACCGCAGAGGCAACGGAAGCCGTCTTCCATGGCCGAGAACCACTGGCTGCGCGAGGCGCACTCCTCTGCGCACTGCAACTGGGTCAGGTTCTCGAGGGGACTAATGTACGGCATGAAGAGGATGGAGCCGGGTTCGCGGTCGGGGTAGCAGCCGAGGTACGCAAACGCGTGCGGGACGGCCGTTGGAGGCGGGGAAGACGCTGGGGGGGTGAGCCAAACGTAGAAGGGATTGTTGGAGGAAGAGCAAAACGCGTGTGGAGAAGAAAGGTCTCGCTGCTCGGGTGCCTTACCGGAGGAGGTCGGCGTGGGCGTGACCACTGGCACTGAGGAGGAGATCGGCACGGGTGAGCGGTCCGCGTCCGCATCTGGAAGGGGCGCGCCTGTGGCGGCGGCTGCGGTGCCAAGGACTGCGATGCCGGCGGCGGCGGCGGCGAGCCTGCTGCTGCGCATCATCATTGTCATCATTGGCATCATCATCAACGGCGAGATCGCGTCGGTTGTTGCGGTGTGAAGAACAACTCAAAATGCGCTGCGCGCGCTTCTTGCATAAATATTTATAATATTTGGATCTTGTTGATATTCTCCCCTTTTTTTTTTCTTTTTTTTTTTCGTTGCATGGTCCTGTCTTTCTTTTCCGTTTTGGGAACAAACTCTTTTGTCTTCCTTTTCATTTTATTTATGAAAGATTGAAGATTGAAAAATGCAAGCATCGCCACACTTCCCTTCTTGGCCTTCAAATGGTGCGGGTTGGGCAGCAGCAAGACATGGCCACGATGGAAAGACAGGCACGAACCGACAAAACCAATCTCGAATTTTGTCCCTTCCGCGAAGTTAAAAGTTTTCAGCTTCAAAAGGAAAAAAAGTCGAGTCCGCAAATCCCGCCTGTCTTACCTTGTACTTTGTGCGAGAACATGGCGCATGGGAAGACAGCATTTGGGCCGTTTTTGGATTGGAAATGGGAAGGGAAATCTCCGCCTCCCATGGGCGAATACATGATCGATTGCATCTTTCAAAGCATTTTGAGGTTTTTTACTGTCGAATGGTCTTGAGAGACATGCCTTTCCTTTCCGCTTTTTGAAAGGCAGATATGCAGGGCAGCAGCCCTCTGAGACCACACCGCTCGCAAGTCGGTCCGCCTCCTGGTACTCGGGTGCCTTCGCCCCGTCGGCGAAGCTGTCATGGCTGGGGGCCTTGAGCCGATCGCGGACTTGTGCGACAGGCGACTGCGCAGGGGTTCGACGCGTGCTTGCGTTCGCGTTCGCAGACGGGGGGTGGTGGCGCGGCGTTCCACAGTTGCGAGCAATGAGGCGGTGCTCTTTCCCCCAGGCTCATGCGCTCACGCCGTAGAATTTGGGGAGAAACAAACTGCAATGAATTTCGCACAAAGGCACCTAAGTATATTAATACAGTGGCTCACAACATTGGGTCAATGTTTTGCACAAGACCCTCCTACATTCAGCAAATGTTGCCTTGCGTTAGATTAAACTGCTCACAAAGTTTCATTCCGCTTCCGGCGGGCATGCGAACCTGACCGCCAACGAAAACAGTGTCAACTCCGACGAGTCGCACAACCCATTGCCGCCACGTGGCGGCCGCGTTCTGTTTGAAGCGACCAGGCGTCCCTGAGCGGTTGATGCCGTCACGTCGTCAGCTGGCACTGCCGCCGTCGCGCCCATCCCTCACCTTGCCGACATCCGAGACACTCAGGGCCGGGGTTGGTCAGTGATCACGGCCACTTCCAGAGTTACCCACCTCAAAAACCCAATGGGGTTCAGTGCACTTTGCGCGGCCCATGATGCCCTCCCTCCTCTCTCAAAACATCCGATTATTCATCATCGGCTTGGAGGGGAGATCAAATGCAAACCCTTGGGAGATTCAAATCGATTTCATTCGATATTCATATCTCACCACCTTCGTTTGATAAAGTGTGAAAACCTTGAGCCCGTACTAAGGTCGCTTCAACGGCGGCAGCCAGCTCCATTCCGATCTTCCATAGAAATGTGACAAGGACGGCTAGTCGGTCATGCGGGACAAAACTCCGTTCGCAGATATGGAAAATCCATCCGACCGTGTCAGACTTGAAGCCTCGGGGCCGCGTCATCGCCCGCTTCAACTACGCTGATAAATATATGCAAGACAAACAATTTTTTTCCTTCCCCGTTTGGGAAAGAAAAGACTTTTTTTGTTTTTGCCGCTCTTGCCATGGGCTTCTTTTTTTCTTGCAGCGAAAAGGAGTCATGTCTCGTGATTTGGACGGAAAGGTTTGTCACTCTCGACACACTTGCCCAGAAGAAACAAAAAAAGACAAAAAAACCCCAAACAACTCAAACAAATGATTGCAAGTTAGTAGAAAAAAGAGAAAAAAAAAAAAAAGCCCACTCACAATGCGGACCCAAACATCCTCTGTCGCTCCGCTGTGAACGCTTGGCCGTCCCACTCCCTTCCACAAATGTATAAAAAGATTGGCCAACCCGACTCTACTCTCTTCACAAACATAATCCTCTCCTCTACCTCCCTGAGCCTGCTGCCATCATGCCTGCGGGAAGTCAGCTCTACAACATTTTGGTCTCATTCACCGCCGGTGTCGGCGGTTTCTGCTTCGGTTGGGAGATCGGTGTGATCGGGTACGTTATCCTCTCTTTCTATTCGCTCTGCGTCGTGGCAACGCGAGTGCGTGGGAGGAAAGAAGTCTCATGGCTGACATTCTTCGTTCCTATCCTACAGTCAAGTCTTGGGCATGCCGGACTTCGTCTCGACCTTCAACGCCGGTGACACCGCCACCCAGTCCTGGATTGCCTCCGTGTTCCAGTTCGGCTGCGCTGCGAGTGCGTTCGCGTTCGCCTACCTCGCCGACATCATCGGTCGCAAGCGTTCCATCATGTTTGCCGGTCTCGCCTTTGCCATCGGTGGTGCCATGCAATCCGGCTCCAGCCAGCTTGCCGTCCTGATCATTGGTCGTATCATTTCCGGTTTCGCCATCGGCGCCGCTTCCACCACCGTCCCCATGTACCTCGCCGAGTGCGCTCCCGCCCAGAACCGTGGCTCTGTCACCGTCATCTACCAGCTCATGATCACCGCCGGTATCCTCATCGCCGGTTCCATCAACGCTGGCATCATCGGCTCCGACCTCCAGAACAACTCGACCGGCTGGCGTCTTGCCCTCGGTCTCCAGATCGTCCCGGCCCTCCTGCTGCTCGGTCTCATGTTCTCGGTTCCGTTCTCGCCCCGCTGGCTCGTGCGCAAGGGCCGCAACGACGAAGCTCTCGAGACCATCGCCAAGCTCCGCGCCCTCCCCAAGGACCACCCCGAAGTCAGGGACGAGTACGACCTCATCATCGAGGACTTCCGTCTGGAGCAGTCCGTCGGCGACGCCGGTTGGGGCGAGGTCTTCAAGGGCTCGAACGGTCGCCGCGTGTTCATCGGTGTCATGAACCAGGCCATGCAACAGCTCACCGGTATCAACGTCATCACCTACTTCCAGCCCCAGCTGTACGCCATCATTGGCTTCAGCGCCACGCTCTCAACCCAGGTCCTCCCCGTCGTCTTCGACTTTGCCAACTTCATCTTCACCTTCATCGGCATGTTCACCATCGACCGCTTCGGCCGCAAGTTCCTGCTCACCTGGGGTGGCGTCGTCATGGCGCTCGGTCTCGCCATGACCTACGGATTCGGTAAGGCCACCCAGAGCGGCGCCGGCTCTGCTCTCGCGTACATCTCCTACGTCGGTATCATCGTCTTCGACTTGGGCTTCTCGTCCACCTGGGGTCCTGTCGTGTGGTCGTACCAGGCCGAGATCTTCCCCATGCGCATCCGTTCCAAGGGTGTCGCGTTGTCCACCATGTCGAACTGGCTCGTCGGCGCCATTATCACCTGGGCCGAGCCGTACCTGGCGCGCGACCTTGGCATCAACGTCTACATCATCTACTTCTGCTTCTGCGCCCTTGCTGTGCCCTGGTCGTTCTTCTTCGTCCCCGAGACCCGCGGCAAGACCCTCGAGGAGCTCGGCGAGGTGTTCGGCGACAAGGTTGCTCACCTCGACCACCAGGCCGCCGGCGACCTTTCGGCCAAGTGAAGCAAGTAATGCGACGCCAAGCGGCGACAACAGCCTTTGTGCGTTTAACTCACTTCACCTTCATGTGTATAACAAAACGAACTTTCTTCTTCTTTTGCTCCCTTGCGCTAGTTCCTAGTGTGTAAAGATGTGTTATCGTCCTCTTTTTGCCGCCAACCCATTGTTTAAACCACTGAAATGTCAAAGTTTGCGGAGGAACAGCTCTCAGAACCTCTTCGAATAGAAACTCTTTTATCACAAATTCTGAGTTCCTCAAGCGAGTGGTGGGTGCGAGTATGACAGGCTTGGCCAGTATGGTATTCTTTCCTCAGTGTCGATTTATTCGCGACAAGCGGGCACAGGAAGGAGCAAGGGGAGGGTACTCCGCAAGGGGTCTGGTTCGTTCGGGTCCGCCCTCGCTGCTGCACTTGGCATCTGGTCTGGGGGATGACGGCTTTAAAGTCCGGAGTTTGAAACTGGGCGAGACATCGCCACTAATGAAAGACTTAATGAAAGACTTTGCGGGGGGACGAAGGGACGGCTTCCAACTCCTCGCTGATCGTTTCCTTCAATGCTTCTCGGCCTGCTCTTGAGATTCCGGGTGGGGCTCCTCGCTCGCCCTCTGTCTCGCAAGTTGCTCTTCCCCTCGCCAACGCGCGCTTTTGCCTCCTTTCTTGGCAGCCTGCCAAAAAAGTCAAACGGGGAAAATTGCAATCGTTCGGCCTTCAGTGTCTCCGTCGTTCGTTCGGAGCACGAAGGCACGGCGACCCAAAGCCACGCCACTGGGAACCGCCATTGGGAACCGCCACACCAAGCCCCAAACATTAATACAGCCACGAAAGAAAATATTTCTCGGTGATTCCGACCTGCACTCTTCCGACTCCACGTGGGGCGCTCGCTCACTCTCGGTCCCTCTCACTCTCTCTCTCTCTCTCTCTCTCTCTCTCTCTCTCTCTCTCTCTCTCTCTCTCTCTCTCTCTCTCTCTCTCTCTCTCTCTCTCTCTCTCTCTCTCTTCTCCTTCCGAATTATTCGACGCTGGCAAGCAACATCAGAAAGAAACTGCCCCACATTCGCCCTTATGCAAAGAAGTCTGATTCACTCGCGAAAAGCATGCTACACCCTAGACGGCAATTCATTGGATGATGCGGGAGCGCCCCCATTTCAAATCGGCATAGATCAACGAATTTGATTGGTTGGCCCGGTTGATTTTCTGAGCTCGGTCTAAATTCCGCTCGGCAGTCGGAGTGACTCGCCGAAAGAAAAAAAAGAAGAAAAAAAAGAATAAAAAAAAAAAAAGTCTCACGCCACAATAAAAAGCAAGGCCCTCAAACTTTCAACCAAAAAACCACGTTCGCAGTGTCAACTTTCTTCCTTCCTCTCCCCAAAAGACCTCGTTGCGTCTTAACCCCACCCAACCCGCACTCCAAAAGGAGGAAACAAAAAAAGTAGCACAAATGCCCTCCAACCCCACCCACCCATTCTCCACCACCACTACCACCACCACCACCACCACCCGCGCCTCGCCGACCCTCGCCCACCGCCTCTTCGCCGCGCTCGCCTACAGCGCGTCCGACCGCCACATCCCCTTCTCCCCCGCCCAACGCTTCGCCGAGCCGCCCCTCTCTGTTGACGTCGCGGCCATGTCGGAAGACGCCCGCGCCGTCCGCGCCGCGCGCCGTCGCGCGGCCAGCGACAAGTTCTGGGCGCGGATGGCGCACGGCGCGGCGTTCCGCAACGTGTCGTTCAAGGACACGGACGAGCACCGGTGCGGCGGACGCGAGCCCCCCGCGTACGAGTCGGTCGTCGGGCGGCGATGAGGTTGTCGGGTGGTTATGAGGTGCCTTTCAACTCGTGCTGCGGCAACGTATTCGGCCAACCCGCTTCTTTCTAGGGTTCCGATGCATCCGGAATTCATCTTCTCATAGCTTTCTCTTCTTCCACCTTAAGCTGTCTCCCACCACTTCTTGCTCCCGAGCCACGCAGCCCCCCACCACCTCTCGTTGGGGGGAGGCTATGACTTTCCTTTTTCCACCTGACGCGCATCAACTCTCCTTGATCGCTTCACTCGTAGCGGCAGCCCCTCCCTCTTCTTGTCAGAGTATACTCCTTTTAATTGTTCTTCAGCTGTTTGTCGCCATCTTTTTGTACTCTCAGCAAAACCTCGCCGTTGCTTGCTGAAAGTATCATCGCACTGCCCCCCTCTTCCCTTACCCAGTTTTCGAGAACCCCTTAATATTTACGAACGGCCATGGAGTGATTTTATGCTTATTGAGAATAAAGAACGTTGGTTGAGGCCTGACCGCAAACCTTTTCCATTTTTTTGGCCTTCAATGCACACGAAGGAGATATCCCAGTTTAGGGTTCGCCGTCACACGATAAAAAAACCAATTAAAGTGATTAGAAAAGGGATAGAGCACTTGTTGTGTCAGTTAGCTCAGCCCGAATAAAGTCGGAAAGGAGGTCGAATTTGCGTCAGCCATTTCGTCGTAACATCAATTACAATGTGATCGGACCAGGTCGAGTTAGGCGCGGAAGCCGTCGGCTTCGGTGCTGGCGTTGTCGGATGGAGATGTGGTGGTGGTGGTGGTCGACGGATCGAACAATGCTGACACGATGCGGTCAAAGTCTGCAAAAGGGCGAGTCGCGGGGGAGAAGACGGCCATGGGTGTCCGTTGTTGTCGTTCCTTCTCCCAGAAAACCCACCCCGTGGGAGGATCTCCAACACAGCGCTGCGAACGTCGTACAATAGAATGTCCTTTGGCGTCAGGTTCCCACGTTTCATCGAGGCAAGGGCCGCGTTGCACATGAGCGCAAAGTCGCCCACCTTGACTCCAATTGCAGACGATGACACAAACTAACTGGGCCGTGCAAGTTTTGCATGACTTCCGACGAGGCCCCGCCGCCGACGTGGGTCATCCTCGCAGTCCTCCCGTATCTCTTCGCCCCAGATCGCTTCCGCCTCGCGACGCTCCTGCGGATCGAGCGTCAGCAAGCGCTCGCCCTCTACTCCCACCCCTCCGCGTCGTTGCAAAACGCCTCTCGCCGCGGCCTCGTTGAACTTCTCGACTTTCGCCTGCGGACGGCGACGGTGCCCGTCGGATCCGTTCAACCGCTGGATGCGCTGTTCTGGACCCTACACGTTGTCGATGTGGTGCCCTCCCCGGCCGCCGCCGCACACGATGCGCCGACGCCGCCGCTGCGCATCGAGTGGTGGATCCCCTCTGGCGCACTCCCCGAACGCTTTGAAACATCCAACTACGACGGCTTCGTGATCGAGGCGATCCGTCTCGCTGCCGAGCACGGCCACATCAACGTCCTCAATTGGTGGATGGATCGGTGGCCCCGCCGCGAGGATCTTCCCAATTTGGCGGACGACGACGAGATTGTGACGAGCATCCTGCAGCCAGCCGTCACCGGCGGCCGCCTCGGCGTCCTCGATTGGTGCCGGCGTCGCTGCCCGTGGAGCCTCTCCCGCGTCGAGCAGGAAGCTATGGAAACGGCAGCGAACGCAAATCAGGTTCAGGCGTTGGAGTGGTTGGAGAAGGAGGCCGGGCTGCCTGCACACCGATTCCTCGCACTGAACTACGGCGACGACGCCCTCCAGCTGGAGCAGCTCCGCAAGAGGCGCGAGGCTGCTAGTGCTTCCGCCGAAAGCGCAGACGACTTGGATACCGCTGCTCCGTTTGACTTCGCCTCTGCAGCAGCAGCGCACGCCACAGCCCATGGTCAGATTGCTGTGCTCGACTGGATCCGGGCGGAGGGCTTTAGTTTCGATGCATTGGCCTCGAGGGCAACTGGATACGGACAATGCACAGTGCTACAATGGTGGAAAAGGCGGTTCCCAGACGACCGGCACACTCCCAGCACTTTCAGCATTCGTCACGCCGCAATCAAGGGTTATGTGGATGTATTGCAGTTTTGGGCAGACTTTTCCGATCCTTCCAAATGGAATCAGTGGCTTTTATTCTATGCTGCAAGAGGAGGACAAATTAGCGTTTTCCAGTGGTGGAGAGAGCGCTTCCCCTTGCCAGACCCGGAGCACCCTAGAATTCTAGTAGGCGAGGCGAGCCATCGGGGACACGTGGAGCTTTTGGAGTGGCTCAACTGCAGCGGATTCGTCCAAACCCTCGAAAGTCCTCTCACCCATGTCTGCACCGTAAAGAAGGTCTACGCTTATTGGCGACTCAACAATCTCACTCTGACCTACGACGGCGGGGACGACGCAACGGCATTCATCCTGAGAAACGCGGCCAACCGCGAAATGATGGAGTGGCTTGCTGAGATGCACCATCGCTCGGGTGTCGACCGGTGCGGGGTCCCCGCAGACCTAGAGTGGCCTACGCTCGATTTAATCTCGGTCGCGACCACCCCGTTGTACAGTCGTGGGCTAAAAGATCTTCTTGACAGTGTGGAGTGGTGGAGAGCACGCGGCGCAGTACGCGGTGACAGTCCGCAAAGCGACGAGAAGAAGCGGTCGGTGGCGAGGAATGTGCGGTTCCTGGAATGGCTGCTCGTGAGAGGACTTGGTGTGCCTTTTGATCTTGAGAGTGCAGCAGGTGATTCTCTGGTAACAAAGCGGTGGTGGGCCGACGTGAAGCATCGGGCGCGGACCGATGGTTAAAAGCAATAAGTAATCGCGTCGGTAAGAATGGGACGGGAGCGCAGGGACAATGAGAACAAATGAGAAAGCAAAATGGTGCTTGACGCGCTGTTGGCGAATCGCAACTCTGGAGCCTGCAATAATTCTGTACCATGCCCTGATTCAAACAATCTCGTATTTCGAGTCAGATCACTCGGGTTTCACCGCACACAAGGACGGTCAGTTAATTTATCTGCTAATAGGGAGAAGAAGTGGGAGAAGGAATGGAAAGTTCGCCCCAGACACACTCTTCTGAAGAATCAAAACTCTGTCGCAAAGGGTATGCCCTCTCCAAAGTCCAGCATGACTACGTCCGGATCCTGTGATGTTGCACAGTCAAGGTAAAAGGACTTGTTTGCAAGTAAGAACCGCTGATTGAGTAACCATTTTTCGATGGCCTACCGTGAAGATTTTATAGAATATAGCTGAAGCGGGTACATGCAGAATTCCACTCCCCCAATCAGTCACAGGAAATAAGCGGCGATTCTGCTCGGAACCAACATCAAGGATGTCCGTTCCATAAGAAATTTGAATCACCAGCTTATGTCCATCAATCTCAAGGTCGGCTGGCATTTCTGTCGCGAGAGAGGCAAGAAGCGCTCCTGCATGAACGTCCCACACGCGAATTTCTTTGCGGCCGAGCCTGAAGCTGAGCCGCCGGGAGACTCCTCTCGCACTATCGTGCGCTCCGCCTCTCCTGTCATCGGATTCCAAACCGTGACAGAACCGCCCGCATTCAGCGACAAGACGTTATCCGCGCTCGCAGCCCAGTCCACGAACCTCCCAACGCCGTCCCAGGTCTTCACCAGGCCCCAAACTTTTGCGACAGACTCGGAATCCACGGAAAGGACGAGCGCCCCGCTTCCGCCGCCGCCGACCAAGCAGACCTTCCCCACCGGATACAGATGGCCGCACAGGGACCCGCACGCACTCACCCGTCGCGACGTCCCACACCCGAACGGTCTTGTCCACCGACCCCGTGAGCGCGACCGCGCCTTCCGCGTCAACTGCCGCGCAAGTTCAGCCACGCGGCGTGTCCCGCGAGCGCGCGCAGCCTGGAAAAGTCCGCCCGCCGCAGGACGACGGCTTTGTAGCTGTCGCCGTCGCCGTCGCGAGCAATGACGATTTTCGGGTGCACCGCGAGGAATCTCGGGTCCGCGAGACGCAGCGTTTTGAAGACGGGGTCCTCGCTGCGAAGAAAAACAAAACACGGAAGACAGGAAAATTTCAAGACGCTCGCCGCCTCCTTCTCCTTTACTCCTCCTCATGCACACACTGTTGGCTTTTTTGCTAAAATGGGGTTTTGCCTGCAGCCGAAGGACCAAAGAGAGGAAACACCCCAAACATTTAAATACGACACCTCTTTCGGTGTCTTCTTTTTTCTTTACAAATATTTGATGAAGTATTTTTTTTTTTTTTTTTTTTTTTTTTTTTTTTTTTGCGGAGAGTAAGGTTGAGTGCGCCATCGTGGATGATCATGATGGCTTGAGTTCCTTCGTGGCAATTACCAAACAAACAAAAAAAAAAAAAAAAAAAAAAAGGCCAACAAAAAATGCACGAAAAAAGGACTGATTGAAAGAGGCGATCAAGCAGGGCAAGTAGGTGGGGGAAGGTTGACAGCATGAGACGGGGAAAGGGGTGTCCAAGCGATGAGTGGGTGTTTTGGGGGCGGAAGGATGATGATGCATGGGTTTGGTAGGTTTGCGTGTGGGGGGTGGGGGCTTGTGGGTGGGACCCGCCCACACAATAAATCACGGAAGGGAGGGAGGGAGGGAGGGAGGGAGGGAGGGAGGGCAGGAGTGGTGTTGGGAATAAAAAAAGAGAAGAAGAAAGACGGACAATATGCTGTGTTGTGTGGGTAGATGAAATGAGAGAAGAGCGAATGGAGAAAGAAAAAACCCAACGATTTCAACGACACGAAAAGAAAGGAAAAAAAAAAAAAAAAAAAAAAAAAAAAGGAAAAGAAATTCAAATGAATCAAAACACGAATCACAGATGGCAAAATAGTGCTTCCCCAAAGAGAAAAAAAACGAAAATATCACAAGAAAAAAACAACAAAGAGTCGGTTTTTCAAGTCCAGCCCAGCCGGAACCAACGAAACCCCGCCCCCAACGACCTACACCACCACGCGGTCGTCGTCCACCAAACCATCCCAACCCTCCCTAGCCCCCGCCTCCCCTCCGTTCACGGCCCCCGTCTTCACCGCCTTGACCCGCCCGCTGACAAACCTCCCTGCGACCTCGACCGCCTTGCCGCTGTGCCGCAACCCGACCTCGCGCGCGACGACCTCGAGCACGCGGTTCTCGATCTTGCGGCCGCTCTGGTGGAGCACGAAGGGACGGTTGCCCGTCGGGCGGAAGAGCGGGTGGCGCGGGCGGGTCGACGGCGACGACGGCGAGGAGGAAGAGGAGGAAGAGGACGGGGACGGGGACGACGGGTAGTGGTGGTCAAAGACAAAGTCGGCGGCAAACTTCATGTAGAGGCCCGCAAAGAGCTCGGTCTCGGTGTCGAGGACGAGGAGCGGGCGGGCGCGGGCGGGCGGCGGGACGAACGCGGGTGGTGGCACCGCTGGACTGCTGCCGTTGTCGTCTGTGACCTGTCCGGCGTCGTCAAATGCGGGACCGAGCGGGGGGAACGCGGAGGGCGGCGGAGCGGGGAAGGCGGCGTCGTACTTTGGCACGCCGATGGCGGGCCGGGACGCGGCGACGACGACGGACGGGTCGGCGCCGTGCGCGACGAGATATCGGCGTCTCTCGGCCTCGGCTCTGACGACGTCGACGACGGCCGCACGGGCTTCGTCAAAGCGCGCGGCGGCAACCGGGTCGTTGTCGCGGTCCTCGGTCTCGGCGGCGTCGAGGCGGGCGACGGCGGCGGCGACGGGGCCGTTATTGTCGTCGCCGCCGTCGAGCGCGAGGGCCGGGTCGCGGGTCCAGACGGCGTCGCGGCGGAGGTAGGCGAGGTGGAGTGCGAGCTGGTCGTCCGCGCACTCTGAAGTATAGACGCGGGAGAAGAGTGCGGCGACGGAGGATGCGCGGCCGACGACGAGGCCGGCGTTGAGGAAAGCGAGGGGCGAGCCTTGGCCGTTCCAGATGCGGTTGCGACCGGGGTGCTGTAGCGCCCAAGTTTGCGGCGCGGGCCGGCGGTGCAGGGCCATGGCGTCGAGCGGGTGCCTGACGCCGGCGGGGCGCCAGACGTTGTCGCGGTCGAGGTACGCCGGGGCGAGCTGCTCGTCGGGCCACAGGGCGGTCTCGGTGCCCATGAGGACGGCGTCGAGCGAGCCGCCGCGGGCCGCGGCGACGGCCCACGCGCTCCAAATGTCGTCGGCGGTGGTGTTTGGGGAGAATCAAGACGTCCGACGCGTCGGTGAGGATCAGCAGCCGCGCCGGGTCCGCGCGGGCGACGGCGGCCGCGTAGTCGGCGTAGGCCCGGACACGCCGGCCCCAGCCGCGCCACGGCTCGTGCAGGCCGAGGACCGTCAGCGGGATGCCCGTGCCGTGGACGCCTTCCGCGAACCGGTTGATGCCCGACGAGCAGCTCGTGATAAACGTGACCCACTCCACGTCGGGCCGCTGGCCGTGCCGGCTCTGCGTTTCCGAGAGAGCCGTCGCGTTCAGCACAACGTCCGAGCACGGCGCCGAGTCGACCGTCGAGGCGCCGGGGAGCCGCAGCATGTCTGTGATGAGGTGGCGCCACTGGTCTGCGAAGCAGACGAGCGAGTCGGTGACGGGCCGGATGAGCTGGGACTCGGCCCCGTCGCTCGCAACGGCCACTTTGAAGTCGCGATCCCGCGACAGCACAATGTGGACGGACGCGCCCAACAGAAGAAGCACCGCCGCGACAGCGCCAAAGAGCACCCTTCGCCACACACGCTTTGAGAACAACCGGGCTGGAAGGATGCGGTGGTGTCGATTGTGGTGGTGAGAGTAGTGGTGATCTCCTGACGACAGCGAAAACAGAGGCAAAACGGATTGCAGGCCGGCGTCCTTTTTGCTACCGAGATGTGGTGACGTGTTGAGTGCCGCAGTGACTGGAGAGGATGTGCTGGTTGCTGCTTTCCGATCGAGCGAAGAAGACCGCCGACTGGTAGACGAAGACAGCGAAAACGCTGACGACGCAACCGAACACGTCGGTGATGCCGATCGACGGGATGAGGTCGGCGAGGCTCCCGGTGACGATGAGGACGACGGCGAAAGTGATGACGGTGCGAAGGACGCAGGCGGGATGGCGACGCGAAGCGAGAATGTTGGGGACGACGAAGGAGGAGACGAGGATGCTGAGGAGGGAGTTGCCGCAGCCGTGCCTGATTCAGACGACGACGCGGGACTGAAGCCGCCGTCGGCTGGGACAGCGAAAACCGGGGTCGTTGTGCTGTCGTCGTCGTCTGCAGCGGCCCGCTGATGCTGCTGCAAGAAGAGCTGCGACGGTCTCGTGCTATGGTCGCTGTTCGCGTGCGGCAAAGGCAAGGCATTGCGGACCAGGGGGTGGCGGAGTTGTGGGGGTGAGGTTTGTGTCCCAAGCAGTGCCTCCTCTTCCCGTTGTTCGGACGCAAGGGTGGTGGTGGTGGTGGTGGTGGGTGACCAACGCGTGGAAACGGGTGGCGGCAGCGGCAACGGCGCCCGAGGGTCGTGGGCGTCGAGGGCGCCCACCCCGTCGAGCTGATGCCGGAAGCGATTCGGCTGGCGCGTCGGATCCCACGCGTGTAGGGAGGGCTGCGGTTGCGGTGGTTGCGGGTCGTTGGCGTCTTGTGGCATCGCGTCGAGGATAGCGGGGGTAGGGGGACCGGTGGGGCGGACCTGGGCTTTTGGGAGGTTGATCCAGCAGAGAGGGGACTGACTATGGACGAGCTATGGGCAGCAGCAGTTTACAGATGGGAGTGAGCATCAACCAACAGGGCTGATGTTCTGATGAGGCTGGCTGGCTGCAGAGCACGTCCGCGGTGGCCGACGGAGGGAGGAGTCGCCAATCAATCAATAAAATAAGTAAGGTGCGGTAGCAGGGTTCTCGTTCCAACGCGGCTTGTCGAGCGAGAGAAGGAAGGGGGGAAGGCCCTGAGTAGAAGTGCGGAGCGGAGTGGGGTCGGGTGGGTGGGGTGGGAGGGTACGTGGAAGGAGGGGTCGACGGAGGGAGGGAGGGAGGGAGGGAGGGAGGGAGGGAGGGAGGGAGGGAGGGAGGGATAGCGTGGAGATATGCGGTTGTTGGTGTTGTTGAGTTGATGCTGTTTTGTGTGTTTATGATGTTGACGGACGGACAACGGATGGGCTGCAGACAGAGAGGGCGGAGACAGAGTGGGGCGACGGACAAACGAGAGAGAGAGAGAGAGAGAGAGAGAGAGAGAGAGAGAGAGAGAGAGAGAGAGAGAGGCAGGTAGGCAGGCAGGCAGGCAGGCAGACAGACAGACAGACAAGCAGAAACGGACTCCATGTTTACTTGAAAGCACGATGACAAAACTGCCACTTCAGTTTTGTCACGGTAAGGTCGGAGTTTGTAATGAGAGAGGGAGAAAGGGGGCGGACAGCGACAGAGGATGGATGGATGGTCCAGCCGAGAGGCGAAGGAAGAAGGAAGAAGGAGAAAGAAGGAGGACAGACAGACAAACAGACAGACAGAGGAGGCAGGCAGACCAACAGACTGACAGACAGGCTAAGAAGGGAGTAGGGAAAATGAGCCAATGAGCGGTGGTGATGCTTGTTGAGTGGGGGGTGGACGGACCTGGCGGCGGTCGGTCGGAGGACGGGAACCAGCGAAAAAGTCCGATCCGTGTGTCGGACGCCCATTCGCGGCGCATTCCTTGGGCTTCTTCCATTTTTCTTTCATCGTTTGCGGGAGATAGAGAGAGGAGCCATAGAGAGAGAGAGAGAGAGAGAGAGAGGGAGAGGACTGCGGCGGATTTGGGAAACTTACCCAACCTCCGTGTTTACTTAATTCTTCCTAAGCGTCCCTCCCACTTTCCGATCTCTCTGTCTGTCTGTCTGTCTGTCTCCCTATCTGCGTCTCTCCTTTCTCTCTTGCCCAGACGGAGTCGGAAGTTCCCTCCGTCGAAACGCGGAGCAACCAGGGCGAGGACGACCAGCCATCCACTGCAGTAAAGAGCGGTCAAAGGGAGGCAGGTCCTTTACTTGTAATGCAGAATTGGTGATGTCAATCAGAGCAAAGTCCATTCAAAACTTGCCCTACTCTGCGTGCGTGTGGGAACAACCAGAGTTACATGTACTTTCGCGTCCTGCAGTCAGCCAAACAAAAACAGCAATCAATGCGGCTAGCCTCTCCATCTGTCTTTCACGTCAAATGCACGCGGAGGGAGGCACGGACAGAGAAAGAGCCCACACTCTTTGCAAAATTTTGTGCGGAGGCGGATCTCGAAAACACGTTTCCCCGCTCGATTTTCCCCGCCTGTCTGCAACGTCCTTCTTCTGTCTCTCTCACTCTGTCTCTCTCTCTCTCTCTCTCTCTCTCTCTCTCTCTCTCTCTCTCTCTCTCTCTCTGTCTTTGTCTCCCTCGTCTCCTACAGCCTCACCTTTCTCTGCCCTCAACACCATCTCCCTCCTTTTCTTTGCCTGATTTCTCTTCCACAGAAAGAACCAGCCCAGCGGAGGAGGATTTCTTGAAATGCATTTGCGAGCGAGTGCCAACGGACCAAAAAAAAAAGGACTAATGAGGAGAGCGGAAAAGAGAATGAAAGGTGTCCGCCTTAGAGCGTCGAAACACACACACACACACACACACTCATATCAACATCTGCTGGAAAGCCAGAGGGAGAGGGAGAGAGACAGGAGAGCTAGAGGGAGATAGAGAGATATGGAGGACAGACAAACACGGGGGGTAGCCCCCGCCCTCGATGGCGGGAAAACTCTTCTACCGATATCCATCTACTTTCATTCTTATTCTGCTCATGGAGCGAGAAGCAAAAGCAATCAGAAGAAGAAGAAAAGAAAAAAGAGCTCGCAATCACCCAAGCTAAAGCCCTCCCCATCCCCAAACTAGAAACCTCCTTATCACATACTGCACAAGTCAGAGGCGTTCGGAGGCTGTCGGCTGAATGGGATTCAGACGTACCCTAGCCGTCCCCGGTTTGACATTTCTTTGTGGCGGTGACCGACCCAAACATGTCGCCGCCATCTCTCTCGGGGCTCGGAGACATCAAGCAGCTGTTTAGGAACCCAAGGCTTCACAACCCCCCCGGACTCGGTTCTGGTTCGCTGAACACCATTTCGTTCTTCCCTCGAAGTACACTTTGTTGGATTCAGCATTTTTCAGCTCGCTGGGGAAAGAAAGAAAGAAAGAAATGCATAACTACTGAGTTGCGGCGGCTCTTGTTGCATATGCCAAGGGGAAGCGGCGCGTTCAAACGGGAACCAGCGGGGAAAAAAAAAGACGTTAAGAAACCCAACGTAGAGCAACTCTCACCACCACCAAAAATTCTCCACGATTCAAAATTTTTAGGACACTTCGAGGATTCCCTCCCCCGCGCCATCGCCCGCACTCGCACCCGCACTCGCGCCGTCTCTGGGCGCCGCTAGCCCACCGGGCGCCGCCCACCCAACGCCGTCACCCGATCTTGAATCCGCCTCGCTCTGCGGCGGCACGGGCGGTGGCGGTGGGTGCGGCGGGTGCAGCAAACCGTTTAGGCCTCCCGCCGCTGCAGCCTCCGCAACGGCCGCGGCTGCGACATATTTTCGCTCACCCCACGCAGCCTCCGCAACAGTCCCAACTGCCGGCGCTACGGCCACCGCCACCGGCCCCGCCGTCACCACCGTCGCCGCAACTAAAGCCACGCAGTGGCGGCACACAAAGTCCTCCGTCTCCCACTTCCCGCCGGCGCTGCCGTCGCTCCAACGACTCCCCGGCCGCCGCGCGGCCTCGGCGCACGCGAGGTGCTGCCAGCGCGAGCATCGGCCGCACGCGATCATCGGGCGGCCGTCTGTATTTTGCGGGGGACCCAACAAGCGGTCAGAACATGAGAAGAAAACGGGAAAGAGAGCGCGCGGGGTTGGACAACAAAACAAAAAACCTAACAAGGCCAACAAAAAAAAAATAAAACAAAAAAAGGCAACCCACCGTCCCAGTTCCGCCCCGCGACGCCGCAGGGGCAGTCAAACTCCCACTCGTCGTCGTCGTCGTCCTGGTCCTCGCTGGGAGCGGCGGCGGCGGCCGCATCCCCCCGGTCGCCGTCGGTCATTTGCAGCACCACAGCGACGGCGTCGCCTTCACCCTCTCCAATCTGGTCCACCTTGAGCCGCTTCACGCCGTCGGCGCGGTCATCTTGCTCCGCAGCATCGAGCGCGCGGCGACGCTTCGCCAGCCGCTCTTCGCGCGACTCGCGCGGCGCCGCGGTCGCTACCGACGAGACAGCCGCTGCGGCGGCGGTGATAGCCCGGGTGCGGCGGTCCGAGTCGAGCAGGCGGGCCGCCGCCGCCGCCGCCGCAGCGGCGTCGCGTTCGGCGCGGGCGCGCTCTTCGCGCTCGAGGGCGCGTGCGGCGATGCGGACTGACGCGCGAACCGTGGTTGTCGCTGCTGCGCCGCTGTTGGCGAGCGCGGCGGCTGTGGCGGCGCGAAGCCGGTCCGCGGGCGACGCGCCGAGTTGCTGCTGCTGCCGGCGTCGAGCGTCGTCTTCCTTCTTGCGGAGCAAAGGGACGACGCGCGGGACGGCCTGGTCGACGAGGAAGCGGTGCAGGTCGCGCTCCAGCTCGTGTTTGGACGCGGCAAAGTGCGCGGGGAGGCGCATCCAGTCCTCTGAGGTGAGGCAGACGAGGTCGAACCGGCGGCGCGGGGCGGTCGGGTCAGTGACGGGCGGGTTTGATGGGGGATGCAGTACGGGGTCGTAGTGGGACGTGCTCGAGGCGGAGACAGAGGAAGAGGATGGAGAAGTCGATCGTTGGTTGGTTTTCCGCTGGGCGCGGATCCAAAGGGGAGCCTCGCGATAGAG
The DNA here is from genome assembly GCA_025765615.1 of Zopfochytrium polystomum. Lineage (NCBI taxonomy): Eukaryota > Fungi > Chytridiomycota > Chytridiomycetes > Chytridiales > Chytridiaceae > Zopfochytrium > Zopfochytrium polystomum. The sequence goes on from JAIVFJ010000043.1 coordinate 20,185, forward strand.
CCGGTTGTCTGAAGTGGTAGGGGGGAGTTTTGAGTTGAAGAGTGGGGGAGGGTGAAGGCAGGAGGCCAAAGTCAACGGGGGGCTTGAAGTGGGCTCCGAACACGTTATTACCGTCAAACATCCAATATGTGTTTCCTTTCGAGTCCCAGCCGATCGGATCTACGCGCTTTTGTTGGAGAATCGAAAGCATTTAGTAGGATCGTCATGGGAAGCGCACACTCTCTGATCGCCAGACGGCGAAAACTCACCCAGTGCTGCACCTCGTTGTCGGCTCGAGTCGCCACCCGAAAGCGCTCTTGGTGTTCGAGCTGCCACTCGCAAAGGTGGAGTAGAATCCTCACCTTCATAAGTGCGAATGGGGCAGCAATTCAGTAATGGACGGAGAGATTGTGTGAGAACAGTCCTCAAACTCGTCTGCCTACCCTATCCAGAAGCTTAACGTCTCGATACTCCACACCCTCGGGAAACGCAGTATGCAACACGCCGTATCGGTACTCTTCTCTCCGGTAATACATGGTCCAATTGTCTGATCTGGAGAAAGGAACTTGTGAGGCTCCTGCCAAGCACGATTGGTGATCAACCTACAGAATGTATCGGTTCTGCGTCAAGGTGCGAAGTAGCTTGACGTGGACTTCAGTGAAGATTGGGGACGGGTCCGGGGCCAGCAAGAACGTTTCCAGGTCCTAAACAAAGAGGGAAGTGGTGGGAAAAACGCATCACGATCAGCTTTCACACAATCCACTCAGAAAGCCAGAGATTCCTAAAACAACTCCACTTGGCCCCTCCCGCAATCTCTATATGCCCCCTACCTCAGTCTCAAACCTTTCCTCCTCCTCCTCCTCGTCCAGCTTCCGCGCCCTCTTCGACTTACCGGCCGCGGCATTGCCGAACCCGTCGGCGGCCGCAGCGACCCGCCAGCGGATCCTGAGCGCGGAGGAAAACAGCGCAAAGAACTGCGCGACGGCGGCAAACTCCCACAGCCCGCGCAGCTCGGCGAGAGCGGGAGTCGCGGCGAGGACGGGGACGAGCGAGGATGGGTCGGGGCGCGGGGTTGGGTCGTCGGCGGTGGAGGAGGAGGGCGTGAAGCGTGCGGAGCGGCGGGTGGGGCGCGGGTCGGGCGGGGGTGTCGCGGGGGAGGCGGTACGGCGCGAGGAGCGGGAGGAGGTGGAGGGCGGGGGCGGGTGACTGTGGGGCGAGCCGCGGCGGCGGCGGGACGAGGGGGATAGCGGGGAGGGTCGGTCGGCGGAGTCTGCGCTTTCGGAGTCTCCTGGTGCGAAGGTGGACGCAGCGCGAGAAGCCGTGCGGCGTGGGGCGGACCAGATGATGTTGTCCAGGCTGATGCCGTTGCGGGGTCGCGGCGTGGACGACTTTGCCGGCCGCTTTGTTGTGCTGTCGGCCGCCGTCTCAGCACAGGGGTGAACCGGCGACGGGGGCGTGGCTGGGGCGGCGCCGTTGGAGTGGATTGTCCCGATCGGCCTGGTGTTGGCATCCAACACATTGCGTTTCGCCTCGACTCCGCCGGTGTCGCCACCCAATGCGGCCGCAGGGACCAAAGAGCCTCCTCCACTTTGGCCAGACCCGTTGGGACGATCGCCTTCGCTGGCTTGTACTCTTCCATCGACGTAAGCCGCGCCGTTGTCCCTGGGGATGCTGCCATTGTCGTCCAAGGGCGTCACGGCTGCGACTCCTTCGGCGTTCACACCACGATCGGCCATCGTCTGTTCGAGAATGCAGCAGGACTTGTCAAGCGCGTATCTAATTTGACAGATGGGAACAGCCCAGAGCGACCACCTCGTGCAGACCTATCGTTGCTACGGGAACGCGAGTATGAAAAGCGCAAGCTAAAAAGTGCTTCTTGATGGGCTGGTTTGGATATTCAGATCCCGGATCCATCCCGCTTCTTACATCGCCACCCCACCCCACCCTCAACCTACAACCCCAACCATGACTGTCATCGCATCAACCTCCCTACCTCCCAAGCTCGCAGCAACACACCCTCGCGTTCAACGTTTAAGCGTCCTCGACGGTCTGGGACTGGAGGCCCTTGAAGGAGGTGACGTTGACGACCTGGACAAGAGTGTACATCTTCTCCTTGGCGTCTTCGGCGTCGTTCCTCTTCCGGGAGAGGCGGAGCCGGATCCGGTGTGGGACGGTCTTGATGCCCTGGTGCCAGACGGCGTTGTTCAGGGAAGGGTCGATGCGGACGTCGGAGGTGCCCATGGTCTTGGCAGCGAACCGGCGGATGGTCTTGATGGCGAAGGGGGCGCGCTTGCGGAACGACTTGCCGAAAACGTGCTTGTGCAGGTGGAGGGTGCACTCGCGGGTGACAGCCTGCCGTTGGGAGCGATCGGGTGCATTGCTTAGTTAATAACAACGAGATCTGGGGCTATGCGACCTCCACTCGGTTACCTGGTCCTTGGTCGACTTCTTCTTCTGGTCCTTGGCCATTTTTGGAGGGATCTGTGTGTAGGAGTCGATCTGCCTGTTAGTCAAATGGAAGAGTGACAGAAACGATGAGAGGGAAGTGCGACTGGGTTGAGGTTGAAGTAATGAAGCGATCGGATCAACAGAGGGTTGAATAACGGATCGGATCCATCGAACAGATCTCTTTGACGCGACGAGTACGATTTTGGGCTGTCCTCAAGCTCCGGAGGCCTGCAGTATCGAAGCTCCATCCAAAACGATGAATCCTTCTGTTTGTCCAAAGGGTCTGCTGGGATTCGGATGCTGAAGATCTGCGAGCGTCCGTCTAACCGACCACGAATACTGACGGAAAAAGGACGGAGTGCATAGCGCCAGTGCAATGCGGTGGGACAGGATGGGATGGGATGGGATGCGATGGAAGGGGAGTAGTGACAGACGGGGCACACCTTAACCGAATGAAGGGTTGTTCTTTGTGTGATTTCTCCCTTTTTTTCCAAACCAGTGACCGAGCCAAAAACAACCTGCAGCCTTGTCAAAATAACTGGAACTGTCAGCCTTCAACGCCGGCTGCACGGCTGACCTTGACCTAACGGAACTCAAAATGAGAGGGGTTAGCCTTTAGGGGGCCTATGCGCCAACCTTCCCTTGTAATACTATCATTCTCGTATTCTATAAAATATTCAAGTAATGCTGTTCACGTGCAATTCATTCACGCCACTGGTTCCAAACAATGCTTTGGTCAACCCCGCGCGTGTTTCACCCACTCCCGCCCCACCCCACACGTAAAACCATCAAACATTCGCCAGCGCCGCGTCCGCCTTCGCCCCCAACCCGACCTCCCTCAAGCTCTTCGGATGTAAGCACCACGCGTCGAACCGCTCCTCGATCCGCACACCGTCCCTCGTCTCCGGCAGAGGCCACCGCTTCCCGTACCAGCCGTCCAGGCTGCACGAGAAACCCAGCCTCCGGAGCTCGACGAGCATTTCCGCCGTCTTTGCGAGTCCGCCCATGACCTCGGTGACGAGGAAGAAGACGCGGCGCGCGGCGAACAGCGCGGTGGCCCCGCGGAGCACGTCCAGCTCGAACCCTTCGACGTCCATCTTCATGACCCACACGTCCTCGGCGAGGAACGTGTCCAGCGGGTCGATGTGCAGCCACTGCCGGAAGGGCTTGAGGCTGTTGCCGCGGACGCTGCCGCGGCCGCGGGCGGCGGTGGAGGCTTTGTATTTGGCGATGTGGCGCGCAGAGCAGGTGACGGTGCCGTCGCCTTGGTTGGAGTCGTCCGAGGCGATTGCGCAAGTGGCGGATTTAGCGCCGAGGCCCTGGTGTGCCGTGGTAAAAGGGAGGCAAAACGTCACTGTAAGTACACATGCATCCCTAACCGCAACTCCCGAGCGCACACAAACATATGCGTCTTACATTATTGATAAACGTCACCCTCTCCATCAATGCCGGCGTCGTACACAGCGTAGCCCGAAACTGCCCGGCGTTCTCCCGCAAAGCGTCGAACGAGACGACCCTGAACCCCCAGGCGGCCGCGACGACCGAGTGGACGCCGACGTTCGAGCCGACGTCGACAAACAGCGGGTCGCTCAGGTGTAGGCCCTCGGACTCGGCAAGGGCCTCGACGATGCTCGCGGTGATTTCGGGCTCCCAGGTGCCGTCGGTGGCGACCCAGCCCGAGACGATGTCGGCGTCGTCGGCGGCGTAGACGTAGATGCCGGCGGGGACGATGCGCGGGCGGCGGCCGCGGGTCGGGTGGAAGCCGGCGGTCTTGAGGGGAACGAGGGCGGTGGCGGCGAAGGAGGAGGAGGGGGAGGAGGAGGAGAAGGCGGGCGGAGGGTAAAAGTGCTCGCAGAAGAGGGACTGCAGAAGCCGCGCGCGGGCTTGGTGGCCAGTCGGGGTGGTCGGGGAGGGCAGCCGCTGGAAGGTAGCTGCGTCGGGTTCTGTGTGGTCAACAAGGACGGCGGCTGGGGGGGCCGGATGCGCGGTGTTGAAGTCCACCGATGTGCTTCTCGCCAGCCGAAGGGGCCGCTGCAGCCAGAGGATGCCCGTCACGACCACGGTCGCCAAGATCAAGGGCAGCAGCAGGCGGAAGCCCAAAAGCGACTTCGCTACCGCCATCTGTTTGTTTCAATGCGACACACACACGAGTTTTCCGTGTTTGTATTGGTATAGTACCGTTGCCGTGCCAAAAAAGAGCGGGAAACACGAGAAATTCCGAAGAGAGGGAGACAGAGCAACCAGTGAAGGTGTGCTCAGCCCGACGCGGACGGAGCGCCCTTCGCTGCATATAATTTTTGCTTCGCCATCGTTGCCTCTCTCCGCCAAAACGCCCACCGCGCTGTGGCGGAATTGAATATTCTAATTGGTGAGGTCGCAGTACTGAACTTGAAGGTTCCATACGAAGGAACCACAAAGCCCCATAGTGGCAAGCCCGGCAAATACGTTAAACCTGTCCAACGCCTTTGACATCCCTCGAATGACCCACCACAAAGCAACCAGCGACTTTGTCAAGAATCCGACATTGGGCGTCGTTTGGAGTAAACGTAGAAAACAAAGCTCGCGAGTGTGAACCCAGTATTTGCTTTTTCAGTATTAATATCTTTTTCCATTCGCCATCCGACGGACAGGTGAAATGCTATACTCCACTGCTTCAACAACCCAAGCTCTCTCACAAAGCGCTCACTTCACTCCTCCATCACCGCCGCCGCCGCCGCCCTAGCCCTCGCCCTCTTCTTTTCCCGCTCCTCACACTCCGCCCTTTCTTTCCAGTACGCGCGCCTCCGCTCCCTCTGCATCGCCTGCGTCTCGACCCAGTACTCCTTGTTCTCCTTCACCTGATCCAGGTGCAGAGCCTGGACGTCCACGTCGTGCTCCAGCGCGAGCCACCGGTACGCCATGCGCGCGAACGGGTACGGCGTGACCGCGCGATGTCCCTTGCGCAGCCGGCCCCAGCCCTGCGGGTTCGTCTCTGCCCTTCCCACCAGCGCCTGGACGCCGTGCAGCACCATTTCCGATCCAAACTCCTCCCATTCTTTCTCGGACATTGGGTCCTCCTCCGTCAAACTCTCGTCGCTCTCGTCGTCGTCTCCTTGGCGGTGGCGGCGCTTGCCCCAGTCGCACGCATTTAGCAGCGTGCCAACCGCCTTCTCAAGCGTCGCGTCGTTGTTGGTGGTGGTGGCCGTGTCGTCGGCCCTGAAGGTCGCGTACATCTCCTTGTTGCCGGCTACCCACGCCAGCAAAACCACGCATCGACGGAGGTCGTTTGCGTGGTCCCTCGAACGAGCTTGCACGCAGTTCCGGTTGGGATGAGACAGCTCAAACACGAGACGCGATGCAGCACCCTCCAGCAAGGATTCGCTTTTGGTGAGGCTAATCGTGGAACGGACGGTGACGTCAACCGATGACAAGCGGTGTCGTCGCTTCACCAGCCAGTCCAACACACTCACGTCGAGCTGCCAAATCGCACTATCCGCAGCTTCAGACTCCCAGTGGCGGTGGCGGCTTTGGTCTCCCGCCGCAGCCGTTGCTGCAACGGCGGCATCTTCGGTTTGCAAGATCCACTCAAGCAAGTGGTAGTGGCGGTGCAAGCAGCAAGCTTGCACAGCCGATGACCGTTGCGGCCAAAACATCCATCCCGTGACCTCAAGCTTCGTCTCATCCTGATTCTTTCCAGTGTAAAGGCTTTTCCACACCGCGCTTGCTGCATCGAGCAGCTGCTGAATGCTCTCAACGCTCTCACCGGCGACAACGGCGTTCCGGACGGCGGTGCACACATCATCCGCGGATTTATACTGGGCCTCCCTCTCCGCCTGGATCTCTTGGTCAAGCTCGAGTGCAGCAACACTCCGCTCCCCAACCTCGTTATCTTCCTCGTTATCGCTGTCCCACTGAGCCCTGCTGAGCTTGCCCAAAAGCTCTTTGTATGGAAAAAGCGAATGCGCCAGAGCCGTGACCACATCTTTGCGTCCGCTGTCCAGTGCCACGTCATACAGGCGCTGGATCTCGCACTCGTCCATAAAGCCCAAGTGCTCGTTGGCAAACGTTTCGATGGCTTGAACGCTCGCAATTTTGACAAAGTCCGCCCATCGGCTCACCACCTCATCGTACTTTTTCCTTTTCGCCATGCTCTTCGCAAGGGAGACCAGTTCCTCATTGGGGCTCGCCAAGCAGCGCTCACGATAATCAGGCGGCAATAGGTTGGCGGCGCCGTTCACATCGTCGCCGCCACAGTCTTTTAGTATGATGAAGATGAGAGACGCCGAACGGTTTTCCGTTTCGAACAATATGTCAAGAGCGGTTTTACCACGGCTGTCGGCAACCGAAGTCAGCATTGACGCAAAACCGTTGCAAACGAGCCACTTGACGGAAATCGGCACGTCGAGGGATATCGCAATATGCATCAGTGTCGCTCCGCCCTTCAACCTCGGCAACCGGGGGTCCAACCCCTTGCATCGAATGAGCCAGTCCAGAACGTAAATGTTGCCGACAGCAACGGCCAGCGCAAGCAGGGCGTCACCAATTGTCGGTGCACGCACGGCTACAGCCATATCGTCGCTGTCGAAATTCATCCAACTCGCTGTCTCCACTAAGCATAACCCGAACGGCCGCTCAAACGCTCTGAACAAGTCGTTTTCTTCGACCAGGTGCTGACGTCGACAGAGCGGACACTGCAATGACCCTTCCGTCGCCACACGTCCCTGCGCTTGTTCGGGATCGGTTCTCACCAACTTTTGCAAGCAAGGTCGGCAAAACTCGTGGCCGCAGTCAAGGCGAAAAGTGTCCTTGCGGCGGCAATAGCAAACGCTGCAAAAGTCCGGGTCCTCGGGCATTGCATCATCCAGCTCAGCCATTTCAGCGTCGTCATTTTCTGCTGCTGCTTCCCTGCGCGCGTGATTGTATCCCTCGTGGTAAAGAGGACCTTGCAAGTCAAGCTTTCCTTTCGCGTCAACCCATTGCAAGATGCGGAGGCGCCCATAAATAACAAGCAGATCCAGACGCGGCCAGAGACAACGGCTAGTTGCCGACACGGGATGCAACGCGAGAGCCTCCATTGTTTGCAGCCACTGTGACGATTTGTGGCTTTTCAGAGCCAATATCCATGGACCGTCGCCGCGGCGATGCTTCCGTAAGCATTTGGACAGCGATCCAGTCCTCCCATCCCACCCGTTCTTTGACGCGGGGACGCTCACCAACGTGTCCAAGTCATCTTTGAGAGACGGAAGAAGCGTCGAGAACCCCGTGGCATCCGCATTGTTGTTCTTGTCCGCCTCGACGTCCACGCGGTACCTCTTGTGAAAGTCCTCAATGAAACATCCAGGAAGCGACTTGATGTCCGTGGCAGAGTAGCCAGTCCAGCCGACGTGAGCCGACGGCGCGAGCTTGAGACCCCAGTCGTCGAGCAACCACTTGACTTCCCGCGCACGGTCTTTGGTAATCGCGCTCGTCAGGTAGTAGTAGAGGAAGATCGCCGACTTGCGCGAGAAGGGCGGCGAGTGCGGAGCAAACCTCTCCTCCCACCAGCCAAACGAACGCGCGACGGCCATTTTGTCCTCGAGGGGGATATCGCGATACAGGCACCGCTCGAAAATGTCGATATGGCGCAGCGCCTGGAAGAGATCCAGCGCCACTTCGGCAAAGCCGCACTGCGTGGCGACGCGCATGACGCGTTCGATCGCCCTTGTGGCGCGGAGGCGTTCCGCGTCGCAGCCCTCGCCGCCGCCGAGCACGTCCATCCTTCCAATCCACTCGCCGATAACGTACTCCACGAATCCCGGGAGGTTGCTGAGCAAGGCGATCTCGAGCGGGGACCGATACCCGCGGGGCGACGGGTGGAGCGTGGCGGAAGGGTCAGTCTTAACGAGGTACATGAAGATGCGAAAGTTTTGGACGCTGACGGCGCAGTGGAGGAGGTTGCGGCCCTTGTGATTCAGGACGGTGACGGCCACGCCGCACTCGCGGATCAAACACTTGAGGACGTCCAAGCGGTTGGCGCGCACCGCGCAAAAGGCCATACAGTTCGCCTCATCCGGGCGGAGCGGTGTTGTCCGGTTGTGGTCCGCAGATTGTGGGGCGACCGCGGGCGGACGGCCGGCAACCAGGGAACGCAGGTACGTTGCGAGCTCCGGTGCGTAGTTTAGAGCAGCAGGCGCACGAGAGCGAGGGCGGCGGGCGTTGGGATGGCCACCGCCGCCGTTGTTGTTGCCGTTGCCGTCTACGTCGACAAGGCCGTCGTCGTCGACGCCCATGTCGTTGGCAATGTTGTCGATCTCGTCGTTGTCATTGCCCTGGCGGTCGTTGTCTTGGTCGCCATTGTCGTGGTCATCGTCGTCCTCATCAAACAGGCGCTGATTCACGGGCGGGGGTGGGGCGGCGCGCAGCAGCCTCTGGACCTCTTTCAAACCGACCGTGAAAGCGCCGAACTGGTGGCGAGGCATGGTGGCAAGGCGAGGGGTAAGGGAGCTAGAAAGTGGAGGAGTTGGTTGGTGTTTGGATGGAACGTGCGAGCGTGAGAACGAAGTCGCCTTCGCCACATACACATACAGCGTCCGCGTCGGTCACGTGTGCGCCCGCGATGCTTGCTATGTGGTTCAAGGTTTGCGGGTCCAGTTTTTTTTTTTTAATGGCCTCACTTCTGCTTTCTCCCTCTCTCAGCGTATCCATTTAGCACATGCATGCACGAATATATTTCAATCATCACCCAACGCAAACATCAGATCCAGCTCCGGCACCCTCCGGTAAAACGAGCCCTTCCCGTGGCCCTTGACCATGATGCACAGCCGGTCCATCGCAAACTCGGCGCGACCGCCACCCGCGCCGCCCGCCGCGCCGCCGCCGCCGAAAAACGCCCGCTCGACGGCCGCCACGATCGGGTCGACCACGCGCTTGCCGCCACGCACCGGGTTCCCGAGGGTCAGGTGCGGGCGGTACGCACGGCCGCCGCCGTGCGCGTGCCCGTCGTCGGCGTCCGGTGCTCCCTGCGGCGTTGCGGGGGAGCGCGCAGCGAGGCGTGCGGCGACGGCGGCCTCGAGCTGCGGCTGGATGGCGGCGAGGAGGCGCGTGGCGGGGTCGTCTGCACGCGGCTCGAGGACGACGGTGCTGGACCCGGGGTGGGTGAAGACGCCAACACGGTCGAGGACGAGGGTGTAAGATGCGTGGGGCGCGGGCGATGCGGCGGAGGCGGCGACGCCGGCGACGATGGGCTGGAGGAGGGCGTGGAGCTCGGATGGGGAGATGGCGTCGACGGGGAGGGTTGCGGGGGCGAGGACGGTTAGGTGGGGTGGCCTGGGCGGGGGAGGAAAGGAGTGAGTAAGCTGCGAAGCCGAGGCGAGTGAGTCAAAGACGACAGACAGACAGACCATCGTGTCACGGCGCGATCGTAGAGCTTCCTGAACGACTGGACGCGGGCCAGGAAGCCGTCGGCGGTGTCAGCGGCTGCAGCCGCAGCAGCTTCGGCGGGGGTGTGGTAGGGCGGGATGCACACGCACACGGTCATCGTGGCGATTTCATCGTCAGGCTTTGTTCCTGCGAGCATGGTCCGTGAGCCGATTAGCCTTCTTGGCAGGAGATGAGCACAGGCTGTTGGATGGGGGAGGCTCGTGAATGAATTGGTTGGACGATCGCCGTGCTGCTATTTGCAGGGATGTGGCACCTTTATATACTCCGCTGGCAAAGAAGGCTGGCATAACCACCCGCTGTCTTCTTATGGGGCAAACACATAGCGGAGACAGTTTGGGGAATACCACTGGGCGGAGTTTCCGAGCCGCGTTGTTGGGGCGAATCATCATCAGGAGTTTCCTGGTGTTTGGGCAAAGTTACGCGTGGAAGCCGCCTGTCTTCAATAATAACCTCGCCAGCAGAGATTTTCGCTGATTCTTCAGGTGGCCTCCTCCACATTTCAAGGCTCGCACTGAACGCCCCTCCTGGAACGCCACACGTCCGACAAAGAAGGGCGTTGGCCGTATTATTGAAGACGACAGGGTAACATAGAAATGAAGCAAAAAAAAGAAAACCCAGCAGGGTGCAAAGAGCAAGTAGGAAGACTTTAAAGGGTGTAGGTGCCTTTCATCGGTAAATCCATCATCCACAACTTGTGAGGCAACCAACAACCCATTTTCATCACTCCCCTGCACTCTTCTGCATTCCAAAGAAAGCAAACGTGATCCACAATCTACTGCTTTGGCGCGACACCCGGAACCGGCTCCCACCGCTTCTTTGACGCATCGTACTTGTGGCCGTGAAACTCTGTCAGCGAGATGCTCTTGTTCCCATACTCGGACACGAGCACAGCCTTGACGTCGAACGGCACCCACACATCAGCGCCCTCGAAGGTGCTCCTCCTCAGCGGAAACAGCTCGACGAAATCGTAAATGTGCTGCGACTTGCACCACAGCTTCAGCCCGCGCTCACCGTCCTTGAGCTCTGCGGCGACGTTGGGGTCCGCGGACGAGGCGAGGGCGGTGATGTCCAGGAAGCGGCCAGAGACGGTGTCGATGAAGCGGGCGTCGATGATGTTGAAGAGGTCGCGCCAGCGGTTGGTGCGGTGCGGGTTGACTTCTATAAGGTAGCGGTTCTCGAAGGAGGTGCGGTCGTACGAGGCGGCGAGGGTGTCGAGGTCGCGGAGGGTCATTTGCAGGTCGATGTCGTCGTCCCAGGGTAGCGGGACGCCGGCCCAATACCAGCCGAGCAGCGTGCCGTGCGCCAGCCACGAGGTGATGCCCGCGGACGCGGTGAAGCGGGACCAGGCGCCAATGAGGTCCGCCAGAGACTCTGAGACGGAGGGCGGCGGCGGTCCGGCGGCGGGCGCGGGCTGGTTTGGAGGCGGGGGAGGCGCGGGCGCGTTTGGGTTGTATCTGGGGTGCGGGCGTCGGTTCTTTTTGTACTTTGCCGGGCCGAAGCGGGAATCCCGGTGGCCCTCCCGGTATCCTTCGTGGAAGAACTTTTTCGCCTGACCGGGGCGGTATCCGCGGCCCGGGGGGATGGGGTCCTTGAACTTTGCTCCGCACGTGTTGAAGTGGTTGCGGGAAGGATACGGGCCCGCGACTTTGTCAATGTCGACAGTGGGCTCAAAGGGCGACGCGAGATCCGTGAGGTTGACAAGCGGAAGGAATGGCTTCAAAGGTCGCTCGGTCCAAGTCACCTTGGTCGTTGAGCAGTAGCGGCCGAGCGACCAGCTCGACGACAGTCCGCGATCTTCGTCCGGAGGTGGCGCCTCCTCGTCCGACAAGGGCTGCTGCTGCTGTTCTTGTGCCGAGTGAGCGTGGTAAAAGACGACGGCCTGCTGGAACACTATGAAGGAGGCGAAGGCGAAGACGACTAGGGCGCGCAGCCGCCGCATCATCCTGCCTGGCGCGGCGGCGGCGGCGACCTTTTGGGTTTGGTGTAAAGTTGCTGCTCTCGCTGCTGGCATTATTGGCATCTGGTGTCACCGCAAAGACGCGCACGACATGAGAAGGAGAGAAGGTGAGCGGGCGAAGCAGCCGGAGCCAAGGTGCGGGAAACGCCTATGAGATCCTTCTGTTTTGTTTTTTTTCTTTCTTTGTGTTTTTGGGTTTCGACAACAATGTTCTTGCATCCCTCTGTCTCCCGTCTCTCTCTCTCTCTCTCTCGATCGCGCTATTATTTTTTTTTGTTTTTTTTTTTTTATCCTCCCGGGCTTCCATGCAAAACAATGCAGATATCGCACCGCACTGCCAAGAACTGCCTTTTTGGGGAATCCGATCTTGTCTCTCTCTGTGTTGTGTGTCCGTGGAGCCTTCTCTTCAGAAACAACGTTCGTTGGTCGTGATCGCAATCAAGACAGACGGGGAGGTGCGCTGATACTGCTGCCAAGTATTAATACCATCCCTGTCAATGTGCACGGTGCTTTTGGGATGGGAGCTCCATCCTGATAACCGCGTACATCAGCTGTGTGCCCTCGTTCATCGCCGTCAATTTTTACGTACTCAAGGCAACGAATTCAGCATCGATTGTGGGCCTTTTCAGTCGTTATGTTGGGCTTGCTACTGCAGCCGATTTTGGCGATGATGTACCGAGAGGTTGACAAGATTTTCACACGAGAGCCGGGCATGGCTAAGACCGGCGGGGAAGCCCCCGCTCAGGATGGTGTCAGAACGAATGCTGCCGACCGTCGTCGAAACAGTAGTATTTTTGATGCGAAAATATAGTTCAGGAACGTGTTTTTCTTCCATGCAGATGAGAACTTGCCTTTTTCTTTCCTCTAGGTGGCCTTACCATATCGCAAGGTCTCTAAATTGCATTGGGGAGTAACTTTAACGGTGACGCTGTGGGTGATCGGCATTATGGAGAAGGCTCTGTTGTCGCGGCGTCGCGGCCGATGCGTTCAGAGACTCCAAAGTTTTCCGGCGCACGCAGACGGAGTCGACGCTCGTCAGCGGTCAAACAATATGGATTGTGTTGTTCCGCTCAACAGGAAGAGATCTTCGCATTCGAATGAATCTCTGGGAGCCGCCTCGACGCGACTGTCATTCTCAAAAAAAAAAATTTTTTTTACTTCTTCGTTTTTGTTCGTTTTTGCAAAGTCGACACACGACAACCTCCTCGAGTGCGATGCGTGCATCGACAGCAATCTTGCAGCAACCAGGGGATGCTCTCGCGGCCGTCGTCGAGTGTGCCGAGAACCTGCGCAGCATCCAGATGCCCTGCCTCACAATCCGCGAGGTACACTACACCCGCGTGCTCAACGCCATCCTCGGATCAAAGTCCGACTGGTGGCGCAAGCTTCTCGCCCCGGCCGACGCCACCGCCACCGCCGCCGGTGCAGCAGCTGGCGACTCCAACGGCACACCAGCATCCCCAACAACCGTCGCCGATCGCTGGCGCGCCGAGGCCGCGGCTGCGCTCGAGGACATGGGCCTGGCGTACGAGCTGGCGTACCGCTACGGCCTGGACGACCCGGACTCTTGCGAGCCGCTCTCGGCGATCCGAGCCAAGATCGGCTGGACCCATGTCGGCTGCGACGGATGCGGGCAGCGCGGGTTCTCCGGCCAGCGGTTCACGTGTTTAGCGTGCGCGGTGTCGTTCGACCTCTGCGCCGCATGCTACTCTTCGAGCGCGGCGCGCGCGTCCCACGACGCGACGCACGTTTTCACCGAGATGCGGATGAAGCTCGAGTTCCCGGAGACCGCGGCAGAGGTGCGCGAGTCCGCGGAGGCGGCGGCGGCGTTCCTCGTGGAGGAGCTGCGGGACATTGCCGGGCGTGCGCTGCTGAGGTACAAGACGGCACGGTGGGGAGACGAGGCGATTGCGTGGCCGACAGCGTCGCACGGCGTGATGGTGTCGGACACTGCCGTGCCCGAGGCCCTCCGCCGCAGGATCGCCGCCCTCGCGGAGCCACTCGTTGCCGCATCGCTCAAGGCCGGGCGCTGGCATCCTGGCTCTGACGGACTGGTTCTAGACCTGATCCACCCCTCCGACTGTCCCCTCCGCTTCGACCGGACGCTGTTCTCGCCCACACGCGGAGCAATACTCGGACAGGCGGTGATATTGAGCCAGAGGCCAGCCAAACCGACGTCCCAGTCGCTGTGGCGAGTCACCGAAGACCCGGATGTCTCTTACAACTATCAGTGGCTGCCTTCCGAATTCCGCGTCGCCGCAGATGGCACGGTGACGGTTGAGTCGTATATCAACAATTTGGATGAACTGGCGCACCCAGAAATGGTGCAGACCATAGCGGAAGTCTTTGCGTGCATCCTGCCCATGATCGAGTGCAGCATTGGGTCGGCGCAAGCTGTGCCCACCGACAATGACCGGCGGATTGCTGCGTCGCACTCCGAAAGGGACTATACCAACTTTGACGACTGGCATCCAAGTAAATCTTTCCTCTTAAAATACAAGTTCCTGACAAGCCGCCACGGAGATGTGCCACCTGAGATGGTTGCTGCGCACGAAAACGATCCGGATGTGCAGCAGGCAGCTGCCGGCGATAACTGGATCTCGATGGCCGACCGCATGCGGTACCAGCACTTGCACTGTGCGGTCCACGTCCCTCGCCTCCAATCGCACTGCAGCAGGTCTCCAATCTCACTACACGCGCAAGATTTAAGGGGAAGGACGCTCCAGGTAATCGTCAAGATGGCGGAGATCCGCCTGACCCCGGAGCAACCTACCTACGGCGGCGGGAAATGGCATCTGGAGGGCATGTACAACGAGGCGATTGCGGCGACCGCCCTTGTGTACTACGACCTTGACAACATTGCCGACTCGAGGGTGACGTTCCGGCACGCGTACCGCGAGCCAGAATTCAGATACGACCAGGACGTATACTACGGCCTCGAAAAAGTGTTTGGATTCGTGAGCCAGGGTGGCAGCCAGCGCGTTCGGGTCAGCGGCGACGTGCGGGCGCTGCAGGGGCGGACGGTGGTGTTCCCCAACTTTCACCAACACCGGTTGGAGTCATTTGAGCTGGAAGACAAGACGCGGGCCGGGCGCCGCGCGGTGCTGGCGTTCTTTGTGGTGAACCCGGCGGTGCGCATTGCGTCGACGCGGGACGTGCCGAGGCAGCAGCGGGGCTTGGTGGTGCGGGAGCTGGCTGCCGCGCTGGGTGGCAGGCTGCCTGAAGAAGCCGTGTGCGAGGTGGTCAAGGCGGCGGGTGCCACGTTAAGCGAGGAGGAGGCGAGGAATGTCGCGCGCTTGGTGATGGAGGAAAGGAGCAGTGGGAAAGTGGGCGGATTCGCGAACGCGTACGGTATCTCGCTTTGCGAGCATTGAAAGAATCTACGCCGTTTCTATTTCCTCTCGTCTCTGAGAAGGGGAAAAAAATTGTTCGACTCATCGCTGGCTGCCTCGATTTCATGTCTCTCACCGATTCGCCCCATCTCGCACCAAACTGATCTCAGATTAGTGCCTCTGCTCCTCCCGTCGTGGTCTGGTCAAGCCCACACCACCGAGATTTCCCGTGCAAATCGATCTGTCTTGTCTCGTTGCCTGTCGCGCCCACCGAGTTGGTCCCTTCCACAGTAAGACGTGTACAACACCGCAGAATGCAATCGATCATCACGAAAACCTAACTTAATTGCATTCATTCTCACACTCTTTTCCATAATCGCTCACTGATTCCTTTCCCTTCCTTTCCCTTCCTTTTCAGTGTAGAATCTCCGCTATGTTTGTCTCAGTTTTTGCCCGAAGTGCTCAACTGGTTGAAGTCCAGTATCTTGATGATGCAGCCACGCTGATTCTTGAACTTGATTCTCCCACTCTAGAAGATTTGAAAGAGAAGGTATGGTGATCTGGAAAATATTTTGAAAGGCTGATTTGGTTTTCAGATCAACAAGAGCACAGATTCTTTTCTTGGCCAAGACATTGATATTCTTCTGAAAACTGGTCCTCAGCTGAGGATTGTCAATCATGCTGCTATTTTGGTGCAGACTTTGATTGAAAAGTCATCATTTGCCGACATGGTGAGCTTCCAGATTCAGCTCAAACGAACCAATACTGCTGCTACTTCTGCTCAGTCTACCCCTTGTAATCTGCCTGCAGTGCCTTCATCAAAATCATATGATGGGTTCTTGTCCTATCAGTAAGTGGAATGTAATAGTTTCTCCTTTCTCACACTTCCCAAAGGTGGGGCAGTCAAGCAATTGTTAAAAGTATTTTTGATGATCTCACCAAGAAGTACGGCCTTCAAATTTGGTTGGATCTGAACAACATGGATGGGCCCATCAGCCAGGCCATGGCTGAGGGGATTGACTACAGCAAGGTCTTTATCCCTGTTCTCACAATGGCGTACCAGGTATGTCTGTCAGTTATTTATATCTCCAGTTTCTAATCATGCAACCAGAATTCCCTCAACTACCTGCTGGAAATTAGGTACGCTAAAGACCGGATGAAACCTCAAGTGCCGATTCGCTTATTGAAAGGAGGCGAAGTGGCTCAAGGAGAAGTCTTTGCAATCACGGCAGGGAAAGAAATACTGAAGAATCCACTGATTCCAAAATATCAGTTGACAAAATTTTTACATTTCAAGATTGCTTTATGCTGACTTTGATGGGAAGGCTCCTGGATCCACATATTGGGATGAGCAGGTTGCTATTCTTGTGAAGGAAATCAAGCGTTGCCAGATTGTCCAAAAACCTGCCTCGGAGATTGCCGTTTTTCCAATATCTGCTGATCAAATCAAGAATTGGCTCAAACCTAGTGATACTGCTGTTGATGCTGAGAGACATAAAAGTGCCTATGTCGATGGAACTAGGACGTTTTATCTTGAGAGTGTATGCTCCTGGCTCCTGTCTGCCAACGTTGGGAATGTTTTGTGGTTGAATGGGGCAGCTGGCCTTGGAAAGTCTGTGATTGCCTGGCTTGTCAGTGAGAAACTTCCCAGCACAAATGTGTTGAGGTCTGTGTTTTACTGCAGGCATGATGACATGAAGAAGAACAGCCCTCAGGAGCTTGTCGCCAGCACTATTTGGAATCTGTGCAGTGCGCTTCCTTCTTTCAGGAAGTTTTGTGAGATGGCTTGTGCTGAAGACTTGAAGAACCAAGATTCCAGTCTTCTCAAGACCCCTGAAGAGGCTTTCCAGATGATTGCTATTGGAGGATTGAAGCAGCTGGATGCTAGCGACAAGCAGAAGAATATTTTGCTGATTTTCGATGCTTTGGATGAATGTGGAGCTTCAAACAGCAGGGAGAGGACCAAACTGCTTGAGCTCTTGCTGCTTGCGGAAAATGAGCTGCCTCTGTTTGTCAGAATCTTTGCAACTGGCAGTCCTGAGCAGGATGTGTTGCGCACAATGATGAAAATGGACTCTATGGTTCTTGTTCCAAATGATGACGAAAACAAGAACTTTGTGTGCACATAGCCTGACATTATCGTACAACCACCGTCTGCTGGATGTCAGTGATCATGGGAAGGTCAAAGTCATGCACAAGAGCTTTTCAGATCATCTGATTTCAAGCAAGAGATGTTCAGATTGTCAATTCTTCATCAGTCTTTTGGAAGCAAGGAGAGACAATGCTTTGTCCTGCTTGAGGATCATTCTCAAACACTGTGAATTTGTTGAAGACAAGTATGAGGCTCTGAATGGGACTCACAAGTTCAGCTCCAAGAATTCCACCGCTCAGTATGCGTTCAAGTTTTGGCTCAGCCACCAAGAGGAAGTCAGCCAAGATGTGCTTGCGGGTTGGCCTGAGTGGAGAGAATTTGCCTCACCTGACAAGTTTGGGCCTGCTGCGCTGTGCAGCGGAATCATGCTGAAAAGGGACTGGCTGGTTCAGGTTCTTCTTGCAGCTGGAGATGGCAAGGCGCTGGTCAGCATGGCCAGAGAAATGATAGTGCTTTCTTCAACGCTACTCTACGAGGCTGCAAGGAGAGGTCTGACAGCAGCTTGCAAGGCTTTGATTGAAGATGGAGCTTTGGATATTAATTGTAGAGGCAACAGCTGGGGAGAGAGAAGTCTCCACGGTGAAACAGGACCCCGCTGATGGTTGCAGCAATGGGAGGGCACCTGGAGACTGTTTCTATCCTTCTTGAAGTGGGGGCGGACTACAATATAGTAGATGACTCTGGTGATAAGCTCATCGATATGGCTGTGCGCTTGTTATTCAGAACTGGGGGAAAAACGGTGAGTAAACTTAGTGTGAGCTGGGCTTGCCATTTATCTGACAAGTACTGTAGACAACGAAACGCCCCACATGGAATTTTTCGCGCACCCTCATGATCGAAATCAACTTCAAGAATGGCGTACCCTCCAAATGCAGCTGATGAATATGGGAGGACACCACTCCATACTGCTTATTTGGAGGTGATCAAGTGGTTGCTAGAGCAGGGTTGTTCTGTAAATGCTGAGACCAACATCAACTCAACACCCCTCCACATTGCATCTCTGAATGGTCATCCTAAGGCTGTCATGTGTTTGTTGCACGAAGGCGCTGTTGTGGATGCTGCAGACATCAATTGTTGGACACCACTCGTGGAGCTTGCTTTTACCAGACATGATCCAATTTGTGTGCTGTGTTGAAAACACCTTGATTGTCAGAAAACGAAACGAGGTCTCCTTTGAATATCTCTTTCTTTGCCACTTTTTGCGCGATCCTGTTCCTGAATACTGTTGTCCATGTTTGCGTTACGTTGATGGTCAGGTTGGGAGGAAGAGATTAGCTTGGGAGGTTGGAGTAACTTCAAGCTTGATTCGATTTGATTCAACTCCAAATGATGAACCTCTGTGAAATCACAGTGGCGAATTCAAATATCTGCTCTGAAAATCAAATACATGTATTTGATATGCTTGAATCGAACTGGAACAAATGAGCTTGAGATTCTCGTTCTCATTCAACCTGACTTAATAGCGACCAATCTTTTTAATGTCTGACCTGATTCGGTTCGTGCAAGACCTCGCGGCGGGAATAATTGGTGAGCACTGTGGTGGCGATCCCGATGGCCCACTTGATAGCCAAAGCCAACGGCGTTAGTGTCGACATCTTGGTAGTCTAACCCCAACAGCGAGAATTTCATCGACCATTCATTGTACACCGGTGATAAGCAACTCTGGAATGGTGCGTTTCAAGGTCCGCACGTCTCCAAGAGGAAGGATCCTCGCAGAAACATAAGAAAGCAGCAAACGAAATCGACCATCCCCAGCGCGCCGTGGGTTATTGCCCACGGCGACAGGAAAACCGCCCGCTGAGCGAGCCCGTCGGAACGCGCGGGCAGGCCATCGGCCCCCGGCGTTTTGCCAATTCTGCTGGCCAGCCTGATTCTAGCAATGAGCACAAAAGCATCCGCCACAACGTTTGCGCCGAGGAAAAGCAGTAGCCGGCCCAGCACGGACCACAGAGTCGACTGGGCCAGCCGCGACCGACAGGCGAGCGAGTCGCGCTGGGACGGCGCTGCGAGGGGCGAGTAGAGGGTTGCGAAGAAGGCGACGGTGAAGAACGCCGCGAGCCGCGCGGCGTACTGCGCAGCCTTTCCGTGCAAGTCTTTCAGCCCTGATCGAGGTAGAGGATGTCGACCCAGAACAGTGGGAGCGCGTTCAGCGGTGGTGGCGGGTAGCCCGAGTTGTCGTTTGTGGATGAGTCAGTGGGTGGTGCGGTCACTTCTTCGGGCTCTTCAGCGACGATAGCGGGGGCAATTCTTGGTGGCTGGCGGGATCGGATGAGGGAACGGTGCACCGCTCTACCGACGGCACGAAGAATGGGCCGGGTGATAATGCCGACGATCAGAGCGAACAGGAAAACGCTATCGCTGATGCGGAGAAGTGTTGTTGTCTCGAACATCTCGGTGTCTATAAAGGGGAGTTTTTAAAAAGTAGGTGTAAAAAGGCATGGTCTCTAGAGAAAGAGGGCATGATCCACCTTAATACCTGCCAAAAAAATGAATATATTCAGCAATCCTCTCTGGTGTGTTATGTTGTGTTCGATGGTTGAGCTGATTGAAAGCGCAGATTCAATCAGCTCAACCATCGGAGTTTTCGCGATCGTGTCCGCAGATCCAAAATCCGCAACGGAAACTACTGAGGACAACACCGAGTATACTGACACAAGGCTTCTCTGCTCCCTCCGCCGATCGAAACCGAAAATTTTGTCGAGTCTTTCTTGGGTTTCCGCCAAAGCCGGCTCAAATAAAAGTTTAAGGACGAACACGGCTCCTTGAACGGATATTCCCACTGGCGTGGCGCTGTTTGTCGTCTCCAACACAAAGAAATAGATTGCAACAAACCAGACGACTCCATTGGAGTAAGCTACGAGAATGAGAGCGCCAATACTTGCGTAGATCAGACGAGTGCGCAAAGGTAAATCCTTTGTGATCGAAACTGCGATTGCAACCATTGCTCCTTGAAGTCAGTTAGCGCAATAGACGGTGAACTGGCTCCGCAGGGGGTTCTTACCGGGAAGGTGACAAACCGTCAAGATGGCGAAGAAGACGGCTCGAGTCGAGGACATCCAACAAGCGAGGACGACAAGGGCGAAATCGATCAGAAAGAAACAGTTGGTGGGATGGAACGCGATCGGGCGGCCTGACGTAACCGACAATTGGTGGGCTGCTCGCACGAGCAACGAGAGGCAGTGTGCAAAATGTCGCATCGCAAAGTAAAGGCATGCGGCGTCGGGCGGGTGGTTCGCCGTGCCGTTGCGCAACACCACCTCAATTTCGTAGAGAACCACCAGGATTGGAACGACGATCACAATTACGAGCAGGATCATTCCGACAGCGGTGAAGTAGTGACGAAGAGGGAGCTCTGCTGTAATTCCCAGCATAGCCGCTTTATGGTGGGTGGATGGAGAAATTGTCAACAGTGAGCGACATTCTCGACCGAAATATCACTTTACTCTTACCCGCGTTAACATTCTTTGATTACCGTCCCCAACCATAGACTTTTCGTGATCTTTCAACACTCTCTTGGATCAACTGGCCAACCAGTTTATTCGGTCCCGCGTGCATTGAAAGAGTTCTTTGCTGCTGTCTTTGCCGGGTAGATTTGCAGCCTGTACGTGAAGCTGGAAAAGTACTGACTGTGTCTTGGAGCAGACTGCTTTAGCCTGAAGATCCGGAACATATTCATGTCGGTGACGGCTTCGGTTGTGAACAATAAACCTTCGACACTTTGTGTTTTACTTTCCCTGTGAAGGGTACACATACACACCCAAAAACCGTTAGCCAGACAATAAACATAACCGAAGCAGTGGACAGCGCAACATCCGGCACCTTGAACGGGTAGACTCTGGGCATATGAGAATGGACAAGAAATGTCCAACAATAAAAATGGAGAACAGTGAAGTGTAAAATATTGTCTGCCGTCGTAAGCATCCAATAATTTCCAGTCATTTGGTGGCCGGCTGTGGGCATGCGTTGCCGCCCATCCCGCCGCCCGCAACAGATTATCTTTCGACGCCACCTGGTGCCGGATGAGGAGGTTGACATGTCTGGCAAGATGTGAGTCACACGTATTTCTAGATTTTTTCGGCCGAGCGCTGTCTCTGTCTCTCTCTCTCTCCCTCCCTCTCTCTCTCCATGTCGGACCCTCAGTCTGCCTCTCTTTCGCTTTTGCCATTACCGACCGACCCGACACCGTGGAACGAAGTGAATTCAGCAGAGGGTCTCCCCCCTCGCCGCCGCCACCCATCCCGCCCCCTTCCCTCCTCGCCTTCACCAAAGTCCCTCCCTCCCTCGAAACTGGGCTGCTGATGGTTATTGCTACCTATTTTCCTCGGTGCTGCCGTTCGTTCAGCCTTGCCGATCCCACCCCAACCACCCAGCAGCGTCGAAGAAGGGGGCCGGGTCATCGATCGCGCATTTTGCGAAAGAAAGACAGTGGATATCATCAGAAGGTGCAGCTGCAGGGGCGTCCAGCCTCTCACGCGGGGGGGGGGGCAAGAATCCGTGCTAACATTCCCTGCTACACACACTCCTCTCGCTCTTCATCGCAGTACAAAAAAAGAAGTATATAGGAAAGCTACCATCACTAAGCGGACCAAAGGTCTTGGGGCTGCACACTCCAAAACCACCAACACCGACCTCGACGGCTCGTCAAATCCTCCTGCGACGCACCACTCACCTTCGAAGGTACCCAAGCTCTCGCGCGATCGCCAGATCTCTCTCGCGCTCCACATCCGCGAGCAGCTGCCGCATCTCGGCGTTCTCCCGCACGAGCCGCGCCCGCTCGTCCTCGAGGCTCAGGCGCTCGTCGCGCCGACGCTCGCGCCGGCGCCGGCAAGACTCGCGGTTGCGCTCTCGGAGACGCTCGGTGCGGGTCGGGGACGGCGGCGACTCGTCGGTGGCGACGTCAGTGGCAACGACGCGGGAAGAGTAGACGGAGCTAGGCTTGGTTGGATGAGGAGATGGTGGAGCACGACGAGACGCTGGACCCCTGAACGAGTCTGCTTTGGTGAATCCATCCGTCGTTGGGACCGCCTCGTCGTTTGCTCGGAGAGACGAAGACTGCCTGGCGGTTCCGTCGGAGACGTCCTCCCAGCCTCCAGAGCGATTGGGCGAACTCCACTGCTCGAACCCGTCGGTCAAGCGGCACCCTCGGTTGGACGTCACCTAGCTCGCGAAACAGAGTCACCACGTATTGGGTTGTCGCAGAGATGAGGAAACAAACAAGCATGCTTCTGCGTCAATCCCAAATCGCTGTAGACCCACTCACCTGTCCATGCTCGTTCCAATCTCCGGCGAAGGCCGATGTTGGTTCCACACCTTGGAGGGGGCCGGCGCCCCCGTTTGCGCTGAAGGAGGGTCGTAGGCGCGCCTGCTCGTGCAACACTGGAACTAATGACAGCTCACTTTCGCCCTTGACCGCCTCCGCGCTTTCAGCTGACTGAAGCGGTTCCCATGGGCGGATTCGGCTCGAGAAGTGGCCGACGAATGCAGTAAAGGTCTGGGAAAGTAACGAGTCTGTCAGAGGTAAGCTGGGTCATCACCCGAAAAGGCGAATGTCGGACAGCTGCGGTGGCCGTCCCGTTCTGTCATGGACGCCTAGCACAGCCGACCCCTCCGCTCCCCAGAGCTCGTCTATCCCAAAGTCTCTTCCTCCCTCAATGGACCAAGTTCAGCCGCTGAGCCAGAGCCAAGAAAATCACGTGAGTGAAGGATGCGCTGCGAACGTCGGAAATACCACTTTAGCGCACTAACCCACCGAAAGTACCCTCAAAGCTTCACCGCGGTCCCTCCGTCCGACTTTTTCAATTGCAACGCGAAGAAGACAACGGTCGGGCTCCTCGGCACCGCCAAACCCGACCGTGTCACTTACTGGATCCCAGCGGTCCTGCCCGCCGCTCGCACGATCTTCGCACGGTACCGGCTGAGCCGGCAGCGGCGCGCGCGCTGCTGCTTCGCGAGGAAGAGCCGGAAGTGTTATTGGCGTGCAGGCGACGGCGGGAGTCGGCGGCGAACGATCTGGATCTGCGTGTGCCGAAGAAACCCTCTTTAGAAAAAAGGTACGAGCTGCGAGTAAGCGCTACGATAGTAGAGGCTTAGAGGGGCGGCGATCGATGGCGGAAAAGGAAGGCGTGGGCGCCTCCTTTCAAATTCTGAACGGCTGGGTCGTGTAAGTGCGGCGGGGTATCCGACGAGGAGGGTAGTTGGTGTTGGAAGGAGGGGACGTGGTGGGGATTCACCAGATCAACCGCGAAAGACGGAAGGGTTCAACCACCACCACGCCTACCGCGAAGGATAGAAGCGAAGCGGGATGGGATCTAACAAGCGGTCGGGAGTGTACGTCGACGTGCGGCCACGAACAGGAGCTCTGCGACGAGAGAGTTTGCCCACCCCCCCCCCCCCTGCTTTGGTGCAAAACCTCTTCCCAGCCTCATGTAGGAGAGCGTAATGCAAGCAGGTAGCGCGGCCGAGAGCAAACGCACTCATTGCACGTAGTCGTGTAAAGCCGGGGCATGGTCACCTACCCATTTGCGTTGCCAGACCGACAACCTAGCACCCGTTGTACAACCCCACACTGTTGTCTCGTCTTTTTTTTGCCCCTCAAGCGGACAATCGCTCACGTACGATTCTTGGCGTTCGCTTGCCGACTGCCGGCTTTACAATCTGTTCAGTTTATGACGCGAAAATGCCAATTCCGCTTTGAATTCCGCCATCTCCGCAACATTATCTCTCTCGCTCTTTGAGAACCGTCCCGACATTGGCCGGCCTCAGAATCGGTCAAAGCAGCGTTTTCGCTCCGGACCTTTGCTGCTCGGTACAGCATACCCTTCTGGCTGTTCCATTTAACCGTGATTCCCTTTGGTTGGTGGGGATGGTTTCTACCGAATATTATATAGCAAAGTGAAAAAGGAAAGAAAGGGGTTTTTCCAAACTGGAACAACAGTGGAATTCGCGCGTTAACCCTTTAAACCCCGAAGTCAAGAACCTAAATATAGGTTTCCGCAATCCCCGTCACGAACACCGCAAATGATAACCAATTCCCACATGGGGCGTACCACCTGTAAGAGGAAGAGTGCGTGAATATTTTGCTGAATTTCATGTGATGTGCTCGGAAGAGCAGTCTGATATTCCAGCACACCTACATTCAGGTTTTTTGGTAGAAATATTCCAGCCCATCACTGACTGGCCAAAACCTTGGGATAGCAAGCTGAGATAGCTCTTTGGGATCCTCTAAGACTTTTCTTAAATAATCCAGGTATTTGGGTTATGAAATAATATTTTGGGGGGGCACAGAAGTTCACCACCAACCGTAGTTTTGGCGGAAGCACGTTACTCGTGCCCCTGCATGACCACTCAACGCCTCTCCATGTCCATCTTGCAGAAGACTCGCCGCACACTGCGCCCTGACGACGTTTCTCACGGTCAGGGGTGGGGAGGGTGGGGGACAGGGGGGGTACGGCATACTGTATGTTGATTGCAACACCACTGCGGACCGGATGTTGGGATCTGCGACAAACGCTCAGTGCTGGAGACTCAGCAGGTCCCTAAGTCCTCATACGCGTCATTCTTGCCGCCGTCGCCTCCTCATCACTACTTCCACCAGATCTGCGCAATGCCAACGACACCCTCATCTCAACCACCGGCGCAACCTTGTCCACTGCAGGCCCCTCCCCCTCCTTCTCCCTATCGCTGCTGCCGCCCCCTGCCACCATGTCCTGCACACCGCATCTGCCTTGCCGCCGCCGCCGCTCCGCCTTCCAGCACCACAAAATGCAAGGTAGACCAGGTGCCCACAGTTTCGTCGACGTCCGTACCACCGGCTTCCAGCAGGATCAGCAGGCGCAGCCGTGCGCTTGCTGTCGCGGGCCAGTAGTGTTCAAGAGTACAGTGCGAATTTGGAGCGTTGCTGCCACTTAACCCTTTAACAGTCATCGTACCACCAGTGGCACAATGACTGACTTTTCTGCCATTACAATTAGAAGAACTTCACCAAAACGTAACGAATCCTCGTGAAACTTTAATATGTTGTAGTCCTACCAATTCTGCAAATGTGGTCTAAATTAGCTTGCTCCTTTTGTTAGTGAAAAAAAATTGCGTCAAACCAACAAAACAACGTGCCATGTATGGCACAGTGCCACTGATCACAACCTGCCTGCTCACCATGTCCGTGTGCCACAAAAAGAGCAATCCAGCAACATCACCGTGATTCCCAATCGCCAGTTTTAGCATAGAGGTAGATCCAGCATGCGTGCATCTGTGGACACCTCATTTGTTTGAATCGGTTCACTGATCAGCTAACGCCATTCTGCCATGGAACAAAACTTCAGAAAAAGATGGCTGATGAAAACACACTCCCAGCTACACCAAAACTGCCAAAGAAGCCTGGAAGAAACACAAAGGCATATTGGGAGATCCATTTAATCAACTCTGGACACTCCAAGAAATCACTGGCTGGTCTACTTTGAAAGAATTGAAATCTCAGGCTGGTGATATCTGTTCTTAATCCAAAAACTTGCAACTTACAAAATTGTTATGAATCACCCTCTGGAAACCTCTGGAACCTTCTAGAACATTCCTTCAGGGAACCTTCTGGAACCTCTGGAACCTTCTTTGCTTTCCTGACTCGGTATCATTGTGTTACTAATTGCTCTTTCTGGAACTTTCTTTGAGTCTTGACAAGGAAGACTCTCAAAAGGTATAAAAGGGGGATGGGGGACCTGTCCCATCCCTCAAGTGAATTATTGTTTCTAATACAATCATCACTCCTCTCAGTTCCTTGTCTGCCTTGTCCTGTCCTGCCCTGTTCCTGACATCAATCTATGTGATCATGCAGCCCAAAGTGGCTCTCTTATGCGCCGTCAAGCAGGAACAGATATTTATAACATACGCAGAGAGCCCACACAAACCTTTGGTGCTGGACGTGGAAGTTTGGAGCCCTCTACACTGCCTGGTGCTCTTGGAAATTTGGATGCTTCTGAATCTGCTGCAAGTGCTGAAAACAGAACTTTGATGTGTGGACAAGTGGTTGCTTTTCCATTGGAATCTGCTGTTGGGGGGGGTGATGGGTTCTGCTGGAAGGGGAAAGATTTCTTCAGCATTGATTCATCCAGCAAATTCTGAGGTACAAGTTGGCTCCACTGGTGCTTCTTGCTCTGGAAGTGCTCTCCTGGCTGATGAGAGCCCTAATGGACCTTTTTCTCTTGAGATGATTGATGACATTGTGATTGTCAATGCTGAGCAGTTTGAAAGAGACATAGGTGCGCTCCTTGCAGAGGGTGAGCAGTGTACAACCAACCCAGCTGAGTGGGTTGAATCCGTGATAAAAGCACAGACATTGCATCCATGCCGTCATCCACATGAGACTGGAACACTGTCAAAAACTGTTCGGATCTCAGCCAAACAAGCTGCACAGTTTACTCCAAAGGATGCATTTGATCTTGTTTGGAACCAAGAAGTTCAGAATTTGATTGTGCTTCATACAAACATGAACTGCATCACCCAAAGAATGGAATGTCTGAAGAGAAAGGAGATGGAGCTGGCTCAATTGGATTGTGCTCAACTGTCTGCAGAAGAACTCAATTGTGAGACTGATGAAGAAGCAGGCTCTGAAGCTGCTGAAGGTGGTGATGGGGCACGTGCTGTGAATGCTCAAGTAGCTACTGGTGGTACTGGTGCACTGGCCCCTTGTACCACACAGGCTCAAGCAGCCAAAATCACCCTGGGCTATCACATTTCAGTTCACTACTATGAGCGTGAATTTTATCCATTTACATTGGAGGATGCACCTCCTGGAACATTGTTGGAGCATGTTCGATGCAAGGTTGCCCTGCAAATCCAGGACAAAGGACTTCGACTATCTGTGCACAATGCTGCATTGGATTTTGTGTTGGAAAGTGTTTCTCTGATCATATTTTTGGCAGTGGAACTTTTGATATGGCCCAAAGAAAGGCTTTTGACAATGCTGAGGGGCAAGCTGCCAAAAAAGGAAAGCAAAGGGTATCTTTGTAGTGGATTTTGCATCCATCATGGATACCATCTATGACCCCCTAAAATCATTTAATTCTTTCAAAATTTTTTGTGGCCAGATTTATCAATAAAAAATTCAAACAAAAAGCAACATTTTGAAGCTTAGTCATTTCGCTATGCACTATGTAAATTTGGTCTCATTTGGAGAATGCTGGGATTGCTAAAACAACAGTAAGTAGCTCCTTGACCATTCAAAAGTGCCCTCATCAAAACTCAATTAAAGGAGCAAACAGCCAGCATCATCAGAGAGCCGTTATCCAAAACAGTCTTTGTTACTAAGTAAGTAGTTGTGTATCTTTGTTTTTGCAAGTGTGGTGCGAGTTGCAAAACATCCAAATGTGTCACATTTCGAAATTCAGTTATCACTGACCTTTTTTTCTTCATTTTTCCAACTTTTGCTCAACAGAATCATCATGGAAAAAAATGGAGCTATAGTCACTTAAGCCATTTTATTTCATGTCCATTTTCGGAGTAGTACGCAAATTTTGAAAAGACTTTAGTGCAGTTTTTACATCAGTCCACTAATAGGAGAAAAGGCGTGCTGCCATCAGCACAGCTGCAGTTTTGTTACAATTACTGTTTGTTTAGATTGGGTAAAACAAGGTGAAAAGGTACCAACAGAAAGCCCTTTCAATTCTGATCGTGCTGGTTCTAGTTTCATCACGAAAATCGCATCGGTGCAGAAGTTAGGTAGGGGACAACTTTGAGGTCATGCCGCATGTGGCATGGTGGCACCGACCCTTAAAGTGTTAAGGCCTGTGTTCTCCTCTCTTTTTTGCCACAGCCACAAAAAAAATTATTCTTCCTAATGAAATCAATACAAAAGCGAAATTGCCGATCCTAAATAAAGGACCACACCTATTTGTCCTTTGCCAACATGTAGGACCGATTTTCAACCCTCTGCTACATCAGCTGTAGGCATCAATTTGCCAGAAAAAGAAATGCAGCAGAAACCGTTCTTTCCAGGCTTTCCATTCATGCCGAACTTGCAGCAGATAAATTGAAATTTGCAGGTGCAGTGAAGTCTGCCGTCCAAAAAAGTAGGTAAAAAACCTACATAAGGACGTCGGGGTTAAAAGGGTTAACGGCGGAGGGTAAAAGCCATGCAGGTATCGCAGACAGAATTTCCAAAATTCTGATTCGGCTGAGGATCTCGGTGGTTTGGCATATCCGGCGCAAAGCTGGGCCGGTTTGAGGGAAGCAGGGCTTTTTCTTTTAGCCTGACGGTCGCTCCTGCTTCTCAAATTGGACTTTAACCGAAGATTTTGCTGCCAGACTTCGAACTGTGAGGTTCCGGTGTGCCAAATCGCCGACGATTAGCTACGACCTGGGGGGAGGTAAGGTGGAGCTGCTTGATTAGCCACAAACACTCAAAAACGCATCTAAACCTTACGAAGCGGATGCAGTCAAGGACCAAAGCGCGTCACGCGGACAGTCATGGCTAACTCCGTTAGAACAAACAACAAAAATTTAATTCGTTACTGAGAATATCGATGTCAGGCTTTGCATCAGTGCGCTTCTTCTTCAATTTATACAGCTTGGTAGGCATTGTTTAATTGATTGGGTGAATCCTCTAATTGATTTGTTTGTGGGACACTGCCGAGCGAGAGAAGCAAGTCCGAAACTACCAAATTTATGCTCGGCCAGAACGTCGTGAGCACGCGTTGCCCAAGGCGAACTGGAACGTCCTCAAGCGCCTGTGTATTCGTACCTCCGAACGCAGAGACCTTTCAGTAAATTGTTTGGCAACATGAAAGGCAGGGAATCTGGTTATTGGGAGCAGAGTGCAGGCGAGGTTTATATACTGAAAGTGGAGATAACTTGGTAATCTCACAACCTCCCGCACTCCTTCCGCTCCTTCACTCACAGTAGACAGTTAAGAGGGGTGGGCAATGGGTTGAATGACATGCTGTCATTGCCTCTGCCCAGATGTACGCGACTCGACAAAAAAAAAAAAAAGAAAACCGACTCCCTCGCGCTCACCACCTAAGTAAGTGTATGGAATCGTTTATTTAGTCTGTGGGATCCTTTTTTTTGTTGGATTGTGGGGGGCAGGGGCGTGAAGGAGTTCGCGTTGACACGAAGCGGTTTGGAAAAGGAGAAACACGAAAAAGAATAAGATGATGATAACGTTTTGCATAAGAGGTCCGCCCAGCCTCCCCCCTTCCTGGGCCGATGCGTATTCACCGCGGATATAAGTAGCGAGTGGTCGAATGGGGGGGGGGGGGGGGAGGGGCACGCTAAAGGGGGCGCGCTAAAGGGGATGGGTTTTGGCCTTGAAAGAAATGAAGAAGAACCAAATGAACCGATCTTGGAGAAAGCAAGAAAGAAGAGAGTTGCATTGTTGGAGTGAGAAAGCCGCGAGGCGCGGAGAGAGAGAGAGAGAGAGAGAGAAAGATCGAGAGAAGATTAGAGATAGAGAGAGAAGAGAGGAGAGAGCGAGATGAGAGAGAGAGAGAGAGAATAGCGAGAGAGAGATAGAGAGATAGAGAGACGAGTAGCATTAGCTGAGAGATCGACCTCGCGCGAGATAGCTCTAGCGACGCATAGAGCGCGCAGACTCATCCTCTCATCTTACTTTCTTTCTATTTGGAAAAAGTCCTTGCATATAGCGCCGGCTTTGAAAAGTTGCGAGATTAGGAGACAGAAAAAACAAAAGGGGGGAGTGAGAGAGTGGGACCTTCGGGTGAGGATTGAAAAAGAAAGAAAAATAATGGTGCTGGGCAATACATGCACGACCGGGGAAACGTTTGATATCCCCAAAAAACACTCACACATGCGCAACACACGAAAAAAAAAAAAAAAAAAAAAAAAAAAAAAAACAACCCCCAGTTCACCCCCACACATCATCGTCGTCATACTCGTCGTCATCCTTTTTCCTCCCCGACACCGGCGCGGGCGACCCCAGCCCCGCCGCAGCCACCCCAACGGCGAACGAACCGGGCGGCACCCCACGGTCCGCGCCGGCCCAGTCGATCCGCGGCACGGGCGCCGGCAGCACGACCACATCCGGCGACCCCCCACTTCCGCTGCCGTCGTCCCCGTCGCGGTCGCGGGACCGGGACCGCGAGCGCGAGCGGGACCACGGGAACCGCGGGCGGCGTGGCGAGGCGTCTGGGTCTGGGGTGGTGCTGGTCGGAGGGGCGCGGGTGGAGGGGGACGGGGCCGGAGACGGGGCCGGGGATGGGGTCGCTGCTGACGCTGCCGAGGACCAGGGAGGGAGAGGGGGCTGTCGCGGGGCTGCGGCTGCGCGCTGGACGTCGTCGTCGAAGGAGCGGGTGCGTGCGCGGGCCATCTGGGGCTGCGGAGGGGCAGGGGCGGACCAGGGGGGCAGGAAGGACGGCGGGGGTGGCCGGTCGTCGTCGAAGGAGCGGCCGGCGCCGGCGGGGCGGGACCACGGGGCGGAGGGCGGCGCGGTGGGTTTCGGGGGAGGCGGGGGCGGAGAGGCGTTGGAATAGTCGACGGCGAGGGTCGCGGGAGGGGCGGCGGCGCGGGGGCGGGGTTGGTTGCGGGAAAGCGGGCGGGGGCGCGCTGGAGTTCGTGTTGATGTGGCTGTTGTTTGCGGCCGCGTTCCAAGCGGGGGTGGAACGGTACTCGTGGTACGCGTCGCGGTAAGCGTCGAGCTCGTTCCGGGCCGAGGGGGGCACGCCGTCGAAGCTGTTGAACGCCGCCCGAAACTGCGGTGGCGCCGCGGCCGGGTACCGCGCCCCCGGCCCGACCATCCCATGCGGCTGCTGCTGCTGCTGCTGCGGAGGCGGCGGCTGCATCTGCATCGGCGGCGGCGGCCTCACGAGCCCGAACGTGAACTTTGGCTCAGCCATGGGCGGCGCCGAGTTGATGGGTTTTGGGGGCATGGGCGGCAGCGGCTGCATCGCCGCGACGGCGTCGGCGGACCTCGTCATTCCTGCCCCCGAGCCGCCTGACCGGTACTCCCGCTCGGCGGCGACTAGCGCGCGGCCAAAAGTGAATTGGATGTCGTTGCGGTCGGCCGAGACGGGCCCAAACGTAAATAAGCCGCCGCCGCCGCCGCCCGTCTGCTGCTGCTGCGGGCCCGGCGGTGTCGTTTTGATTGGCGCAAACGTGCGCTGCCGCCGCGCCCGATCGGTCGACTCCGCTGTCCCTGTCGCAGCCATCTGCATCGGCAAAGGCGGCGCAGCCTGAACCCTCTCAGGCGCAGCGGCGGGCGTGCGGCGCTCCACGTCGCGGTCGAGGGAACGCGACTTTGTGAGACCGCGGCCGGAGGCGGGAGGAAAAGGAGGCAGGATCGGGCTCGGGTCGACGACCTGTGTGCGGCGGGACCAGAACCCGCCGTCGCGCTCGACCTGGACGGTCTCTTCCGCCCTCCTCGACGTCCACGCGTTGACTTCATGCACGCGGGCGCGGGACTTGCCGAGCCCCGTGAGCGGGCGGATGAGGTCGAGCCACGCGTCGAGCGAATAGACGTACGGGTCAGCGAGCTGGCTGGAGGGCGCGACGAAGCGGACGAGGGCGCGGGAGAAGCGGGTGGGGGGCGGGGCTTTGAGGGTCCAGGGTGCGGCGCGGGACTGCGACGAGCTGACGATGAGCACCGAGGGTCCCGTCGCGGTATCCTGCACGGTGTCGAGGCCGATGCGGACCGAGGTCGAGTCGGAGATGGCCACGACGTCCGTCATGGGCGATAGCAGCGCCGTGTTGATGCTGGCGTCGTCGTCCATGTTGGGCGACATGTCGTCGCGCGGGTAGCGGTGCAGGGCAAAGAGACGGAGGGTCGAGTCTTGGGTGAGGAGCAGGATGTGCGGGGTCCAACCGACGGCAGCCGCGCTACCGTTCGCTTGCGCGTTGATGCGGCGGGTCGCGGCCCTGGTGAGGGTGGCGGACGCTTTGAGGTGGACCACCCGAGAGAGGACGATGCCGAAGCGGGCGGCGGGGTCAGCTGCGAGGAATGCGATGAATGAGGAATCGACGGGATGGAGGGGCGTTGGAAGACCAGCTCTGAACGCTGCATTATTGATACGAGGCTGAGAGGAAGCATAAGAGGAGAAGGAGGAGGTGGAGAAGGAGGAAAATGAGAAGGGTGGCAACGAGGGAGCGGCTGCTGAAGGGGCGTTGTATGCAGAGGCGGGTGGTTGGGGGTAGGCTTGTGGCAGACTGGGCATGGGCGGCGCCTCGGCGACAACATCGCGGCGGTAGTCGCCGTCGTCACTGTCGTCGTCGTCGTCGTCGCTCCAGTGCGAGTAAGACGACTTTGAGGTGGGTGTCGTTGACGGAACCCTTGCGGGCTTTTCGCCGGTCGAGTTTGCACGCCGGCGTCGGCTGCGGGTGCCCCCGCGAAAGGCGTCGAGCATGGAATGGGAGAGCCGATGGCGTGGTGGTGGGTGGGTAAGGTTTCCTGGGAGGGATGGTTGAGTGGGTGAATGAATGCGAGCAGGGAAGCTAGGTATTTGCGGTGGTTATGGGAGCAGAGTAGATTTTCTTGTTTTTTTTCCCCCTCTCTTTTCGTTCTCTCCTCGTGGATGCGATTGAGTTGAGGGATGAATAAGGTGGATCTGGTGGGTGGATTGTTGGGTGCATAGGCTGAGCCTGCCAGCCTGTCTCTCGGACGCCATGCACACACACACACATACACACACACTCTCTCTCTCTGTCTCTCTCTCTCTCTCTCGCCCGTCTCTCTCTCTCACTCTCTCTCTCTCACTCTCTCAGTCACTCACTCTCTCGTCGCGGGCTGTGCAGACTTTCAGGGACGGCCGGCTTGCTGTGGCCCGCGCGCGCGCCGCGACGGCGAGGACTGCAAGGAGAACGAGGGCGGGAGGCGGAGACGATGGAGCGGGCCGGGGCAGTGCGGAGGCGGCGAGTGAGAGATGGAGAGAGAGAGAGAGAGAGACAGAGAGACAGAGATGGAGAGAAGAGAGAGTTGGAGCTGCGGATAACATTGTATCGCGTCCAGTCTCTTTCTCTCTGTCTCTGTCTCTCTCCCTTTCTTTTTCTCTCTCTCTCTCTCTCTCTCTCTCGCCCTTGCATACCGTTCCGTCTCTCTCCCTCGCGCTCAAGCGCTCACTTTTCCTTTTTGGGGGGGGGCCAACTACATCTCCGTTGCCAAGGACGCTTGCGCACACAGAGAATGGCAATCAATCACAACAAACAAACAACAAACAAACAGCAATTTGAGCGTGGCGACGGAAAACTGCTGCACAAAGGACCAGACAGACAGACAGGTGTGACGTGCAATGCCCCCCATGCCTTCCCCCATTCGGAAATCTTTTCGAAATGCATGGGCTGAGCAATGCGGCCACATGCAAGGATGAAAAAAAAAATGTCAAGAGCGCTCAGCCGTCGCAATGCACCGAACCCCACAAAACATAAAAAAAAAAAAGAAGTTTTTAAGAAAAAAAGGAAACGAATTTCGACGGAGCGGACCTGCCCTGGCATACGCAATTGTCCTGCTACTTACTAATCAACACACTAATACGCCAAGACATCTACACGCACCGCATTCAATTTTTATCCCATGTAACGACTGCCTTTTGCTGTCCTTCGCGACACGCGCCATTTTATTACACGCATCCCAACACACACACACACACACCCACACACACACACTCTCTCTCATTCCACTTCTCTCATTTCACTTCTCTTTTTCTGCAGGCACCCGCCTTCGGACATCACGGGAGTCACCACCACCCACCTAATTTCAAGGAACAAGCAAACGTCCAAATCGATATTTTTTTGTTTTTCGTTTTTGACCTTGTGTTTGCGAGAGGGACATTGTTCTGCCCGTTCCGTCCGTCGCCCAAATGCAGTGAAAGTACATGAAGAACAAATACGTTTGCATTGCGGATTGCCCTGCGCCAAGACCCCGTTCCCCATTTCATCAGACATCATCAAACGATCAAAGTTTTTTATATTAATGATGTGCATATAAAGTTGAGCTGCGGCGGGTTGGCGGGCATGGGCAAAACGGCAAATGGCAGGGGGCTCTCAGCCCAATCTCTTTCTCTCGATTGCCGTCCCGATCCAATTCTTTCTCCCTCTTTTTTTGTATTTTTTTTCCTCAAAAAATCAGGACAAAAGACAAAGCGGAAAACGGGGAGCGGGGAAAAAAAAAAAAAAATTGAAAGAAAAAACATCCGAACGCCACCAGGCAACAGAACAAGACAAGGCACGAAACGGAGTCGGGAAAACATCTCGCTCCCGACACTCCAGTCAACGCGCTCGCACGCACGCAGGCTCTCACGCATTCGCCGCCTCCAGAGGAGTCAACGGCGCCCCGTACAGCAGCCAAAGTCCGCCGCCGCCGCCGCCCCAGCCCGACGCCGCCGCCGAAGCAACAACCGCGGCCGCGACCGCGAGCGCCATCGCCGCCAGCATCAGCACCACCAGCAGCGCCTCGTCCCTGCGCATGGCGTAGCGGAACCCCGTCGCAGCCAGCTCGGCCACCTGCCGCGCCACAAGGCGCGCGCTGTGGATGACGATCGGCACGCCAGTGCCCGGGTGCGTCGACGCGCCTGTTTTTTGGGAAACGCGACAAGGATTCAAAGTTACGGAGTCCGGTTCAGGGAGAAGAAAAAAAAAAAAAAAAAAAAAAAAAAAAAAAAAAAGCAAAACACGCACCGACGAAAAACAAGTTGCCGACGACCGCGTGCCGCGTCCTCGGCCTGAACCACAGCACCTGGCTGATCGGGTGGCTCAGCCCGAGCGCCGAGCCCTTCTCCAGGTTGAACTTGTCCATCCACGACAGCGGCGTGTTCGTCTCCTCCACCTCAATCAGCGGCTCCACGTCGACCCCGAGCTTGCGCCGCAGCAGGTCCAGCACGAACCGCCGCGCTCGCGTCTGCATCGCCCCCCATTCCGCCCGCACCTGCGCGCGGCGCGCCGCCGCCGCCTTTACGTCCATCTTCCCGCCCACGGCGGCGGCCGCCAACTCCTCTTCCGAGCCCGCGCGCAGCAGCGCCGCGTCCTCGTTGGAAAGGTGTCCCGTCGGCACTAGCACCACCACGCACTCCTTCCCCTCCGGCGCGAGCGACCGATCGAGCTTTGTCGGGCAGTGCACGTAAAAGCTCGGCTGGTCCGGCAGCCGTCCGTGCTTGAAGATGGCGTCAAACGACATCCTGTAGTCCTCGTCGGCCAGGAAAATGTTGTGCGGCTCCAGGCCGGGCACCGTCGCGCGCAGACCCCAGTAAAAGCTAAATGTCGAGCACGTGTGCGACAGGCCCGCGAGGTGCCGCTTGTAGAACGGCGACTCGGGCAGCGCGCGGGGGATCGCCGTTTTGAGCAGCCACGACCACCAGGGTGGGGTTGTGGTTGCGCCGACGAGAGGAGTGCGGGGTGCTCGATCAGGTCGCGGTAGGCGTAGATCAGGTCGGCGTTGCACACCACCGCGTCGGCCGCGATGAACTCGGTCTCGCCCGCGACGAGCTCGCCGTCAGGCCCGCGGCGGCGCACGTGGACCCCCGTCGCGCGCCGCGTCGCGGGGTCGATCGCTACTTTTTGCACGTCGACCGAGAACTGGAACTCGGCGCCGTGCTTCTTGGCAATGTTTTCGATCGCCTCGACCACCTTGTGGAAGCCGCCGGCGGGGGTACCATATCCCTGAGGGTATTGAGCGAGTTGGTTGGGGAGTTGTAAACACCAAAATCGACAGAGTAAGGGGGAAAAAACCAGACCTTCGGAGTACTCTGCAAACGCCAGCAGGTTAAACGTCCCCGGCGCGTCGTACGGGCTCATGCCGAGGTACATTGTCTGGAACGTGAACGCGCGCCGCAGCTTGTCCGACTTGAAGTACCTTTCGATGAAGGCGTGAGGTTCAGAACCACCGTGCTGAGCCACATCTCGCTTCGCACCAAGACGAACTCACCTGCACGCCCTGCCCCACACGGTCGACAGCACGTGCAGCCGCAGCGCGAGCGGCACGAGCGTCCAGTCGAGCAGCTGCGTCCACCGCCCGTAGTTCTTGTTCAGCACGTGCTCGACCGACATGTCGTAGTGCTCGCCGCTCTCGCGCAGGAACCGCACGAACCCATCGAACGCGCCGGCCTCGAAGCGCTGCAGCTCCGTCCGCATGTGCACGAGGTCCGACGAGAGGTAGATGCGGTCGGGCGTCGACGACGACGACGACGACAACGACGACGTCGTCGTCGTCGGACCCGCCGCGGCCTTTACTCCGTCCGCCGCCTTGACGTCCGCCGCGGGCGCTTTTCCGTCCCCGCCATCCTCACCCCCGCCAAAATGCACAACATACGACACCCCGCCACACCTCAGCAGGGTCACCCTCTCCTCCATCCTCTCCCCGAGCTCGTCAAACAGCGCCCTAAAACTCGGCGGCATGAGGAACAGCGACGGCCCCTGGTCGAAGCGGAAGCCTCCGCGGGCGATGGTGGAGCAGCGGCCGCCGGAGAAGGGGTTTTTCTCGAGGACGGTGACGCGGTGGCCGGCGCGGGCGAGGAGCGCGGCGGTCGAGACGCCGCCGACGCCCGCGCCGATGATAAGAATGTGTTGGCGGGCGGGGCCAGGGGGCGTGGGGGCGGGTGGTGGGGGGGTGGACATTTGTCGAGGAGGGAGGGTGCGGGAAGGATGGCGGGTGGGATTGGGTCGAGTGTGGTCTTTGCGCAGTTGCACGACCGGAGGGATTGGTCCCTTCTTTTTTTTTTTTTTTTTTTTTTTTTCGGCTGTGTTTCTGTGAGTGTGTGTGCGTGTGTTTGCCGTCAAGCTCGGGTATGACGTCGTTGGCAACCGTGGGTGGGTGGGGTATTCACGCTGACAGAGTGCAACGAGGAGACAGAGAGGAGGCCCGCGGGTGGAGGCGCGAATTGGGGGTCGAGGTGCTTGGATCGATGGCTGTGAGGAAGGAAGGAGGCCCGTGCGAGCGGGCGAGTGAGATTGCGGAGGCGCCGCCGATGGAAAGAGCGAGTATGAATGAGTGAATAATGGTCAAGCAGCGGGGAGGGAAAAATGCCGGTGGTCCATGCAAAAACGCGATCCGTTCGCCCACATTGAGGGACACGCGCCTCTTCATCGTCTTAATTCACCACACAAACACACACACACACACTCTCTCTCTCTCTCTCTCTCTCTCTCTCTCTCTCTCTCTCTCTTTCTCTCCCTCTCTCTCTTTCTCTCTCTCTCTCTCTCTCTTTCTCTCTCTCTCTCCTTCTCTCTCTCTCTCTTTCTCTCTCCCCACTTGCGGACAAATTGAAAACCGCCACCGGAATTGGAGGCCAGCCAACCGTCATGTGCCACCCACCCACCCTCTTCCGCTCTCTCGCTCTTCCCCGACAAGGCGGGTGCGCGTTAACCACGACCACGCATACGAGGGAGGGCGTATCAAGAAGAAGGCGAGAGAGAGAGCGAGGTAGCTTGTGCGTTAGGGGGCAGGGCCGCCCAGCTTCTCCTTGGTGCGCCGACTAGGCCGCGTTCTGTGTTCGCGCGGTCAGCAACATACTTTTTACACGGAGGAGCCAGCCATTCAGGGACGATAAGCGTAAACGGCTGTGATTGTTCGAGCGGAGAGTGGATTGCATGGGGAGGAGACGCCGTCTGTCTGTCTCTCTGTCGGTCTGTCTCTAGCTCTGTCTGCGACGCGCGCGGGCGAGGTCGGCCGATTCGATCGGAAGGGGCCTGCCTGCCTGCCTGCCTGTGCCTCTCTCTCTCTTCTCTCTCTCTCTCTCTCTCCCTCACACACACTCTCTCTGCTCAACCGACCGACTGACTCTCTCTTCTTCTTCGGACGGAAAAACGGCGACGTGCGTGCGCAAAGCACCTCATCCAATCCCTCCTCCCTCCTCCTCTCTCCTCATCGCTCGCTCGCTTTGATTGCCCCCACCAATTACCCTCCCAATTACCGCTTTAGCTGCCTCTCCTCCTGCTTTGACGTCCTCTCGCCCTTGCCCCCCTCCCACAGCAGCGGCAACTGCTGGCCGCAGCAAATCGCGACGATGCAGCAGCAGCAGCAGCAGCAGCAGCAGCAACCGCACCAACCCAGCGATGCTGCCGCCTCCTCCGCCACCCCCATCACCGGACGTAGCACTGGCCCGTCATTCCCATCGCCGCTGTCCCGCATCGGCGTAACCCTCGCCGTCGCCGCAATCCTCGTCGCAGCCACCACGCTCTGGGCTACCACTACCACCACAACTCTCGCCTTCCGCAACCCCACCGCACAGCCTCACCCCTCCACCACGCCGACCCCCCCCACCCTTCCTCTACACCTACGCCTCGTTCCACCTCACCTTCACCCTCGCGCCCCTCCTCATCCTCACCCTCCTCTCCACCCCCGCCCTCCGCCACCCATCCTCCCGCTCGCGCCTGCTCGCCAAGCTCGCCGCGCTGGCAGCCCTGGCCGTCGCGTACACGACCCCGTGGGACAACTACATCATCTGGGCAGGCGCCTGGCGCTACCACCCGTCGCGCGTCGCCGCGCGCATCGGCCTCGTCCCCGTCGAGGAGTACGCGTTCTTTGTCGTCCAGTCGATCGCGACCGCTTTGTTTGCGGAGGCCGTGTTTGCCGTCGCGGACGCGTGGGCGGGCGCGCCTAGCGTGGTGCTTGTCGATGGAGTCTGCGGGGCGAGGTGCAGGAGGGCGAGGCGCGCTGCGAGGGGAGCGGGAGAGGTGGCGGTGGCGGTGGCGGTGGCGCCAGCGGCGCCGAGCTCGGACGACGGCGATGGTCGTGTTCGGACGACGCCCAAATCGACGGCGACGAATAAGACGACAACGGCGACGACAACAGCGACGACGACCACGCGCGGGCGAAGCAGACATGGCGCAGCCCCCAACGATGGAAACTCTGTCCGGACGAGCGAGCGTGCATACGGCGGCGAACCGGAAGGCCGTGGGTCCACCGGCGGACCCCGCAGTCGGCAGCACCAGCACGCCCACAACAACAAAAACGACCTCATGGACTACGTCACCTGCGCAAACTTTTGGATCCGCTGGACCCCGATCGCGCTCTTCTTTCTAATGTTTTCCACGGGGCTACTCATGGTCCTCTCCTCCACCTCGCCCTCGACCAACCGCTGGTTCTACCTCGGCATGATCATATCCTGGGTGGCGCCGGTCCTGACGCTCACGTGGTGGTACGCCGGGCCCTTCATCGCCGTCCGCCCCGTCTCGCTCCTCGTCGCCATCGCCGTGCCCACCGTCTACCTCTCGTACGCCGACCACTGCGCGCTCGCCGACGAGGTGTGGATCATCTCGCCATCGTCCAGCACCGGCGTCATGGTCACCGCACACCTGCCGCTCGAGGAGGCGCTCTTCTTCCTCCTCACAAACACCATGCTCGTATTTGGCCTCCGCGCTTTCGACCGCGGCATGGCCGTCGTCGACGTCCTGCTGGCCCTTCGCCGTAGCGGCGGGGGCGGCGGCGGCTCGCAGGTTGCGACGGAGAAAACGAAAGAGGCGAGCCTGCGCAGGCTCGAGCGGGACTGGGCGGCGTTCCAGGTGGCGCGGAACAAGGCGTTGCAGGCGCTGGTGCTGCAGACGTTTTCCTACGACGAGTGCGGCGGCGGTGGCGGTGCGGTCGCTGTCGCCGCCGCCGACGACGCGCGGTTCGCCGCGGCGTGCTTGCGAGCGGGGTCCAAGTCGTTCAGCGCCGCGCTGTGCCTGTTCCCGCGCACCGCGCGCCCGGACATTGCGGCGCTGTACTGCCTCTGCCGCGTGTGCGACGACATTGCGGACGGCCCGGACGCTGCTGTCCCTGCTACGCCGGGAGCGGTGGCGTCCGCGGGCCATGCCGGGCCCGAGGTGAGGCGGGCGCGGTGGCGGCGGCTGCGCGCGATCCGCAGTATCCTCAAGACTTGCTGGAGCGGCGGTGGCGGCGGCGACGTTGCAGAGGAGGTCGCGACGTGGCGGGAGATGGGGCGGCTTGCGGCTGCAGGGAGGACGGAGGTGGGGGTAAAGAAAATGGAGGAGGAGAAGCAAGAAGAGGCGGAGTCGCCGTCGCCCGACGACGTGGACAAGGTGCTGCGCAACCTGCTGCGCTCGGGCGTCCCGCGGTGCGTGCCGTTCCGCCTCGTCGACGAACTGCTGTCTGGGTTCGAGTGGGATCTCGGCGTCGCTGGCGCCGGCGAGCGTGCGATCGACACGGAGCGCGACCTGATCGACTATGCGGAGCGCGTCGCGTCGTCGGTCGGCGAGGCTATGCTGCGCATCATGTGGTACCACGAAAGTAGTACAAGCAGCGGTAGCAGCAGCCTGCCCTCTTCCACCGACGATGTGCCCGACGAGCTGGTGCTCGCCGCCAGAGACCTCGGCGTCGCGCTGCAGTGCATCAACTGCGCCCGCGACATTGTCACCGACGCGAACTTGGGCCGAAGCTACCTCCCGACCGCGTGGTTCCCCGCCGACAATGACGCTGGGGGTAAAGACGCCGAAAAGGCTGCCACCGCCGCTGCCACCGACACCTCGAGCTCTTTCTTCCCGGGCGTCACCAAGGCCTCCCTCACGGCCGACCCGTCCGCGATCCCGCCCGCCGCGGCGTCGCACTACGCGCAGCGGCTGGTACGCCTCGCGCAGCCGTACGCGCGCTCGGCGCGCCGGGCCGTCGCGCGCCGCGGCAGCCGCCTGCCGCGCTCCTGCGCCGCGCCCGTGCTCGCGGTCGCGCACATTTACATGGGCATTGGCGACGTGCTGCGCACAGCCGCCCCAACGTACCCGCGGCGCGCGCGCACGCAAACAACGTGGCGTGTGTGGGTCGTTGTCGCGTGCTTGTTTGGGTGGCGGTGGGGTGTGGACGCGAGGGACTGTCGGGACGAGGAAGAGGAGGAGGAGGAAGAGACGGTGCTGGTGCGCGTTAATGCGGCGGCGGTGGCGCTGGGAAAGGCGCGGGCGACGGGGGCGGAGAAGGGTGTGCGGGGCAGCGGTCCCGACAACGCGGCGGGCGATGCGGCGGAGGGCGTGGAGGGGCTTTACGGCGATGCGGAGGCAGCCGCGGTCGCGGCGGCGCTGTCGGTTGCGGCGGTGCAATCGTGCGCGCAGCCGGCGTCGTCGTCGCTGCTGGTTCCGCGTTGATTTTTTTGCTTCCCGACGCGCCGATTCTGCTGAGTTGGTGGGGAATGGGGGGCGGAGAGCAGCTCTCTTCTCCCTGGCCCGACCACTCCTGGCTTCCTCGATCGTGATCCACGCAGCAAGCGTGAGCAGCGGCCAATTAACAATGTCGGTCGCTCTTTTTCGGACAGTCAAGCGAACTTTCTCGTCGCTCCTTGTTTTTTTTTTCTCCTTATTTTCTTCTTTCCCACCAAGGCAAACCCTCTGGCAAACTCGCACTCCTGGACGACTTTACCTTTCTGTTTCTTTTTTCTTCTTTTCTCTTGTTGATCGAATCGCGAATCTATTTCCAAGCATTCTCACATCACGCAAGAGAACTCTGTCGCAAACAACAATCAGTCTAGTACGAGAACGAATACGCTCCCGACGCGCCGACGCTTTGCCCCGAGACCCAGCGGCTCTTGGGATCCAGCAAGAATCCCACCACCGCGGCGACCTCCTCCGGCTTTCCGATTTCACCAAACGGCGTGATGCTTTTGACCGTCTCCTCCAAGTCGGCCGGCATCATGTCGGTTCTGGTCGGCCCCGGCAGCACGGCGTTAACCCTAATCTTGCGCGGGCCGAGCTCGACGGCGAGCGCCCTGGTGTAGGCGTCCATTGCGCCCTTTGACGCGGCGTACGTCGTGTGGTTCGGGAATGGCACGCGGGTGACGACGGACGCGATGTTGACGACGCTGCCTTCGTCGGGGATGTGCGGCGCCGCGGCGGACGTCACGTACATGAACGAAAACACGTTGGCCGCCAGGGTCGTCTTGATGGCCTCGAACGCCGTTTCGACGGGCCCGGGCTCGTAGATCCCGGCGTTGTTGACCAGGCCCGTGATCTTGCCGAACCGCGCGACGGTCGCGTCGACGAGCCGGGTCGCGCCTTCAGGCGTCGACACGTCCGCTTGGATGGCCAGCGCGTCGCCGGCGCCGAGCTGCTTGAGCTGCTTGATGAGATCGTCCGCGGCGGCGGCGGAGGACTTGTAGTTGATGACGATGGCGGTGTCTTTGGCTGCGACTTGCTTGGCGATGGCGGCGCCGATTCCCTTGGCGGCGCCCGTGATGACGATGACACGGTCAAAGGACATGCTTTTGAAGAGGTGGTGGTGAGGACGACAAGGGCGGGAAACGCGATGGGAGTTTTAGTTGAGATACAATACCGTTATGAGAACC
The DNA here is from genome assembly GCA_025765615.1 of Zopfochytrium polystomum. Taxonomy (NCBI): domain Eukaryota; kingdom Fungi; phylum Chytridiomycota; class Chytridiomycetes; order Chytridiales; family Chytridiaceae; genus Zopfochytrium; species Zopfochytrium polystomum. The sequence goes on from JAIVFJ010000043.1 coordinate 62,638, forward strand.
CTCGAACCGCTTTATATAGTAACTAGCTGACGGATATCGCAGGAATTGCAAATCAAGTTACTGACACTGCGCCTGTCAGACGTTTACATTACTATCGTTTGGAAAATTTACTGTTTTTTCTGGTAAAAGCAATTTGACGGACACGGTCCGGAGGCGTAAATCCATAGACAAAACGAGATAATTAGACTACAGCGCCAGTGGCGGCGAGCAGATCCATTATAAATCCAATCACGCCATTACAGAGTCTATGTGCGAAAGAAGACGCAGAAACGATTTCAAATCAAAAACTGCTAAAGTTGCTGTGCTGTGGATCCGGTGATGGGCCAAGACGGACTTCAATCCTGATTTCACCGAAAGGGAGAAGCCGAATTGGCATCGTTGCATGTCTCGCCTCCACGCACTCCCCTGCAAAGCACCAACGCTCTGTCTTGTAATCCACTGGCTCTTGGGATCCAGTAGGAACCCAACTTCGTCGAAAGGTGACCTGTTGGAATCCGTGACACGTGTACCTGTGGATGATGTGTGCAAGCGACAGGCCTCTACTTTTCAAGTACTCAGGTGTCAGCGAGACCGGTACCATTGACAGCGGGCTTTCAAGCATTGACTGGCTCAGAGGCAGTGCGTGTGTGGGCGAGTCGCAGAAGCAGCCGAGATAGGTGACGGTGGGCCTCAATGGCGGCTGGTGGCGGCTCTGGCACTGCAGAAGATAAGGGTGAACGGTTTGTAGGGGCGAAGGAGAATGCTTTAAAGGCGACAAGACATCATGCACGATCCACCGGAGATCGATTCAGGCTCACTCTCGCACGAAAATAGCCCATCTGATGACCAGGTTGCACTGTTGCACCCTCGGGCTCCCTCCCTTCCCGTTAAATCGCACCCATTCCTTCACGCATTGAGATGGTGATGTCGTGTATCATCGTATGAGCCCTGAAGCGGGGACACACGGGAGGCGTAGTCGCGACGGCAGCCGATGTACGTGGCTCCTTCTGCAAGTTGTACCACCAGTTAAGAGAAGGGGATTTGTGCAACATGAGCTGAATCACACTGCAAAAAAAGGTTAATGCTGATTGGGATTGGTATGTGTGATCACTTTGCTTACACGTTTATGCCTCCAGCCTCCCTCAAAAGATTCCAAAAAGTAGTATTAACGTGTAGACAAAAGAAACAATGCCCCCACGGCCACACCCCACCGGTCGCCATCTGACTGAGACAGGGGCGAGCACCGTATGCCGTGAGGGGCGTCATGGCTGCGCAGCGGAGAAGAGAGGGGACCCGCATACGCACTTGACCTGACCGAGCGATATGGATGACTGTCTCATGTGGTCCACTGATGAACGATATGACTTTCACACTGAGGCGTGGGCCAATCAGTCCGCGCAAAATACAAGAGCCGTTCTGCTGGTTAGTTGCTACCGTTCCCGCTTTCCTTCCAATTAACTCGAAACTGGCTGAGTTCTCCTACCAGCACGTGAAAGTTGATTGGTTTAAGCAATTGGGAGACGTAATGACCATCCACCACTTTGACGACTGCACACCTTGCTCTTTGAGAAGCGAATGGACGGCATCGCAAGGGGTAAAATTACAAATTTGCACCTTTAACAAACACGAAAAAGCAGAGACGGCCCGGCCAACCCTCATCTCGCAAACCCGGCGGTCGCACTCAAACGAAACCACTTGAACAAGCACCCCCCCCCCCCCCACCAGCAACCATTTTTACTTTGCCGTCTCGCGGATGGGCGCCGCCAGCTCGTGCTCCTCTTCAAACTCGATCGTGACCTTGGCCTTGCCTTTGGCCTTGCCCGCGGCACCCGCCGCGCGCGCCCGCTTGACGGCTGGCCGCGCCTTGCCGCCGCCATCGCCATCGCTGTCGCTGTCATCGTCGCTGTCGCCGCTCCTCCGCTTGCCCCTCCTCGCCAACAGCGCGGCCGCAGCCTTCGCCTTTGCACTGGCGACGCCCTTCTTCGCGCCGCCGCCAAACATGTCCTCAATATCCCCCGCGCCCTCCTCGTCCTCGCTCTCGGACGCGTCCGACACAAACTCGCGGTCGAACGTGCCGTCGTCGTCGTCGTCCTCGAGCTCGTCCATCTCGAGCTCCTCCCCCTCCCACTCCTCCTCCTCGTCGTCGTCGTCCTCGTCGAGGACGACCTCCCCACCCTCGCCCTCCATCTCCTCCTCGATGCGGTCCAGCGCGCGCTCGAACCGGCCCTGGTCGACGTTGACGATGGCGTCGCTAGCGGCCTCTGCGATAGTCGTCCCCTCGGTCCCGTACACGCCCTTCTTCAGCCGCTCCAGCAGCTCCCGCTCGATCGTCGTCTCCAGCCGCGCCGCAAGAAGCGCCTTGCGCTCCCGCGACCGCTCGCGCCGCTCGATCTTGGGCTTGATCCCCTCCAGCACGGGCGCGGAGGACGCTTTGAGCTTGAGCCGGCGCGTGCGGATCAGGTATTGGGTCATTTTCGTGAGACGCTGCTTGCACTTGTGGATGAGGAAGCTCGGCCAGTGTAGGAGCTCGTTGTCGATCTTTTTGGTAGGTGGTGAAGGGGGGAAGGGAAACGGTAAGCCCAAAGAGACAAGCAGGGGGTGCCACAAAAGTCTGCACACCTGCTCCAACGCCTTTGCATAGTTCTTTGACAGCTTCAGTCTCTCCCACATCCGGATCGGCGAGTGCGCGCGCTCGATCGTTTTTGTGTAGAGGTACAGGATGCCGTTAATCTCCTTGACGGTGGCATAGCGCGAGTTGGCGAGCGGGCAGGACTGCCGGTTGCAGAGGCCGGTCACGCTGTATTCATTGCGGCAGAAGTTGGACGTGATTGTTCTGAAGCAGGTGGGGACGAGAGGAGAGTGGAAAGGGGTGGTGAGATGACGGAATAGAAGTGCGTGTTCGGTTTCTGGCTTCTTACTTGACTTTGTAGGAGCAAAACTGATGGTTGATGGTGGTCCAAATGACCTGCAAAAGAGGCAAAGTTAGTAACACAGGCAGATGAGAGGGAGGAGGAGAGTAGAATGCGCGGAAACGAGGAGGGGTTTGCTTTCATGAACAAGCTTCACGAGGGGAACCGACGGTTTACCTCGTCGATCTGCATTGCTTTCTCTCTTTTGCTTTCTTTCTTTTTTTCGCATGACAAGGCAGTGGTGATAACATTGAAATTGTCACACCACCTACTACACGACTGCACGATGCGCGTACCGCAGAAAACGGGGTGCAAATATCCTTACTCATCCCTCGGCAAACGGACCTGTGACAGGTTCTAAATACCATTCGCCCTTACTGCCCTTCCACCGCTCCCGTTGCGGTGGTGATGGACGAGCCGGCAACAACGGCGCAGCTTGTTCAGTCAGCTCGTTTGGTGACCCGGGACCGGCCCATGTCTGAATCCAAGCCCCAATCCATTAATTTGGCAGACTAAGGGTGAGCCAGCGCCAGTGGACATTCTTTCAGTCTACCCAACTTTTTGTGGAAATGGCCAAGTGTTGACCAACAACTATTACATATTTTGGTGATCGGCACAACGTCTTGCGGGGTGGTTGTTTCTGGCTCATCCCCCAATCCATTCTTGCCTCACTCTTATTTGCTTTGTTCGAAGTTTTGAACTCCGTACTCGCCGCGAATAAGAACGGTAACAAATGGAAGCAATTCGTCGCACCAACTTTCCACCAATGTTGGAGGTGTGGCGCAGGAGACTTGTCAGAGGCCCACTACTTGAAGAAGGGAAGAAGAAAAAAAAAAAACAAAGTTGGAATCTTTGCGAGGACGTCTTTCGATCCGTAAAGACCAGCAAGGATGCAGATCTTTGTGAAGACGTGAGTAACCTCTGTGCACTGTGTGCGCTGGCTGGAGGTGGTCGGAGGGCGAGCGGGCGAGGTGCCTGGACACGACGAGGCTTCGGGGGCAGACTATGCGAAAATGGATGGCTATGCGATCGGGGGGTACATGCAGACCAGACAGCTGACACTCCCGCTCCTTTTACTACTGCAGCCTCACGGGCAAGACCATCACCCTCGAGGTGGAGTCGTCCGACACCATCGAGAATGTCAAGGCCAAGATCCAGGACAAGGAAGGCATCCCCCCCGACCAGCAGCGCCTGATCTTTGCGGGCAAGCAGCTTGAGGACGGTCGCACCCTCTCGGATTACAACATCCAGAAGGAGTCCACCCTCCACCTGGTGCTGCGCCTGCGCGGTGGTGCCAAGAAGAGGAAGAAGAAGGTGCGTTAGGAGTGTGCTGGTTGTATGTGTGTGTCAACCGTGACGCTGCCAATACGAATGTGAACGCGCGGCTCACCGAACTTTTCTTCTCTCCTTTCCAGACCTACACCACCCCCAAGAAGATCAAGCACAAGCGCAAGAAGGTCAAGCTGGCGATCCTTAAGTACTACAAGGTGGACGACAACGGCAAGATCACCCGTCTCCGCCGCGAGTGCCCCAACGAGACCTGCGGCGCCGGTGTCTTCATGGCAATGCACATGGATCGTCAGTACTGCGGCAAGTGCGGTCTGACCTACATCTACTCGCCCGAGGAGCAGAAGAAGATGGCCGCCTTGCTCAAGAGCCAGGCCAAGCCCGCTTCGTCGGCCCCCGCCGCGTCGGCCGCTGCGGCTCCTGCCGCGGCTGACGCCGGCAAGAAGGGCAAGAAGGGCAAGAAGTAAACAAGCGTGCGCAAGGCTTGTGTTGCTTTTCCGGGTGTTGAAGGGCGGAGAGTCGGGTGTGCCTTGCTGGGATCGTCTGGGTTCCGTTAATACACATTCGACACTGGTGCATAAGCTTCTTTCTCTTATACCTGGATTGGTGAGGCGGTTCTCTGAGCGCAGAGAATGGAACAGTTGCGGCTGAACGCTATGAAAGACATTCATTTCCTTACACGAAGTACTGTGTACATAGAATCGGAAAGGAAAGATAACTAACGCAGCATCCCAAGGGAAGCTGGATTGAATCTGACGAGTGCGCCATGCAGGTCATCACTTGCAGTTCTCTTGTTCCCGGCAGTGCAAACAGCACGAGCTGGAGGAAATGGAGCCTCAAGAACTACTTGAAGCAATGCATTTCGTTTCTCTCTACATAGTATGCAGAGAGAAACCAAACGCTACGCAGCCTGAGGTGCTAACACGAACACCGCAGGCGGCATTTCCACGAAAGGGACATTGAAGCCCATTTGGGCACAAAACCCAGGTCCCGCAGCCAAATGTCTCTACTTTCACGCAACGAGCGCCGCCCACCGCGCTGCTGAACCCAAGCCGATCTTGATTTCGTTTCTGCGACGGTGGGGTGTGCTCCGACACCACCCCGGGCGAATTGCCACCGCTCTCCAAAATAGAAGGGGGACAGCGAATTGGGCAAAGTCGGGCCCTTTGGCGCAATCAAGATCGGACGAAAGTCGGAACTGAAATCGGAGTTGGGTATTTGTGTGTTTGTTTGTGGAGAGACGGCGAGACGGAGAGAGAGACAGAGAGAGAGAGACAGAGAGAGATAGTGAGAATGAGTGTGTGTCTGTGTGTGTGGGTGTGACGCGATGCCGCATCAGGGGACAGGAGGGCGAAATCGACGGAAAAGAGGGAAACATGATGATGCCGCCCAATAAACAACAACAATCCATACGGCGGAGCCCACCTAGCATGGCACTGCTGCTCCAGAGAATAGGCCGCCCACGCCTCCTGCTCCTGCTGCTCGTGCTGGTGCTCCTGCCCGCCCTCGCCTTGTACGCCGCGCTCCTCAACAACTTCGCCTTCCTCTCTTCGCTCGGCGCGCTGCCTCGAAAAGCCCACGCCTCTCCCCCTGCCGCCGGCTTCTCGGCCGAGCCCTCCTCCGCCCACGTCGTCGACATCGCCACCCCGCCGCCGCCGCCCCCAACGCCGCCGTCAACGTCGACGCCCGTAGTCGCCGGGACCGCCTCGATCCCGCGGCAGATCCACCAGACCTGGAAGACCAGCAACCCCACCCTCCTCGCGACACAGCACCCGCGACAGCACAAGTGGCGCGAGACGTGGGCGCTCCTCAACCCGCAGTACCGACTCACGCTGCGCGACGACGCGGAGGCGGCCGCGTACGTGCGGGAGCACTTCCCGGGCCGAGTGTACGACGCATACGCGCGGCTGCCGCAGGTCGTGCAGAAGACGGACCTGTACCGGTACCTCGTGCTCCTGCACGAAGGCGGGGTGTACACCGACATGGACACCGTCTGCCTCAAGAGCGTCGACGAGTGGGTTCCTCAAGAGCCCGCTTCCTCCGTCGGCGAGGGCATCCGCTTCGTGGTCGGGCTCGAGTGGGACTACGACGTCTTTAACGAGGCCGGTATTCAGATCTCGCAGTGGACGATGGCCGGGACCGCGGGTCACCCCATCCTCGCGCGTATCGTGGACCAGATCGTGGAGAGGGTGGAGCGCGCGACGGACGCGGAGCTGCGCGACGTCGACGGCGTCATCGCGCTGACGGGGCCGTTGCCGTGGACGCACGCCGTCGGCGAGTACCTCGAGTCGATCGGCGAGGACCTGGGGCGGGCGGGGAACTTGACGCACGGGTACCTGCGGATGGGGGACGTGCTCGTGCTGGGAATCACGGCGTTTGCGCCGGCGCACGAGCGAGCGCTGGGGTTTGAGCACCCCGACGCGTGCGTTTGGCACGTGTTTTCCGGGCACAGGAAGGGCGGCTGGAAGTGGATGCATGGGGGCAGTAAAATGCTCTTGAAGCAGTTGGCGCTGCTGAGGGAAATGGAAAAGGAAGAGAAGGAGAAGGAGAAGGAGGAGCGAGAAAGAGCGAGGCAGGCAGAAAGAAGGAAAGAGCGAGAAAGAGCGAGAAAGAGCGAGAAAGGGAGATTGAGAGAGCGCAAATTATGGCGAGTGTGAAAGGAGCAAGGAAGGTGTGGGAACTGATAATAATATAAGCAGTAGAGGAACACTGGCGAATCAGCAAGTGTATTAGTGCCCTCGTTTGGAGTCCGAACTGACTCCATATATGGAAAGTCTCAGGTTTTCCGCCTTGGTGGTGGGCGGTGCGCATTATGCATGCGCAAAGGGAAACAACGTCGAAGACAAATCACCACGCCTCCGTGTGTTGCATTCAAATAATTACAGCAATATCCAGTCGAATATGAATTGATTCCCAAGTGGGTCGGGTTACGTAATCTGCCCTGCGGCAGAATGGAAAAACTCCAGACCACACAGGAGTTGTGATTGCACCGCGAATCTGTCTAGCACTCTGTCGGAGGCACTCTCGTTACACAACGGTTGCAACTACAGCATGCGAGAATCACCCACATTGTCCATCCTTGTCACATGTAACAGTTCAGTTTGTTCGTCAGCAGCCTCAGCACATGAGGGAGGCCACCCCCGACAGATTCATTGCTGTTTTACAGAACTACAAATTCCAACACTGACTCCAACGTTGACGAAGGCGAATGGATTCTTCTTTTGCTTGTACTCCTACGCTCAATACCGCTCTGTCGACTCAGCTTGCTACAACAGCTTCCACACTCCCACCACAGTTGTTCCCACAGCAGCAGTCATTCGTTCAGCAGCATTTTCAGCAGCAGCAACAGCCACCTGTCCAGCCAATGCCTACACAACCCGCTCCACTGCCGCCCATCACACACACTCCGAACCCTGAAGTCCAATGTATTTGTCATCCTGTGTACTTCGCAATGATGCACACAACTGTTCAGTCTGCAGTCAAGGCAATGGAGGTGAATCATACTGCAAACGCAACAAATCGCCTACCAAATTCAAATGACAAGTGCCTCTCCTGCAATCTTCGACGGTTCTTGTTCTAAACTACCTCCTCACCAATGCACTAATGTCGTCACGCAGTATTTGAAGTCTTGCGAAATCCAATGTCATTTGAACAACTTCCACAAGGACGTGAAGCTCCTTGCTATGCCACTCATCTGTCATATGTCCATTGGTTGCAAAGTGGTTTGAAAGATCATGCATTTCAAGAATGGCAGAATGTTCCTCCAGCTCTTCAAACGTTCATCTCCTGGGCAGATTACCAGCTCTGGATTCAACAGCACTTCCTTTCTACACTTGCTTTTGAAGAAGCAACGCATCAAATCTTGGCAATTAAGCAAACTTCTTCAGCTCGCGAATATTGTCTTTGTTTCAACAGTCTACTTCATTCCCTTGGTAACTTGATGAGTGCACAAATGCGATTCGCCCCCTTTTGGCATGGTTTAAAACCCAAACTTACAACTCATTCCGATCTTCATTCAATTTCCACCAATCTAATGAAGCTGCAACCGAAAGGTCAGCGTTTGGATGACTTGAACTGGCATTCCTTCAAGACCAAAGGCAAAGCGCCTGCACCTTGTTCATCTGCCACAACACCTGTTTCTCACCCCTTCAAGCCACGCTATGAAGAAGTTTCAGATCCAATGGACTTTGACGCTCTTCTTGCCAGGAAGAAGGCCACCTCCACAGCTGCAGCCTCTCCTTCATCAGCTTCTTCTTCCTCTTCTTGACGCATATGCCTCCGTGATGAAGAATGTGACTTCTATCACAAAATGGGCTGGTGTACCTTCTGTTGTGAAAAGACGCACCCCAACTCTGAGTGCCCTGATCCTAACTGCAAGCAGTCAAAAAACTCGCAAAAGTTGCAGTCTGGAAACATTAAGAAGTAGTTTCAACTTCAGTCACTTCAACAGTACCAGCAGTAACAGCAGTTCCTCAAGTTTCAGTACCGCAGTATGTTTTGAAGTTGCATCACATCAGCCGCAAATCTCCTGGCAATACTCAACTTCTCATTTTTCATAGCGCTTTCAACAATCACATGGTCAAGATTCTTGTTGACAGTGGTGCTAGTCACAGTTTCATTAGTGAACACCTCATTCCCTATCGTCAAAAGGACTGTACTCTTTGTAAACAGTCTACTCTGAGTGAGTGAGTGGAAGGAGTGAATGAAGTAGGGATGTGTGTTTGTGGGTGGTCCTTCTCCCCAACTTGGAGAGAAAGAGAAAACTCTGTTATGAATAATTGGTACATAATGATGATCAATCTACTAAAGACGACAAGCATTTGCAGCTAAACTGTTTTCCTAATTGCAATTAGTGGAGTGGGGGGGATATAACTTTTGTCTTTGGTGCCCAATCAAAACTCAGCGGAAAAATCGGAAAATCAGCGGAATCGGCGGAAAAATTGGAAAAGGAAGGAGCTCACTGCTTTTCTGTGTTGGCTGTCTGTCTCTCTGTCTGTCTCTCTGCCTCTTCGCTCTGTCTCTCTCTCTGTCGCTTGCCACTCTCTGTCTGTCTGTCTCTCTCACTCTGTTTCTCCTCTCTTTGCCTGTCTGTCTGTCTGTCTGTGTATCTGTCTAACTCTCTCTCACTCCTCCCTCTCTGTCTTTCTCCTCTCTCTCTCTCTCTCTCTCTCCCTCTCTCTCTCTCTCTCTCTCTTTCGGGCAGAGAATTTTTTTGCCCTCTGTCTATCTGTCTCTTCCCTGTCATTTAATCTGTCTCTCTGTCTCTGTCTCTCTCTCTCTCTCTCTCTCTCTCTCTCTCTCTCTCTCCCTCTCTCTCGCTCTCTCTCTCTCTCTCTCTCTCTTGTTTGCATTACAAAACGGCTGTGTTCCACCAAAGTGGACCACAGTGGGCATCAGTGTCCCAAACACTGTGTGAATATTGTCGCCAACCCATACAGAGAAGCATGGGGTGGCTGAACCCAACTAAAATACTATTTCTGCTTATGATTTTGCAAAATCAACTGGGCTGTGGTTTCTATCATTCAATGATTTGTAACTCTCTCACTCTCTGAAAGTGGCAGTGAAATTCAAAAAGGAAGGAAGTCAACAAGCTGTCTGTCTATTTGAGTGGAAGTCAATGGGTTGTCTATCTACCTTCCTTCCTGTTTCTGAGTCTGGGAGTGGCAGTCCACAGGCAGTCAACGGGTTGTCTGTCATCCTCTGTGTCTCTGACTCTGGCTATTGGGCTGTTGGTGAACAAGTTATCAAATCAGCTGCGACCTCTCTCTTTTGAGTGGGGGGGGGGGGTGGGTGGGTTGATGGGCATCAGCCCCCAACAGGGGCTCAGGGGGTTCCTACCCCCTGACTCGAAAACAATATTCCCCTATCCCTCTATATGGCCTGCCACTGCATTCATTGTGGACTGCCACACTCTTCAGTATCTTCTTTTTTCCTACTTTTTTTGGGAAGAATTCCTTTTTAGTCAACGGGCATCCCCTAGTCTATATAATAAAAAAAACAAGGATTTGCGGCTAAACTGATTTTCTAATTGCAATTAGTGGAGCAGGGGGGGATTAATTTTTTGTCTTTGGTGCCCAATCAAAACTCGGTGGAACAATTGGAAAAGGAAGGAGCTCAATGCATTGTCTGTCTATCAGATTTCTGTCTATTAGATTGTCTGTCTACCTCCCTGTCTGTAGGACTGGCAGTCAGTGGGCTGTCTGTCTCTCTGTCTGGCTCTCTATCTCTTCGCTCTGTCTCTCTCTCTCTGTCTCTCTGCCTCTGTCTCTCACTCCGTGTCTCTGTCTCTCTTTCTCTGTTTCTCCCCCTGTCTCTCTCTCCTCTTCCTCTCTCTCTCTCTCTCCCTGTCTCTCTCCCTCTCTCCCTCTCTCACTCACTCTCTCTCTCTCCTTGTTTCTCTCTCTCCCTGTCTGTAGGACTGGCAGTCAAAGGGCTGTCTGTCTCTCTATCGCTTCGCTCTCTCTCTGTCTCTCCTTCTCTGTTTCTCTCCCTGTCTCTCTGTCCCTGTCTCTCACTCTGCCTCTCTCTCTCTCTCCCTGTCTCTCTCCCTGTTCCTCTCTCTCCCTCTCCCTCTCCCACTCTCTCTCCTTCTCTCTCTCTCTCTGTCTCCCTCTCCCTCACTCTCTGGGACTGACAGTCACAGGCTGTCTGTCTCTCCATCTCTTCGCTCTGTTGCTCTCTCTCTCTCTCTCTCTCTCCCTGTCCTTCTGTCTCTCGCTCTCTCTCTCTCCCTGTCACACACACTCACAGACACACACACGCACTCTCTCTCTCTCTCTCTCCTCACTTTCAAGCAGGGGGGTTGAGGGGGGGCAGCAGCCCCCCCCACTGGGGGGCTCAGGGGGCAGGAGGCCCCTGCCTCAAAAACATATTTTCCTCTGTCTCTCTGTCTCTTCCTTATCTCTCTATCTGTTTCACTGTCTCTGTCTCTGTCGCTCCCTGCAGTTCTTGGTTACTTTCTAGCTTGGGGGTTGGGCAACTCTGACCATCTCATTGGAGGCAGACCAACCCATCTGATAAGGCAGCTGCAAGCAACTCGACGCAACCACAGGAAGGTGTCAGGTTAGACAAGTGAGGAGTCTCTTTCTCTCTATCTCTCTTGATCGATTGAGCGGGGGTTGTCAGGAACAGGGCAGGACAGGACAAGGCAGACAAGGAACTGAGAGGAGTGATGATTGTATTGGAAACAATAATTCACTTGAGGGATGGGACAGGTCCCCCATCCCCCTTTTATACCTTTTGAGAGTGTTCCTTGTCAAGACTCCAAGAAAGTTCCAGAAAGAGCAATTAGTAATGCAATGATACCAATGATACCAATGACAACAAGACAAGTCAGGAAAGCAAAGAAGGTTCCAGAAGGTTCCACAAGGTTCCATGAAGGAATGTTCTAGAAGGTTCCAGAAGGTTCCAGAAGGTTCCATGAAGGAATGTTCTAGAAGGTTCCAGAGGTTTCCAGAGGGTGATTCATAACAGGGGTGGAGGGGGTTGGGGAGCCCCCTGATGGAAAAACAACCCAGCTTCTCTCTCCCTCCCTCCCTCCCTCCCGACCTCTCTCTCTCGCTCTCTCTCTTTTGCATTTCAATCATGCTCTAAAAACTAAAAATGGAATGAAGTCAACAGGCTGTCTGTCTATAAGAGTGGCAGTCAACGGGTTGTCTGTCTATCTCCCTATCTCTGGTAGTGTCAGTCAATGGGCTGTGTGTCTCGATATCTATCTCTCTGTCTCTTTGCATTCTGTGCCTTAACAGGCGCTGTAGGGTACCTCTTCAAAACACTCCCTCCGTCTGTCTCCTTCCGAAGCAAGCTGCTCTACTCAAGGGACCAAAGTGTGCATCAGTGTCTCCAACTTTGTGTGAATGTTGCTTTTCCCCCTCTTTGAAGATTTGCAACCAACCCAAAAGGAGAAGCAAGGGGTGGAGGGGAGGATGCAGCCCCCCCTCCTTGGGGTCACTGGGAGGAGGAGCCAACTGAAATGATATATCGGTTAATGATTTTGCAAAGTCAACGGGCTGTTGTCTATCTATCAATCAATGACTGCCTCTTTGTTTGAACTAAAGTCAACAGGCTGTTTGTGTTTCTCCCTCTGGGCTCTGTGAGCACTTTGGAGCCAGTGCCCAGCTGACTGTTGCATTCAACAGGCTGTCAGCCTTCCTGTTTCAGTCAAATGGGTTGCTGCATGAGCAGCCAAAGGCTGCAAGGGCAGCACTCAGTTTGTTGGAGGTTCCAGGTTTGCCAGTGTGGCTGTGCTGAAAGGCTGCGACTTCTCTCGCTTTCTGTCCCCCTTTGTCTGTCAGTGTGTCAGTGGCTTGGGGCTAACACTCCAAGCTTTGTTGGTCACTCTCTGCTTGACCTGCCACACAATGTTCATTGTGGCATGCCACTCTCCTTTCAATCCAGGGACAGATTGCCTGTGTGTGGGACAACCAATATCCATTGAAGGCTTTGTCTTTAATCATTTTTTCTCTTCTTGCTTTTTTTTTTTATGTTTTTTGGCAAGGATTGCTCACAAGTCGACAGGCATCCCCTAGTATGCACACTATAATAGTTGCTAGGCAAGTGTGACTGGCACAGGGTCAAAACATCTTCTATATTATCTGCTTGAGTGAGCAGAGGAGGAGGAAAACTGTTAACACCAGGTTTCTGTCCACTGAATTGTCAGAGTATTTATCAACAGTACAAGCCAGCACCCATTTCTTCACATCACTTGACCTTGCATCCAGTTATCATCAAATTCTAGTCACTGAAGATGATCATTTCAAAACTGCCTTTCAAACTAAATATGGCCACTTTGAATGGGTAGTTATGCCTCTTGGTTTGTCCAACGCTCCTGCAACCTTTCAGGCAACTATGAACTCCATCTTTCGTGACTTTGTTGATCTGTGTGAGGACGACAGGCTGTTGAGCCTGTGACCTCAAATAAAAAGAGTATACCCTGCTTTTTTTAACTGATAACTTGTGAGGATTATCAATTTGACTCAACCAAACAACGTTTCACAAAAGTGATGTAACACGGCTGGACCCCATTCTTGTTATTTTCATGGGTTATTATTGTCCCTGCAAGCCGAACCACTGTGACTAAGCCTTGCTCTCCTCACTTTTGGAAATGGATTAGGATGATGTGCTTCAGTGGGTAGAAGTACAGAGTCCAGGTGTACACAGAGCTAACACAGAGCTGCTACATAAGCCACCATGATGAAAGGCCTCATGAAAGGGTATGAGATCATAGGGTTTTTTCTCCTTTCTTTATTGATGATTTTTACTTATTTTTCAATTAGTAGTTTATCCTGTTTTTCCTGTTTTTACTGTTTTATCTTTTATTTATTTGTTTGTTTATTGTCTCTGTGTGTGTCTCTTTTCTTTTGTGGCTGTGAGTGACTGTCTTCCTCTTTGCACCAACCAGCTCTCTCCATCTCCTCCATCTTTCTTGGCAGCTGATGCCAAGAAATGCTCCATGATTTTCTGAGCTGTCTTCCTTGATTGATGGCTCAGCCTGTCGAAAAGGGGGGGAAGGCAGGACGGTTGACGGACTGTGAACTGTCAAAGGAAAGGGGGGGGGACGACCAAACGCTGTGCGTTGTGCGGGTTTCAAGTTTGGGGGGGGACCAGACGACGACGACGTTTAAAAGGGGGGGTTGCTGGTGTCACCAACGACAGAACAGTGGTGGGGAGAGCCATTGCTTGGTGACTCACTCCTCCTCTCTCTTCTTTGTTGTTTTATTTATTGTTTTGTTCTTTTGTATATGTTTTCCCCTCTTTTCCCTTCCTTCTTCCTTCACCCTGCTGATTCCAACCCTCTCCTATTTAAGCAGCCCACCCCCATTCTTGTTGCCCCTTAGAACCTGTACCTGAAGTCTTCTTGCCTGCCCTTATTCCTTCTCTGACTGTGTGTATGAGCTGGGGGTGGCAGTCCCCTGGTGTGTGACGGGAGAATTGGTTCCCTTGGCCATTTATGGCAGTGTGCTGGGTTCAAGTCCCAGTGCACCTCACCATTCTGCATACTGTTTAGGCTGGTCTGGGGTAGGAGCTACTTGATGATGGACGGTGGGAGGGTAAAACTGTGGTAGTGCCTCGCCGGTTCCTGTCAATACATCGCTTCAAATCCAGGTCTCTCAAGGTGATATGAATGAGTTGGCTGGTCAGGTATTATGTGGTGGTATGGTCTCTCTGGTATTCCTCCCTGTCCCTGGTGATGGTTCCTTTGGCCTTTGGTGGGCCTGGTTCACTGGGTTCAGACCCTCTTCCTTTCATGCTAATACCTGTGGTTGTCTTTGGTGTCTTCCTTGTGTGTGGGAGTGGGTATTGACCTTCCTTGCTTCTAAGACAGGTTATTCTCTCTGGCCTGGTGAGGCAGAGGTCGATATCTGTCTCCTGGTAGGATGGAGCAAGAAGAGTCCCACTGTCTCCCACCCTGGTTGCACCCTCTTCCTTGGATTGAGTTGGAACACTCTCCTTGGAGTGAGACAAGTTGTGTCTGGTTCTGTTAAGTGGAAAACAGTTCTGATTTGGTTCAACAGGCACCTCTGCACACTAACTGTTCCTTGTGTCTGCCCTTTGTCTCTCCAACCCCCTCCAACTCAGGGTTTGACTTGTTGTTTATTTCTTTTGTTGTTTCTTTTGATGGGTTGTAGTGTCTTGTCACTCCCCTTACCGATTCAGTCGGTCTTACTGATCAAGTCGGTTCTGTCTCTGGTCTAACTTGGCTTTGGCCTTGTGCCCCAGATGAAACCCTTCTGTGTCTTGCACCAGAGGATTATGCTTTCTTTTGTGATTGTGTCTGTTTCATGCTTTGGTGTGAGAAACCCCTCTTTTGTGTTAGAGATTTATTTGTGTTTTTCTTGGGCTTTTTAAGACTCCAAATACACTTTCCTGTCTAGTGCCCCTAGACACCCTCCTTTTGCCCCTTTTCATTAGTCAGGATTGGTATTTAGGTCCATGCTCTAGTTTCCACCTATAGCCCTAGGTGAGGAGTTAGAGAGCACAGTCTCACATCTGTTTCTAACTGTCTACCTTGATGATTTGTTATCTTCTCTTGCACTTTTGACGAACATCTTAAACATCTCCATTCAGTTTTTCAACGTCTTTGAGAAAACAATTTTCACCTCTGTCTTCATAAGTGGCGTTTCCTTCAAACTGAAGTGAAGTATTTGGTTTCACATTCCTTGTGGACATGTTTCTTTCCTTTCTTCTTGCCTTGATGCTATTTGTGACTTTGAATCTCCTTGCACTGGTTGTCCTTCTTCAAAACTCTCAGCTCAATTTTGGCAAACTTGGTACTTCTTATCAACTTGACTTTCCTCCCACTTGGTGTGTTCACCCTGCTTTCCACCCAGACAAACTTCGCATGTACACTTCCTGTACTCCTGATTTTTTTACTCCACTCCCACTTCATCAACAAACTCCCTCTCAAATCCTTGCTGTTCACTGCAACTGTGCTGGCAGTATTTCTTCAGTCTTGACTTCTTGGAAAGACCACCCACCCCTTTTCAACTCTTGGCTCCGCCTTACTCCCGCCCTTCACAACGAGGTTACTGCTCGTAAACTTTTGTAACCTTGCTGACACTCCGTTCTCAGTATGTGTGAGAATCGCCTGCATTGTTCCATCCCTTGTCACATGTCACAATACAGTTTGTACCCACTTGTTTTCAAGTCGGAATCAAGTCGGAATCAATTCATATTCGACTCGAAAACAAATCGAATTGGAGACAAGTCAGTTCCCCAAACTGTAATTGTATTCAGCACTTCGATCCAAAAGGTTGCTGTTTGACTTCGGGAGGGGAACGAAAAAATGTTCGAAAGCCACAGACGAAAAGCAAAATGAAATATCCACTAACCAGAGCGGGAACCTACAGTATTCATGCGGTGTTGGCGCGTTTCATGCGTGACGATTGGAAAACTGGAGAAGAAATGGATGATTGAAAAGGAAGATTGGACAGAAGCGGCAAAGGCTGGAGTGACAATCCTCCAACAATCTCGATACCCAATTTCAGTTCTAACTTCCTAGTGCACACAGCGCCTCGCTCATCCAATCCTTCAGAGGTTTTCTCATTTTTTGAGACGCCAAAGACCAACGCCCAAACCCCAAAACACCCAACCCAACCCAATTGAAAACAGTTAAAGCAGTTTTGTGGATTCGCTGCTCTTCTTCTTCTTGTACTACGTCAAGGCGAATGGAGCTCCCTCTCCATTTCTATCTGTTCCTTGAGTGCCTTGATTCCCCCATGCAGCCGTTTCCAGCCACCCTCCATGCGGCCAGTACCCACGTGGCCAACGCACACGTCGGGATGCTCAAACCCCAGCCCGGTCTCCTGCCCCGCCGAAAACGCCGTGACCCCCAGCACAAGCACGTCTGCCATCCGCAGGTACCCGTGCGTCAGGTTCCGCGCCCGGCCCAGATCTTCACCGACCGACTCGAGGTACTTGCCGACGGCGCGCGTCCACGGCACGGGCCCGGTCAGCGCAATGACGCCGTCGACGTCGCGCAGCTCCGCGTCCGTCGCGCGCTCCACTCGCTGCACAATCTGCTCCACGACACGCACAAGGATGGGATGCCCCGCCGTCCCCGCCATCGTAAACTGCGCGATCTGGATCTCGTTCGACTCAGGGTAGGCCCACTCGAGCCCGACCACAAATCGGATGCCGCCGCTGGCGCCGCCGTCGAAGGAAGATGCAGGCTCTGGAGAAACCCAGTCGTCGATTTCCTTGAGGCAGACGGTGTCCATGTCGGTGTAAACTCCGCCTTCGCGCAGCAAAGCCAGGTACCGGTACAGATCCGTCTTCTGCACCACCTGCGGCAGCCGCACGTACGCGTCGTACACTCGGCCCGGGAAGTGCTGCTTCACAAATGCGGCCGCCTCCGCGTCGTCACGAACAATGCGCTGGTACTGCGGGTTGTGGAGCGTCCACGTCTCGTACCATTGGAGGTGTTGGGGGTGCTGCGTCGCGAGGAGAGTGAGGTTGCTGGTTTTCCAGGTCTGGTGGATCTGCCGCGGGATCGAGGCGGAGCCGGCGATGGGCGGCAGCGACGACGGCGGCGGCGGCAGGATGGCGATGTCGAAAATGTGGGTGGAGTAGTGTTCTGTTAAGGTGGGGGTGGCTTTTCGCGGCATCACGCGGAGGGAAGAGAGAAAGGCGGGGAAGTGACTGCTGAGAATAGAGACGAACAGGGCGATGGCCTTTATCAGGAGTGCCAGCACGAGCAGCAGATGTAGCAGACGCAGCAGGAGGCGCGGGTGGCGTAGCAGCATGATCACGAGGCGGCCTTTTCCCTCTCTGTGTTTGGGGGGTGGTTTCGCTCCCAGTTGGCTGTCTTCCCGCCTTTTTTGCGCAGCAGGCTTCCGCGAACAAGAGGAAGACCTATCAGGTGAAAACCAAAAATTCGTTCTCTTATCATTGCATAATTGAACCTGCAAGTCGGAATGCGACAGCAGAGGGGAGAGCCAGGGCGACCACCCAGGCCGGTTTGTCTCGCCTCTCCAACTCGCTCGCTTGGCGGTTTGCGGTCCTATTACTGGGGGGCAGCCGTGAGACGCAGCGCCTCGACGCGGGCATCCTGGGTTGTGACCTGCCCAGACGGGTCGGTTGAGGAGACTCGAAGTTGCGGACCATGGAGGAGCGGGGAAATGTAGGTCTCAACCACGTTTTCCTCTACGATCGCACGCGTTGCATACTCTACATCCTCGCACGCTCTCTCTCTGTTTTTGGGTTTCCCTCACCGTTGACTGTAGGGTTATGTCGATGAGCAGTATATCTGCAATCGTTCCCCTGCTTCCTTCCGTGGTTGGACCATGGTTCAAAGAGCGGGGAGGTAGGTAGAGGCAGCATCCCTCCGAAAGCAAAGAGTGTCTTCTTCGATCCCACCCAACTATTATTAGTAGGACAGTGAGAGTAAAGAGAGATACAGAGAATGAAGTGATGTTGGACCCTACTGGCGCCACGCAGTGCACACCACGCGGCCTGGGCCTCATGGGAGGGGACTAGAATATACATATGCGGGACTTGGCGCTACAGTAAGGAGGCTAAGGCACCGCTGCAAACTTCCTAAAGGCACGCACCCCGGCTCAACGCTGGTTAAAGAGCAAAACACTGGCAGAGACTCAAACCCAGCACTTAGCGCGCGGACGCGCGCTAACCAGTGCGCTCTAATATTTGAATTTACAACGACCGGATTCAGGTCGTATGTCCTTTGTTGTCCGTTTTCCGCAAGAACATGGTCTCGCGGCGCTTATGGAAGCAAAGCAATCCAACAATCGCGAAACATCAATACCCGGTGCAGCTAATTGTATGAAAATGAGCTCAAAAGATGAGCAAACCTGTCTCCACAATACGGTCGGACTGAGACGGGCATTTCACCGACGCACTGCCGGTTTTTGCTCTTGTGATCGCGAACCATACTTTTCCACCAAACAAAAACGCCCACCGCATGAGACCCTAAAAATTTTTAAGCGTTGCATTAGCTTCATTTTCTCTTGTGAACCATCTCCTGCTTAAACACTTGGTCGATGTTGAAATTGTACTCTTTGTGCGAGAGCACAACTGGAGAAACTGACGACCGAGCTTAGGCCAGCAAACAAAGAAGTGCTGATTGCAGGATCCACTCAGAAGACCATCGGCCCACTCTTATTTTGCCCATACTGTGCGTTGAGCTTCACATATGCTTCCCGCCAGTCAGTCTTCAAGAACGCTTCAAATTGATTTCGGGAGACTTGGCGCTGTTTCATTGTTGCAAAAATCTCGAAAAGTGACCTGGTGGTTACTGGTGGATTTCAGGCTTCGACGACGAGAAGACTGAAGCTGGACCGTTGATAATGGAGATTGATGATTTTTTTGTAGAATTGAGTAAAGTAAGCTTGTAGGGCCACCCCATCCATATTATCCGGCATCTTGCAGCGCCCTTGGCTCATCCGGGCTCGAGCACTGGGCCAACAGAGCTGTCAATCTCTTTTCGACTGCAAATTCAAATTCTTCTTAATCGACCGCCTAATTCCAGTTACAACGCCAATCCAGCTGATGATGAAGTCAATAAAACCACACATCTAAGCCACTTCGCCTCGTAGTCAAATTGACATTGGTTGCTGGGAGAACCAGCTTGAAGGAGATTGCCGTTGGGAGGTGAGGAATACTTTTATTGCATCGAGGAGGTTATGGAAGCAAGAATGTAAGTGGAAACACGACGGGAAAAAAAAGGAAGAAAAAAAAGATGACACATAACAATGAGATTCGTGACGATCGGAAAAATTCGGAAAGTTTGGTATATTGAACGGGCACACAATGACACACAAGACAGAGCAAAGAACAAGCATTGAGGGGCGGGAGGGACAATTCCTCCGGAAGCCTCTCTTGGCTCATTTTTGCACCTCACCCCTCCTTCCCCATTTCACTCCACAATCCCCAACGCCCTCAACTTTTCCCTCATCCCGTCCCCCAGCTTCGTATCACTCACAAAATGCAGCACCCAGTCCCCGCACTCGTGACGCAGCGAGTACGGGTCGTCGCGGTAGCTGCAATCGTAATCGAACGCCTGCGGGTACGAGTTGAGCACGCGCAGCGGAACGACCGCCACGCGACGGCGTGCGTCCAGCACGTTAGCGTCAATGAGCGAGGCGAGGGACGCCTGCTCCATCATGCCCTTGCGGAAGTGGAACGCCGGAAGGGGCTCTGTCGCCTGCCAGTAGTCTGCGAGCTGCACGGGAAACGGGGTGGGCTCTGACTCCTGGAGGGAGGAAGAGGAGGAAGGAAGTCGTGCGGCAGCGTCGACGGGTGTGATGGAGTGGGCTTTGTGCTGCTGCGGTTGGTGTGAATGCAGCTGCTGATACGGGGCGGGTGTGGGCGGGGTTGGTGGGTTGGGCTGGCGCGCGCCGCGGATGAGGACGGAGCCGGCGTTTATGCCGCTGCAGTCCATGCTGATGATAATGTCAGGCCCGACGCGGGGCCCGTGGTCGACGGCCGGGAACGGCAGGACCGTCGGCGGCGCAGGGCCCGGGACTCGACGGCGGTCTTTTGGGTGGAGCCAGCCGTTGAGCCACCCCATCCCCCAACTCCCACCAGGGCTTTCTGGCTCCGGTTCTCTCCCGAGGTGCAACCGCGTGACGGCAGCGACGACGTCCTCGACGCGGACGTCTTGGTTTGTAATGAACGCGTCGGCGTCCAGGAGCCACAGCCAGTCGTAGTTGCCGACGTGGCGGCGGAGGGCAGAGACCTTTGCCCAGACGGGGTGCGGAGGCTCGGGGTCGCCGACGGCGAGGGCCGGCGGGATGTCGGTGTCGAGGTTGTCGATGACGATGACGTCGTAGCCGTGACGGTCGGCGTAGGCGCGTTTGTTTGCGATGGAGGCGTTGAAGTACCACTGATCTCCGACCGTGACGGTGAGGATGGCAACTTTGGCAGGCTCGGCGTGCGCATCCAGCCATGTCGCGGGTTGCTCGTCATTCGAGGTGCGGTACGTGGGGGGTATCATGATTGGTCCTGACGTCTCGGGTTTCTGCCGCGAATAGGAACAGCAGCAGGCTGATGCCGGTCAGGGTGGCAGCCAAGACTATTGCGAGAGGCATCCAGCGATGGCTGTCGTTTGAAAGGACGGGCATCATCATTCGGGGTCGGTGGGTGCTTTCTTTTGCAGGATATGTATGTTGGTAGAGTGTTGACTCTTGCAGCGAGAGAGCGAAGGGGTGTTTTCAGGGACCGGCAGCTGTTGCTATGTCACCACCGAGATCAGCGTGAAAATTTCCACATTATTATTACCCTGTCTTGCCAAAGCCGGTCTGAAATTTGCTGGTCAGTTCGCGCCAGGTCTGTCTCTCTCTCTCCGTGCCATCTCTCCTCTCTCGTCTCTCTCATCCCTCTCTCTCTCTCTCTCTCGCTCTCTCTCTCTCTCTCTCTCTCCTCTCTCTCTCTCTCTCCTCTCTCTCTCTCTCTCTCTCTCGCTCTCTCTCTCTCATCTCTCCTCTCTCTCCCTCCTTTGTCCCTGTCTCCCTCTCCCTCTCCCCTGCCTCTCTCTCTCTCAGTTTGTTTTTGGACCAATTCTTTCGACCTGCGCGCTCCGAACATGTCAATTTTTGTCGAAAAAAATAACTCGCATTGTTGTTTGGCTGTTTGAAGAAAATTTGGAGCGCCCAGTGGCAAGTTCTCGTTCTGACGAAAAAATGGAAAAAAAAAGCGCAGGATTCCCCGAAATAGATAAAAGGATAAAAATTCCCTAATTTTTTGTCTTCAGCTGTCAACATGCACGGCAAAGTGAAGAAAGAGAAAAGGAAGAAAAATGAGAAAAAGTCTGTCTGCTTGAGGATTTTTTCTCTCTTATGCAATTTTTATCTGTTTTTATGGCCGATGCTCTTACGTGCGCGCATCGGCTTTGGGGGCTTTTTTTTCTGTTTTTGGTATTGTATTTTCTCGGGCATCAAAACGTTCCACGAGAGCGGGATGTCACGGGACACTGAAGCGAGGAGGAGGGGAAAAAGTGCGCCGCTCCCCCACTGCTGTGTTGCCTGTTTTCGCTTGGTGTTAATATCCAACATCAGAACTGCAAACATAGTTGACCCTTTCCACTCCGTATTGTTTTGTTGCAAGAAGGTGTGCGTGGATGCTTGTCGGCCCCATCCGCCGTCGATGCGGAAACGAAGCGCAGCAAGACAGGATCGTTGTAATCCCATCGACCAGGGGCATAGCTGCCGAAAATAAGAATCACAAGGGAGGAAGCGAGAAAATATTTGGGCAACATCAGAGGATTTCGCCTATGAGGATATATATGGTGTATAATGTTGAGGTGAAGTAACAAGGAGAGAAAACTATTAGCAAAGAACTTGAATCGAGTGTCAATAACAACCCAGAAAATTAAACCACTAGTGCCTAAGCAACCAATGCCCACCGCCTTTCCATCTTTTTCTTTAAATCACTCCATCAGTCCCAGTTCCCTCAACGTTCCCTTCATCCCATCCCCCAGCTTCGTATCGCTCACGAAATGCAGCACCCAGTCCCCGCGCTCATGACGCAGCGAGTACGGGTCGTCGCGGTTGCTGCAATCGTAGTTAAATGCCTGCGGGTAGGAGTTGAGCACGCGCAGCGGCACGGCCGCGACGCGTCGGCGGGCGTCCAGCACGTTGGCGTCGATGAGCGAGGCGAGGGACGCCTGCTCCATCATGCCCTTGCGGAAGTGGAACGCCGAGAGGGGCTCCGTCGCGTGCCAGTAGTCTGCGAGCTGCACGGGAAACGGGGTAGGCTCTGGCGCCTGGGTGGGCGATGGTGCGGCGTCGATGGGTGCGATTGCTTGGGCTTGCTGCTGCTGCAGCTGCTTCTGGGGATGCGAGGACGTGGCTGGGGCTGGTGGCCCGGGCTGGCGCGCTCCGCGGATGAGGACGGAGCCGGCATTGATACCGCTGCAGTCCATGCTGACGATAATATCAGGCCCGACGCGGGGCCCGTGGTCGACGACCGGGAATGGCAGGAGCGTCGGCGTCGCGGGGCCAGGAACTCGACGGCGGTCTTTGGGGTGGAGCCAACTGCTTATCCACTCCGCCCACCAGCCTCGGTGCTCGTCCGGATCCGGTCCTCTCGCGAGGTGCAGCCGCGTGACGGCAGCGACGACGTCCTCGACGCGGACGTCTTGGTTTGTAATGAACGCGTCGGCGTCGAGAAGCCACAGCCAGTCGTAGTTGCGGACGTGGCGGCGGAGGGCAGAGACCTTTGCCCAAACGGGGTGTGGCGGTTCGGGGTCGCCGACGGCGAGGGCAGGCGGGATGTCTGTGTCGAGGTTGTTGATGACGATGACGTCGTAGCCATGGCGGTCCGCGAAGGCGCGCTTGTTTGCGATAGAGGCGTTGAAGAACCATTGGTTTCCTACGGCGACCGTGAGGATGGCAACTTTGGCAGGCTCGGCGTGCGTGTGCAGCCATGTCGACGTCGTGGGATGCTCGCCAACGTCGACTTTCGAGCTGCGGTTCGTGGGGGTATCATGGTTGCTACTGGCGTCTCGGGTTTCTGCCGCGAATAGGAACAGCAGCAGGCTGATGCCGGTCAGGGTGGCAGCCAAGACTATTGCGAGTGGCATCCAGCGATAGCTGACGTTTGAAAGGAGGGGCATCATCATTCGGAGGTCGGCGGGTGCTTTCTTTTGGAGGATATGTATGTGGGTACAGTGCAGACTCTAGAAGGGAGAGCGAAGGGGGTCTTTCTGCTGTTTTGCTTTGTCTCCACCGAAAACTGTATTCGAATGACGTTGCGCTTGATCCGAAATTTGCGCACTTTTTCACATCCTCTCTCTCTCTCTCCTCTCTCTCTCTCTCTCTCTCTCTCTCTCTCTCTCTCTCTCTCTCTCTCTCTCTCCCTATCTCTCTCTCTCTCTCTTTCTCTTTCTCTCTCTTTTCTCTCAGTTCCCACTTTGACATGTTTGGCGGTCGCCCAGTCGAGAAAATTGACTGGGCGCTCCAAAGAAATGCAGACACGAAGGGACAAAAAATCAGCCAGATGATGAGATAATCGTGGGGGATTTCGCGACCAGCCGTCAGCGAGAGAGAGAGAGAGAGAGAGAGAGAGAGAGAGAGAGAGAGAGAGAGAGAGAGAGAGAGATGAGAGAGGACAGACAGAGACCGTGCGCATCTCTTGCGCTCCTCTTTTGGTTTGTTTTTGTCTTTGCAATTTGCGGCCTGTCTTCGCACTGTTCTTGTCGGGGGCGGGCATGGGGGCTTCTTTCTTTTCGGTTTTTTTGGGTATTAATATTAGTTTTGTACGCTTGTCTCGGGAATCGAAAACGTTCCAGGACAGCGGCGTGTCACGGGACACTGCAGCGAGGAGAGACGCCGCCAAAGGGGGAATATAGTCGCCGCTCACCCGCTGTTTTGCTGCCTGTTTTCGCTTGGTATCCAACATCCGAACTGCAAACATTTTGTGACCCTTTCCACTCCGTATTGTTTGTTGCAAGAAGGTGTGCGTGGATGCTGGTCGGCTCCATCCGTCGTCGATGCGGAGAGAAGACAGGTTCGTGTAATCACATCGGCCGGGGGCGGGGGCATAGCTGCCGAAAATAAGCAATACAAAGGGAGGAAGCGAGAAATATTTGGGCAAAATCAGAGGATTACGCCTATGAGGATATAATGTGGTGTATAACGTTGCAGTGAAGAAACAAGGAGAGAAACCAAAAAACAAAAAACATAAATCGAGTGTCAATAACAACTCAGAAAATTAAACGAGTAGTGCCTAGGCAACCAATGCGCACCGCTTTTCCACCTTTTTTTTTGAATTACTCCATCAGTCCCAGTTCCCTCAACGTCCCCTTCATCCCATCCCCCAGCTTCGTATCGCTCACGAAATGCAGCACCCAGTCCCCGCGCTCATGACGCAGCGAGTACGGGTCGTCGCGGTTGCTGCAATCGTAGTTAAATGCCTGCGGGTAGGAGTTGAGCACGCGCAGCGGCACGGCCGCGACGCGTCGACGGGCGTCGAGCACGTTGGCGTCGATGAGCGCCGCGAGGGACGCCTGCTCCATCATGCCTTTGCGGAAGTGGAACGCCGGAAGGGGCTCTGTCGCGTGCCAGTAGTCTGCTAGCTGCACGGGGAACGGAGTGGGCTCTGGCGGTGGAGTTGGCGATGCCGCGGCGTCGATGGGTGCGATTGTTTGGGCTTGCTGCTGCAGCGGCTGCTTCTGGGGAAGGGAGGAGGTGGCTGGGGTTGGTGGGTTGGGCTGGCGCGCGCCGCGGATGAGGACGGAGCCGGCGTTGATACCGCTGCAGTCCATGCTGACGATAATATCAGGCCCGACGCGGGGCCCGTGGTCAACGGCCGGGAACGGCAGGAGCGTAGGCGGCGCCGGGCCAGGAACCCGACGGCGGTCTTTGGGGTGGAGCCAACCGCTAATCCACTCCGTCCACCAACTCCCACGGGGACTTTCTGGCTCTGGCTCTCTCGCTAGATGCAGCCTTGTGACGGTGGAGACGAAGGCCTCGACGCGGACGTTTTGGTTTGTAATGAAGGCGTCGGCGTCGAGGAGCCACAGCCAGTCGTAGTTTCGGACGTGGCGGCGGAGGGCAGAGACCTTTGCCCAGACGGGGTGCGGAGGCTCGGGGTCGCCTACGGCGAGGGTGGGGGGGATGTCGGTGTCGAGGTTGTCGATGACGATGACGTCGTAGCCGTGGCGGTCGGCGTATGCGCGCTTGTTTGCGATGGAGGCGTTAAAGAACCATTGGTTGCCGACGGCGACGGTGAGGATGGCAATTTTGGCTGGCTCGGCGTACGTGTCCATCCATTTAGTGGAAGGTTCTTCGTCTGGTTTGCCGCTTGCGCCCGGAGGCGTACGAGTGTCACGGTTGTGAGTAGTCTCGGGTAACTCGGTCGCCATTATCAGGAACAAGAGGAGGCTGCCGCCAGTGAGAACAGCTGCCAAGGTGACTGCTGGTAGCATCCAGCGTTGACGGGCGCTTTTTGAGGAGATCATCCTTCGCTTTAGCAATGCAGAGCAGCCAGGTAAATAGAAGATATGCGGCTGGCAGTGGACGGGAAGATTCTCAGTAGGGATGGCAATGAAGAAACAAAGAGAAGGAACGCTATGCCAGCCACAGTTAACCGTGCCTTCGTTTTTTTGTGGTTTCCTTCATGAAAGGTTTATACTGCCTGAAAGGGTTTTGCGCTGGGCTAAAAAAAATTTTTTATCATTTCTCTCTCGCCTCCTTCTCTTTCTCCTTCTCCTTGCCTTCCCATAACGCAAATCACCCTGCAGCTTGTAATGTGTTTGCATTTCCCACTGAGAATCTTGTTTACTCTCTCTATTATTTTTCGACCGGCGCGAATGCAGGATGTGGGAGATACCACTCGTCTCCCTCTTACTCCTCAGCTCTCTCTCTCTCTCTACTAGCTCTCTCTCTCTCTTCTTCTCTCTCTCCTCTCTCTCTCTACTTTCTCTCATCTCTCTCTCTCTCTCTCTCTCTCTTCATCTCTCTCTCTCTCTCTCTCTCTCTCTATCGCCATGTATCTCTCTCTCGCTCTCTCCCCACCTTCGCGAAAATGGGAAAAAAGCCTTGCAGCTTGGTATCCCTATTTGCACAGCCACCTTGCCGCCAAAAATTTTTTGCGCTTTTTTAAATATTTTTTTTTTTTTTGTTTTTTTTGTTTCCCGTTTTGGAATTTTTTCGGGTCCCGCCTTCCGACCCGCACAGAGCGCGGGCACTGACGCGTGTCCGAGCGGCCCGCGCGCGCGGCGCCTCCATTCTTCTCGCTGCAATGGATGGAGTCGCACGCCAGTCTGCATACTCAATATGTGGCAATCAAATGGATCAACCAATCAATCAATCAATCCTTTCGACTATTGCTTCAATTGCTGTGTAAAAATTGCCCCCACCTGCGAACAGCTGTCGGAACTCCTGGCAAAGGGGTGCACGTGCGATTGGCGCGCAGTAATAACCGCCCCTATGCCTGAGCAGGATTCGTTCAGGAGACTTTATTTGCTTGGATTTTCTCTCTTTTTCTGTGTGTGTGTGTGTGTGTGTGTGTGTGTGTGTGTGTGCTTGCATTCATTCGTGGAGCGCCGTGCAAAGCTAAGGGTTGCACGGTGAACGAGCGTGAGGGGGGTTACCTTGGGCCAACGGTGACGTCATAGCAGTCCCTTTCTGGTAATTCTCATGAAACTCTGAAAAACTGGGAGGACACGACCATGAGGAAACGAGGATATGTATATGATGTTGTAGTGAAGAAACAAGGAGAGAAACCTTAAACTGAATCGAGCGTCAATGGTAAGCCAGAAATAAAACAACGACGGCCTTGGCAACCCACTACTTTCCCATTAAACTTAATTTTTTTTGCTTCTATTTTTTTTTTTTTTTTTTTTTTTTTTTTTTTCGTCGCCCTCATCCCGTTCCCCAACTTCGATAAGGAAGGAATCGGCGTCGATGCTGCTGCAGTCCATGCTGATGATAATATTAGGCCCGCCCGTGGCCCGAGGTTGACCGCCGGAAACGGCAAGAGCGTCGGCGGCCGCAGGGCCGGGGACGCGACGGCGGTCCTTTGAGTGGAGCCAACTGCCAATCCACTCCGTCCACCAACCCGCGCGGGGACCTTCTGGCTCCGGTTCTCTCGCGAGGTGCAACCGCGTGACGGCGGCGACGACATTCTCGACGCGGAGGTCTTGGTTTGTAATGAACGCGTCGGCGTCGAGGAGCCACAGCCAGTTGTAGTTGCCAGCAGAGCGCCTCGTTCTCGTTCGATGCGGCGGTGGAGCCCGGCTTCGTCGAAGCGGACGGTTGGCGCACCTAACAAGGCTGTGGTTGGTGGGGTCGATTGCTCACAAGGGAACCCAGTAGATTTCAAACTCCGATTTTTGAGTGAATAATCTACTTTGAGGGCGCAGAATCCTTGAATTTGGCACGGAGCGGGCTATCCAAACTTTCCCAGGGCAAATAATAACCTGGGAACGATGCGGTGTCACCGATGCCAGTGATCAATGAGATAGAAAAGAAAAAGAGGCAGGGAAGTTGTCCCATACACGAACCCCTTCGTGGATGACAACGAAGGGCCTCCTCCAATGCACATCCTCCCAATTTACTGAGAATGCCGACAGGGGGGAAGTCATTGGCAGTCTCGTTGCGGATTCTACGGCAATTTCGGATCTTCTTCACAACTGGAGAAGGAAAGCGATCTCTTGTGTGCTTCTTCGACAAAACCGCGACAAACCGATCGGTGTGACAATCCTCGTTTCGTGGAAAAACGTATTTTTTTTTCTTCCTTTGCTTTTTTTCGTGAAAATTTTTTTCCCTTTTATCGTTGTAATCCGCAAGGCAACAGAGGAAACCATGCAAAAAAAATAAAAAAAACAAATGTTTTTCAAAGTCAATGAGGTTTCAGGGTCGAACCGGTGTGAAACGAAAGGGTGAGAAAAAGAAAAAGGAAGAAACAAAGTGGACGAAGAAATAGAACGGGAGAAAAGTACATAGAAACAGGAAAGGAAAAGCGGGGTTTGAAAGGTTGGGGGGACCGACTCCGCGGGCCAGTTTGTCTCCAGTTAGAGGTTCAACAAATAAACTGTACGCGAAACGTCGAGCTGTCGCGTCGGATGGGATTGCCGGCACGGTGGGAATGAGGAGCGGGGAAAAATAGAGACAAGGAAAATCCAGGCCACTGGGGGGAGTTTGTGTACGAAGGAGGATTGAATATGGGAGAGGAGCGAACAAGGGTATTGCCCCCGTTTGAGGCGTGGGTGGCCAAGTTCAGTGACGGGAGAAGAAGAGGGGGGGAAGGGAAGTGGGGGGAGGAACAAGCGGGCGTGGGGGAAGTTGAAAAGAACGAGGTGTTGACTTCGACCAGCGCTGCCCCACCTCCACATCAACCTCCAGAAACTACTCTCGGTTC
This sequence comes from Zopfochytrium polystomum, assembly GCA_025765615.1. Classification (NCBI taxonomy): domain Eukaryota; kingdom Fungi; phylum Chytridiomycota; class Chytridiomycetes; order Chytridiales; family Chytridiaceae; genus Zopfochytrium; species Zopfochytrium polystomum. The sequence goes on from JAIVFJ010000043.1 coordinate 91,134, forward strand.
TCGTCCCGAACCAGGACAGCAGCCACGAAACAAAATGAAACAAAGAAGAATGACAAGAGGGAAAAGAGGAGTGCGATTCCAAAGATTGACGTGCCATGCGAAGAAGTGGGGCACGCTAAGGGAGAGTGTGGCGGGGAAATGGCGAATATATAGATGCAGATGAAGGAACCCTCAACACGACATGACAATGCCAATGATACAACGAAAGAAGAACAGGGGCCACCCAATGCATTGCTTAAACATGAACAAACAAAAAAATGCTCGACATAGAGTTGCACCCAGGACGGTTGCAAAGTTTTCCTCCTGGCACTACCTCGGCTTCGCTGATCGGCCTCGACCTTCCTCACGCCGGCTTGAACAGCGACGACATCCTGTTTGGAATGCTCGGTTTCCGTCCCGACGAGGTCGGCAGAGGCGGCTGCTGCTGGTTACCGCGCGGCGCCAGGGGAAGCGACCCGGACATCCACGGCAGCGGAGTGATCGCGTAAAAGCTCGACGCGGGCTCAGAGTCTTCCTCGATGATGGGAAGCGCGGCCAAGGTGCCGCCGCCGAGCCCGCCAGGAGCGGGAACGGACCAGCCGTTGGCGGCAGCGGAGGCCGCCGCGGCAGCAGATCGCGGCGGCTGGTTGGTGGACTGCTCGCTGTGTTCGACCGTCTCGAGTCGGCGCAGGCGCAACCGGCCTACCTGCTCTTGGACATTTCTGTTTGTGGCTTTACGGTTCAGAGCGGCGCCGACGGCTGGCGTCGAGGCAGACGACGCAGGGGCGTGGACAGGGCCGCCCCCAACAGCGTCATGGTCATCCGCGTCGAGATCCCGGTACCCACCAGGGGAGCCTGCCGTGGCGATGGCAGAAGAAGCAACTGAGACGACGGACGTAAGATGGCCCGTCACAGGCTTGCCGTGGATGCCAGGAACGACGAGGAGGGGTTTCTTCGCGGGGCCGGACGATAAAGAAGGCGTGGGCCCTGCAACGGAGGAGTCTCCATCAGCCGTCGCCGCGGAGGCAGCCGCCTTCTTGGCGAGAACAACCGATGCTGCATAGTCCGCTGCGATGGCAACCACAGAGGACAGTAACTTATTACCGTTTCGGTCTTGCGACGGCGTTGGTGTCCGCACGGAGTTTGGCGTTGTAGACGGCCCGAAACTGGTGTTACTGTAGTTCGACAACGGTGGAGACGGAGTTTTGGACATGGGTTTGGCGGGCGACGAGCTCCGCAGAAATCCATTGGGGTGGGAGCGACCAAGAGACATTGCAGTCGGTGGGGACCACATGGGACTATTGGGCGTGGGTGGAAGCTCTTTCGTTGGTGGAGGAAACGGTGGTGGGGAAACCACCGGGTTGGCAACAAATCTGGCTGGGGCCGACGAGCTGAGGACTCCAGTGCTCGGCAAGGGACCCACCGGAAGGGTCATCGTTGGGGCTGAGGGCGCAGGCGGGGGTTTTGTCGGTTCCACCGATGAAGATGCAATCAAGGCAGCCAGTGCCGACCGCGTCCTCGGCGTCAGCGGAGATTCTTCCCCGTTGGTGACTTCAGCAACTGTACGACTCGCCTGTTGATTGTAAAGGAACTCTTGCAACCGCGTTCTCGCAAGAGGGTTCGCCTCCATTGCCGCAACGGCTGAGGCCATGGGGGATGTCGTTCCCGCAGAGTCTTTCCGGGGCGGCGCGACAAGTGAATTGCCGTCGGGTTGCTGCACTGGGACTGATGGTGGTCCCACAAAGGGCAGTGGCGCAAATCTGGCGGGTGGTGTGCGAAAAGGCGCAGTATGTTTGGCATTCGAGCCGCGACCGGGAAACGGATCCGCGATCGAATAGGTAGTTCGGGAAGAATGATCCTCGCTAGACGCCGAGCGTCGCATCATCCGACCACCTCCACTGCGTCCGCGGGCCAACCCAGACGGAGGCGGTGGAGCTGCCGATGGCGGTGGTGACGGAGAACGGGATGAAGCTGCTGACGGGATGTGAGATAGCGACACAGCTGTGGCGGCGGTGACAACAGCAGGGTTGATCGGGGTCCCGCCTGACGAATTCTGCCGATTACTGCTTGTCGTTCTCGGAGGATGACGTTGTTGCTGCTGGGACGGCGGCACGCTCTGCGTCTCGCTTGGTATGACCAAAGAGAGGGCGCCGCCGCCACCGGTTGGCGCCGACTGGACGCGCGATGCGGCCAGTTGGGCTTGCGAACTAGTTGAAAGCGACAGCGCCAGGGACGTTGGCGGGGGCGGCGTCGTTCGCTGCTGCTGGTACTGCTGTTGAGGGGGGCGATGACATGGAGAACCCGTAGGCCGGGGACGGGGTCTTTGCTATTGGCGGTGGTGGGTTCACTGCCAAGACTGACCCTGGCACCGACGGGGATTTGGACATCATCATGGAGTAGCCTGCTGGCCCCGGTGAGGATGAGACTGTTGAGCTCATTGACATGTACGCCGACGATGAAGACGACGCGAGAGACATGGCTGGAGACGAAGCTGTCGTGAGCGCTGGTGATTTCATGGAGGCCGATCCGAGCGACGGGGATTTGTTGCTGTTTCGGAAGGACCCAGAGGTGCGCTGCTTGAGCGAGCCGAAAAGAGTAGAGGGAGATTTCCTCGGCTGTTGCACGGTCGTCGCAGCAGGCACAGGTCGGGAACCCGAATCGTAGGAGGTGGACCTCGTTCTGACGGCCGGGCCGGCGGTTCGCCCGGTTCTGTCAGAAGCGCCAGCGCCCGACGCAGAACCGGTGACCGTCGCCGCGGCCGCACGGTCTTCTTCGCTCCTGCTGGCGACCATGACCTGCAACCATTCCTCGAGAGACTTGACGGCGGTCCGCTGGCGAACAGTCTCGTCGCGAAGGGCGACCTCCGTGGGCTGCCGGCAGCGAAGGATCCACCGCACAGCTCTCGGGCCGTTCGAGTCGACGATGAGGATGGAAGCGTCCTTGCCGCCGTCGGCACCCGCCGCGGCCGCATTGCCGCCGCCACCCTTGTTGGTGTTGTTGTTTTCGGACGGAAGAGAAGTGTCGACTCCGATCCGAAAGAGCGAAACTTCCGTCAGAGAAAGCGTATCGACGATGTTGCCAAAGTTTGCGCGCAATGGATCGGACATGTCAAAGAGGTAGAGCGTGGCGGCCGAGAGGACCATCACAAACGGGACCCACGCCACGCCCATGCGGCGGTCCACGCATCCGTACAGGGAGCGGGCGTCGGAGCGCAGCAGGCCGAGGAACAAGCGGCTGGGATCGCTGCCGTTGGTGGAAGAGGGCATGCGCGGTGGGTACCCGGGAGTGGCATTTGGAGGCAGCGGCGGGGGTGGGGGTCTTTGGAGAGGCAAACGTGGGAGGAAGGGAACCAAAGGCTGATGCGGAGGACGCCGAGAGGGTTGACGACAGCAGCAATGAGGGTGAGGGCGCCGATGACGAGGTCGGGAAGCGGATTGGATACGAAGATGAGGAGGAGGAGGAGGTGGTGGTGGAGTAGTGGGACAAGGGGGCGGCAGCAGCAGCAGCGGAGGGTGCGGGCGCAGGAACCATTATTGTAGTATTCTGGGGCATTTGCCGAGAGGAGATGGTTGTCATGTCTTTCTTCGTACTCTGCTGGAAGGCCTTCTTCGCCTGTATGAAGAATATATGTAGGGTTTATGTGTGTGTGCTGGCGATGAATTCTGGCAGTTGCGGTGGGTGGTGTGTCCGCGCTCGAGTCGACGAGACGCTGAGTGAGAGCGAGGGGAGCCAAGAAGGGAAGGGAAGCGAAAGGGATATGTTTTGCTGATATTTGCAACCAAAGTGTGTGTGTGTGTGTGTGTGTGTGTCTGTTGTTTCGTGTATTGTGTTTGTCTTTTGGCTGGCTGTGTTTGTGGAGGCGACGGGTCGGTCAGTCGGTCGGTCAGTCGGTCGGCGCAGCGGAGCGGTGGGCTCTGTCGGCGGGCGTGGCTCTATTGCTTCCCGTTGTTGTTGCTGTTGTTGATCAGGGCTGAAAAAGGGAACCCAATCGGACACGGGCCGCTTCCTTTCTCTCTCTGTCTCCCTCTCTCTCTCTTCTTTCTCTCTCTCTCCTTTCTCTCTCTCTCTCTGTCTCGCTCTCTGTCTCTCTCCTACTGTGATCGCTTTCTCGTTTCGCGTATTTTCTATTTCTTTCCTCTCTTCTTGTTCCGTTCGATGACGGAGGACGCGCCCAGCGAGAGAAAGAGCGACAGAGAGAGAGAGAGAGAAAGAGACAGACAGAGAGAGAGAGAGAGATAGGGAAAGAGGAGCAGGTGGTGCTTGGCCTGTCGGCGAAGCTTGGCCGAAGTGAAATGCCGGTGGGATGACGGACACGGCCCTTTCGAAAATGTGGAAAATGTGGATAGGCCGAGCCCGACAGACGCAAAGACATACAACAGTATCATCAAAACATAAAAGAAAACGCGGCCTTATGCGGCTCACTAACATGATTTTTTTTCGTGAGATTTTACCTTTTATCCGTTTTTGAATGTTTCTGATCGAGTTGGCGAAAAATAAATTTTTCTCAAGATAATATGCATAATAGGCAGCAGACAATCAGTTGCGTAGACAAACGAAACACAAAAACGGTGGGTGAAAGGTGGCGGGGTGTGTTGCTTGCACGCGCATTCCGAGCCAAAGCATCAGAGGCGGCACCGCCTTCCATGTACATAAGCGCACGCGCCGCATGGAACCGCTTTCGGTGCATGCAAAAATTCGGGACCAACGGACCGACCGAGGAAGAAAACAACATGGTGCCAGAAATTCACAAAGAGAAGAATAGAGAGAAGAGAGAGAAGAGAGAGAGAGAGAGAGAGAGTGTGTGTGTGTGTGTGTGTCTGTGAGTGTGTGTGTGAGAGTGAGTGAGAGAGAGCCGGATACCTTCAGCGGCCCAAATGCATCAGCTTTGTGCACTGCTGCAACAGTTCGACTTGCAGCAATAATTACACCCAAAGTTTGAGTATATCTTGATTCCAGGCTGATTGAATTTGTGGGAAGTAGGAGCGCTTGCACAACGAAGGTTGACCCCGCGTCACTGGATTATTGCTGACCTTTCTTCGTCCGTTTTGTGACCAAGGCGGCACCGGTGCGGCTGAGCACATGTCTGTCGGCCGGTCTATCGGTCTCTTTTTGTCTCACGTTGCAAATGAGAGCACCCCAGGACGGGAAGGCGCTGTTCCTTCGGCAATGGAGCCCTAAAAGAAGACCGGACAGAGAGACAGAGCCGGAGACAAAAAAAAAAAAAAAAAAACAAAATCGGAGACTCGTGGAGCAATCTACTGGATCCGCTCGCATCCACTCCGAGCTTAGTTCTTCTTCGGCTCGGTCCGCTTGGCTGAAACATCTGTCGACGCGAGTCGAGGGCGGCCCCGCTCTCTCCATTTTTCCGCAGCAAGAAGGGCTGCTGCCCAGCGGCCACAATGCGCACAGCAGCACCCAGCAAGAACCTAAAATAGGAAAGTGCAACCGTAACCGATGAGTCGTTGGCTGGGTTGGATGGTTGGTTGAAGTTTGAATTGGTCTACTTTTTTGGAATGGGCACAACCGCGGCCTAAAAGAGGAAACAGGAAAAGATCTAAACTTGCAGCTTGGTTGATTGGATTTTTTTGGTGGCTCTGCCTTTTTTCTCGAGTACCTGCCGCCCCGACTTCACACTAAAGTGCACTGCCCTTTCGATTCGCTGTGTTACCAAGGCTTGTAAATGACAATGTCAGACAGAGGTTTTGTGATGAACTGCATTTTTTTCTTATCCTCTCGGGTTGGCCGACGGGACAGCGTTGATTTTTTGGACACGTTCACAAATGGACAAATACTGCAAATGCCGTTTTCTGTGAAGGGCCATTCGGAAGTGACGGTGTACCACGCGCGAATGGGTGCGCACGAGCGAGCGAGTGACGGCGCCGCGAGTGCGCTGCGCGACGCGAGTGAGCGGATGCAAAGTTGTGTTGTGACAATTTCTCACACACACGAGCTGGGAAACTCTGACTGCCCGTTGGCGTTGGCACATGTGACAGGGGCAGGCTTGCGAACATGCATCACGTGAGCGAGAGTGGCTATTTAGCCCCCATTTTTCCCCTTTTAGAGCGCGTCTGTTGTTTTCCTTAATAATTCCTAATGGGAAGTATCCGCGATGTTTTTCTGCAATGCGAATCCGCAGTGGCCCGGAATTCCTCATTGTGTTTTTTGTTTTTTCCTTTTTTAATGGACTGCTGCTGGTCACAAGCTTCGTCCCCGCCGTGGCGCATGACCACGACGTGATCAACCGTTCGCGAATCCTCCAGCATGTCCCCCCAATCGATCCCAAGTTTCTCGTCATGTGGGGGCAGGGAGGGGTGGCAGAATGCAGCCAGCCAAACAACGCCACGCACGGTGGAAATGCTTGTTTGTTTGTTTGTGTACTGCTGCTGCAACCTAGGTTTTCCGCTTAACACATGACGTGTGCCAGAGCCACCTTCAAAGAGCATTTCAGTGCGTTTCGCACGGTTTTCCGTCCGCGATTCATCCGACATCCGACGCGTTTGCTTCGCAACCATCGGCTTTGACGTGGAAAACATTCGTCTGTCTTCCTTCCTGCTTGCTTATCAACCTCCGCGAAAATACCCGGTCGCCCAGTTCTGTTAGGGCAAAGCCCTCCTTACAGCACACACGCCACGCAGCAGCCAGCGGCTTTAAGAACAAGCGGTTCCACACACTCTAGTGCTCTCCTAGTTAGGCTGCGTATGCGTTTAGTCAAAGTTCGAATTCAGAGCCATGTTGATTTCTCTGATCTCGAGCACGTGGTCGGCACAAGCTTTTCCTCCGATGTGCCTGGCAGCGACAACGTCTGGAGTCCTGGACAGTCACAAAGGATGGAGAGCGAGGTCGCGACTTGTGGGGAAAAGGAGAAGCGTGCGCTTCAATTCCCACAGTAGAAGTGCTCCGAGCTGAATTGGTTACAAGATAGGGCAGCTTGGGGACATCTGTAAATGCCATTTGAGTGTTTATTATAAGCAACAGTAGCGGCGTATTCGGTTGCGAGTAGAAGTGGGTGGGCGAGCTGAATCCTCACACAAATCTTGTCTGCCTTCATTGTCTGTTCGATTTTCGACAATTATCCCAGCTCGCGAGTATTATACTAATACTCGCGAGCCAACGAGAAAAAGCAACCCAGGAAGCACCCCCGAAGGGCGATGATGCAACGCGTCCTCAGTCTAATAAGTGCGCGCCTCTTTTCGGCTGGCACGCAACAAGTTCCCACCCAAAGCAAATCACACAAACCTCGTCCCTTCAACCCCTCGCTTCACGCGGACGACGAGACCACACTGCCGCCCTCGGCGGACTCGGCCGCAACGGCCGCCGTTGCTCCGGCGAGAGCAGTGGTGGCCGAGGCGCCCTGGACCGTTTGGCAGCGGCACCGGCAGCCCGTCACGGGACACTCGTCGTGCCGCTTGAACCAGCCCGTCAGGTGCTCGCCGTGGCCTCCGTGGCGGCACGTCTGGCACCAGGTGAACCACATTTCGGTGCCTATCCGCCACAAGAAAAGAGAAAAGGCTTGTGAGGAAGCTGCGGAGAAAAGAAACGAACGAAAATTCACCCTTCTTCACCGCCCCCGCCGCAGCGGCACCACCGGCACCGGCACCTTTCCCGTCCCCGCGTCCGCCTCCCGCAACAGCAGCAGCATACCCCCTCGCGCCCGGCGCAGCGAGGCCAAAGTGCGGGTTCTCGTGGACGGCCTTCATGTGCAGAAGGCAGACGGCGCAGCGCGGTAAAGGGTTGCGGCAGTGCGGGCACGCCGTGCCGCCGCCGCCTGAGGCGGCGGCCAGGAACGCCGGGGCCATCATCATGGCGGCCGGCGCGGCACCAGCGGATCCACCGATCGAGCCGCCGGGTCCAGCCAGCTTCCGCCGCCCTCCCGTGCCGCTTCCGCCGGTTCCGCTGAACGCTGCATTGTAGCCATCGTCACTGGCTCCGGCGCCGGAGAGAGCCATGGCAGCGGCGAGCGTGATGGGCTTTCCGCAAAAGTTGCATTTTATGAAGACCTGTGGTGGTGGCGCCGGGCCGCCGGGACGGGCGCGGGCAACGTCGAAACGTGCGCGAGCGATGAAGAGTTGGAAGCGGTCGAGGAGGTCACGATAGCTAGCGTGTTTTAAACCAGCAGCAGGGAAGTCGTGTTGGGGATGTTAAGAGTGGCATGTTTAGCAAAAACAGCCCATTCCACTTTCACTCACCTCTCTGTCCATTCCTCTACCTTCGCATTTTTATGAAACATAGGATTTGCAGATGCCAGCAGGCACGCAGTTTGTAAGTCCCCCGTAGTGTCCACATACCGTTCCAGCAAGCTGATGCCCAGTCCAGCGCTCAGACCAGTAATAAAAAGGCCGTCCAAGTTGCCCAACTGTACGGCAGCGTCCCGGCGGTTTCGCAGGAAAGCCAGCAGCTGTTGAATATTGTTGTGGTCAAACTTTTCATAATTCTTTTCATGACTGTACCTCCAGGTCCGGCAAAAATTTCAAAGCCGTCGCCACTTGGTCTTTCAGCGACAGCCCGGAAATGTCAAGTGCGGTTGACCAATCTTCGCTGGCATGGACTGGTGTTGGAGAAGCACAACGCGCCACAATTGCAAAAATGCATCTCAGAAAAGGGCTTTGCAAGTCTTTGCTGAGTGAGCGACATAAAGCGGTCCATGGATTCACGATCGGAGCTGATGGAGAAGATGACAACACGACGGCAGAGGCAGCCGAGTCAGAGGAAGATGGAAGTGATCCGGATCCGGCGAATGATGAGCCCGCAGCCGCTGCAGATGCCTGAACCCCTGCCAAAGTCGCAGCGACCAGGCGATGCCGCTCGTCTATGATAAAATGACGGGCAAGGAGGTAAGATGAAGGTACACGATGGAAAAGAGAAGAGTAGAGAAGAGTGGGCTATGAAACAACGGCCGCCTCCACACCTGGGCTGGCATTTAATGCCTTGATGGCGCGGTCGACTCTGGCTGTTCGTATCACTGAAAGCAAAGCCGACCGTTCAAAGTCTCCACGTCTCTCCAATTTCGAAAGAGCTGGCTCCAGGTCACCATTCGTTTCATCAAACTCTGCGCCCAGCATTCTGCGAGCAAACCGTCGATGATCGCCGGTGTAAGCAACAAGGGTGGGCGCCATTAGGCTCTGCGATGCAGCGTTGCCATTCTCGTCGTCCAGTTCAGAGCTGCCGCCTGTCTCCACCATAAGGGAGATAACGGCCTCCACACCGCTGAAGGTTTGGGAGAACAGGCGCTGTGCGATACCCAGAGACGGCGAAGAGGCCGAGCCGGCCGCGACTGCAGCAGCAGATGAAATGCGATGATGCCCACCGCCGTACATACCAGCTCCATTCCCCGGTCCAGAAGTCGAGGGGCGAGATTGGTAGATTGATTCCAGGTCCGAGATCCACTGCCACAGGCGTTCGAGCTGAGGATGGCCCGAGATTACGGAGAGGTTCTTCTGCGCTTTGATGGAGTAGCCCGCTTTTGCCCTTTTTCGGATCACCTCGCCAATCTCCTCCGCCTCCTGATTCACACTGAGTTTTCGTCCGGTCCAGCGGGGTCGCTCAGCATCTCCACCCGTTTTTAGTGCGAAAAGGTCACCGCGTGCGCCCCACCAAACGATAGGGGCCTCTGGGACGGCGACAAACTCCACGCTGCGGCTCGTGGCCACAACGAGGGTCATTTCCCCCAAACTGGGGGAACCTGCAGGGGCCCACGAAAAAGCGGCGACCGGTTCAGCAGCGCCAGGGAACGGAATCACCTGGCGCACTTTCCAAGCCTCGGCAGCCGGTGGGGGCTGCCAAAGCCCGCCACTCTCTGTCCCACCGACCCGCGGAGACTCTGGGGCAACGTTTGGAGCGCCGACATCGAATCCCGTCCAAGACGAAGAAGGCCCGGTGCCAAGGTCGTTGGCGGCCGGAAGCTCCCCGCGACCAGAAAACGCATCCACCAGTTCCCAAATGCGCACGCGCCCCACACCCAAGGCAGTACCAGGACCAGTGCCTTCGCGACCCGCAGCTGCCAGTGTGCCACGGCGACTTGGGTTCCATTGGACGGATGCAACGTTACGGAACCCCGAGTCGAGTACAACAAGCGGTTCCACGAGGTGGCGGATGTCCCAAACGAGTATTGTGGCGGTGCCTGGACCGCCACCGCCTGGAGCTCCTCCGCTCGATCCCCCCTGGGCGGCAGCAGGGTCGCCGAAACACGAGAACCGGCGGCCACCGTCGAACGGATCGACGACGATTCCGTGGACAGCTCTGGTCGCGATCTGGGGCAGCGAAGAAGACGAGAACGTGGGAGTGCCGCCTCCGCCTCCGGGCGCGCTGGATCCTGATGAATTTTGTGGCGCTCGCAGGTCGAATAATTTAATGAATTTGCCAGAGATCGAGGCAAGGAACGTAGGAGAGTCGGGAAACCACGCAGCGGAGTGGACCACATCGGATGAAGCGCCCTGGAAAATTGACTGCTCGGATTGGGAGGCTGTCGTCGTTGAGTGTCGAAGATCTGTGTTCCAAACGAGGAGCGAGAAGTCACTCCTGTTCAAGACGATCAGTTGTCAGTGAGCAAGAAGACGGAATTGTACTAATACAAACCTGACTTTGTCGAATCCTGATAAGAGCAACTTGGGGTCTACGGGACAAAACTTTACCACATTGCACGGTCGTTGCGATCGTGCAAAAAAGTCATTCACGACGGTTGAAACTGGGCCGTCAGCATCAGGCGCTCCAGCGGTGCAACGAAGAATTGCGGTTCGTCCGGCACTCGTGCCAATTGCGAGGAGATTCGCGGAGGAAGAGGTCGAGTCGGACGCAGGGCACCAGTCGAGCGATTTGACGACGGCCGAGTCCTGGACGTGCGATAGCAGTCGGGACCTGAACGGACTCTGGGAACGAAAACGGGACAGACCGTCATTTGACACGCCCTGCATTGGCGCAAAGGGGATTCTATCTCCACTCACACCTTCGGGGACCACTCGTACAGCTTTGGAATGACATCAGCGACGACAAAGAGCCTGTTGCCAGGTGCCGCGTCGGCGTCGTCGGCGTCGACAGAGGAACTGCCTCCGACGTTCGCCCAGAGGATCCGCCTCATCGAAAGTCTGCCTTGTCAAGGTGGGCAGACAACCCTAATGGGACAAGATTTCGAAGAGCAAGGGTTGTATTATCAGCTTGGTCGGACGAAAGCTCACAACAACTTGTATGGGTTAAAAACGGGGGATGAACACCGCGAAATCTTTGCACTGGCCGAACATCAGACAATTAGGCAAATCGACCACATTTTCTGGAATCTACACGACCAACCCTGGGGTGCCAGGTTTCTGAGTCGACTGAAAAGTAGAGCTCCTCTGACTTGTAGATTCCTTCGACTTGACCGACGCGTTCAAAAGCAAATACCCATTCCAAGACACAAAAGACAGCACCGCTTGCTCCAAGAACACGCCCGAGTTGAAGAATGGGTCATAAAAGTACACCACGGAGCAAATGACGAATGACACAATAAGGATGATTTCGTAGGCCAGGTTGATCCAGTGATTGTAGTACTTCTTGACTTTGTCCAGTTGCGTCGTCGAGTTGGACACGTCCTTCATTTGGGCGTGGAGTGCGATGAGGGAAATGTTTGTGACGAGCTCGAGGAGGGCAAAGTACAGTGTGCACGTCAGCGTGAGGGCGCGGTAGACTGCAAACTCTGGGCTTGCCCGGCTCGCCGCTCCGACCCAGTTGTTGTCCAGATACGCTTTCAGCTGGAACGCGACACCAGTGAACCCCGTGGCCGTGTAGCACAAGGTAGAGATCAAGGCCGGGATGTTCCCGGTGAGGGATTGGAAGTTATTTCCGGAGGGTTTGAATCTGCCCGTGATGATCTGGAAGCGAAGGAACGATATGTGAACCGAGACGATGCTGTGAACGCGCTTGAGGGCGTTGAAGGCGACCATCCACTTTGGAAAGTCGGGCCAAGTGCTGTAAGTGGTGAACGAAAGGTTTTGCTTAGATCTCATTTCTGCACACGCACTTTTCTTCGTCCATACTTTGATTCGTATATTTGGCGAATACAGGAATAAAACTCGACAAAGTCCGCGCCGAAGCTGACAGCAGTTGCCACTATGATCCCAATTTGTAGCGGTGTCAAAGTCACTTTGCGGAGGGTCGGCATGACGATCCCGTTGTTCGAGGATTTCTGGTCTGCTCCCGAGCCTAAGCTTATGCAGAACACGAGGTTCAACATAGATACGGACGCGTTGATGCAAGGTGCGAAGAGGACGACACCAGTGAGGTTGGACAGTAGTAGAGACAGTTGCGGTTGAAGCATATTCGCTGCGACGTCTAATGCAACCGAGAGTGTCGCGGGTAACGCGACGTCGCGAGAACCGGAATTATGTCCTTCTTTTTGCAGAGAATCCTTTTACCGTTTGCCTTGTGGGTCCAAATGGATCACAGTATTTTGAGTCTGTCGAAAGTGTTTCGCGGTCCACCCTGCGATGCAACCATGGTGTGCGGACAGGAACGGTACAAAATTTTTTAATGTCAACGAACACTTCACCACTGCCAGCAGCCCCCGCGTCTCTTGCTATCACGCGTGAAAACTCCAAAGTGGGCGGCCAGCTGTTTCAGAGAACGAGGGGTCAGGGCGCAGAAGCGTCTGCATATTCAAGATTGCGTCCTTATCGTCAACATTTCAGGCATTTGGTATTTGTGCCGCCTCGGTTCAGGCTATAGATCCTCTTCGAATTCACCTCACCAACCTCTCGTGCAGCCTTCACCACTCCTCCGGACGTCTCCCTCGATGCCAGCAGCGAACCGTGTCCTCGACGACTTCAATCTTGCAGAGAGCTGGTCGAGGCTGCGATCGACGGAGCCAGCGAGCTCGGCCGCGTCGACGCGCTGGACAGGTAGGGTTATCGTCGGCCTGACACCACCGCGACAATTTTGACGGGAGTTGGCTAAATTCTTCAGGCAAACACAGACTCGACCAATCGTGTGAAGGAAAAAAAACTCTTCGGCGTCCAAAAGCGCTTTGGCAGGGCTCCCCTCTGGGAAGTTTATGCTGGCAGCCTGGAGTTGACTGGGCAGCCATACGCGCGGAGGTTGAGCGGCTGTCAGCAAGTCAGCGGTGGTCGGAAAGCAGCTCCAGCAACAGTCAAACACGGCAGGCGGCAGACCAAGGCGACTGCTGCTCAAGCAAACGCGAGCACTGGCGGTGGCGGTGTCGTAAAGAGCGGCCGTGTCTGAAAGAGCCACTCGGTGAAAAGCACCGGCAAGGGTAATGGTGGAAGTAGCGGTGGGACGAAGGTGGCGTCTGACCAGAAGCAGCACCAGGCGGCAGCGCGGACGACTAATGGAGGCACTGGGGAAGTCCTCGGCACCGGCTGCGCCTCGGCGAAAATGGGCACCAGAGCCTCCGCATAAGCAAGCGGCCGCGACAACCCAATTGCAGTCAGCCAGCAGCGAAGCCTGCGGCTGCAACCAAGCCTGCGAGTGGTGTTGGGGCAGGCAAGAAAAATGAGAGGGATATACAGTATCTTGAGCTAGGATGTTTTTTTTCTTGGGTTGCATTCCGAGCGGTAGCAGTAGTTGGGGGCCGAACAGTCTTTGTGAGATTTTCGTCCTGGAACATATGTATTTGTTGAGAGGGGGGTGGCGAAGTAATGGATCGATATCTCAGCTTCTTGGTGTCGGGTTAAGGACGATACTGGAACTTCGGTACATCAACTTAGTTGGTGCATTGGAGTATGAAGCCAATTTATGGATTTTCATGTAGATTATGGCGAGGGTCTGCCTGTTTGTGGAATGGGTTGCGCTCTTTCGTTCAAAACTACTGATGGAGCAAACAGCCCGAAAATGATGGCTCCCAAACCACCTCTGCGTGCCCCACAACAGACCCCCGGTGCGGGGAATCCAGCAGGGATCAATGGTGCAACACGCTCACCTCCAGAGCGACACCGTCGTGCCACTGCAGATCAGCGAGACGGCTCTGCTGAGATGGACGGCCCCGAGGTCGAGCCACAGCTCACAGCCTTGCGGAATCTCTTCACCCGAGACCGGCGCCCGGTTTCACCACGGCGCTCCCGACCGTTTCGGCTACATGCGAATATGAGCTCCCGGTCGTCGAGGTGGAGAACTCGATGCGGCAACCAGGTAACTTGGCACTCGTTGCGCTTCAGAAACCGCTCCTATCCAGTGACCTTTGACAACCCCAACACCTTTCCCCACGAAAGGTCTCGCCCGTTCCACCGAAGCCGCCACTGCTGCCCACCCGCCGGGTACGACGACCCCGCCCACACCCGCAGCGAGATACACTGAGCGTGCTCCAGCAGCACATTGCCTTATTCGACCGCGCCGACCGCGGCGTCGTCTATCCTTCCGACACGTTCGCCCGGTCGCGTGAGCTTGGGTTCAATGTCCTCATTGCAGCATTCTTGGCGGTCTCTCTGTCGTGGTTTTCTGGGAATTGAGGTTTCCTCACCTATTTGTCGAGTGGGGGCTTGTGATTGAGAGCGTTTTATTCACCAACTTCTTCTATTCCATCTCTTCATCCACAGCGTCTCTCCTGCCCAGCCCAACTCTTCCAATGTAAAATGAAAACACACCGCTGCACGGACGGATCGGAAACGGGCGCTTACGGTCTGCATTCGTCTTTCGTCAAGAAGACTCGCGAGCCATTAACCGCCCACTCTCGTTCCTTTTCCACTCAAACAACCCTTAAACGTTGCAACAGACACGGAAGGCCGCTTCGTTCTCTCCACTTCGAGCAGTTTTTTTCCAAATACGCTCGCTCCTCGCGGGCACACCTCAGCGACATCTGGGCAATGACGCAGGAGATACGCCTAGTCGGCAAGTCGGAGTGGGGGCTACTGTACCTGCTCTGCGCTCGCAACGGAAGAATCGAAATGGAGGACATCAGGAGGTGTTATGTATGTGAGTCGGGTTTTCATTGGCAGGGTTTGGAGACCGGTGCCATCGTGGCGCCTCATTGAGAAACACCTTTCATCATTCAAAACCCAACTCTCTCACTTTCCGTCCCAGGATGGCATCCTATTTTATCGCATTGCCGACGAGCAGAAGGCCAAGGAATTGAACGCAGATTCTTGATGCAGATTGTTTATTCTTTGGACGAGCGCGTGGTGAAGGTGGGAAGGAGGGAAGGTCCGGCACACCCTGTGTAGCTTTGTTTTATAAAACAAAATATTGTGAGAGGGTTCCCCGCCATCGCTGCAAAGACCAAAACTCTCAAGTCCTCGTGTCGCCAATTGAGCAAATCGTTAGTCTGCCTAAAGGGATGTCTCTCTAGTGGGTCATACTTGTGTTGAACCTTCCAAGATTGAGTGAACACTCCCACTCTCTATCAAATTTTGAGCTACCATTTTGAACTAGTCTCTCCAATCTTTCGTATCTATAGTGAGCGATAGGGCCGCACACCGCACCACTTCGCAACTGAATTGGCGATAAGGCCAATTAATTGAGAGCTTGAGCGATAAATTAGATTTCCACGAACTTTCCCCTCCAACAACAATCTCGCTTTAAGCACGTGGGAAGCATGAACAAGGAAACCTCTACAGCGCGAATCCTGACGCCGATTTTTGGGCAGGCGCAGTCGAGGTCTTGCCTGTGCTACTTGGGGCGTCTTTCGACTTGACTGATGCATTCAAGAGGACGTAACCATTCCAGGTGACGAACGACAGCACCGCCTGCTCCAGAAATACGCTCGCGTTGAAGAACGGGTCGTAGAAATACACGACGGAGCAAATGACGAACGAAAGGATAAGGATTATCTCATACGCCAAGTTGATCCAGTGGTTGTAGTACTTCTTGACTTTATCCAGCTGCGTCGTCGAACTGGACAACTCTTTCATCTGGGTGTGCAGTGCGATGAGCGAGGCGTTGGTAACGAGCTCGACGAGGGCAAAATACAGCGTGCACGTCAGAGTGAGACCGCGGTACACGGCGAATTCGGGGCTTGCGCGGCTCGCCGCTCCGACCCAGTTATTGTCGAGGTACGCTTTGAGCTGGAAGCCGACGGCAGTGAAGCCAGTGGCGGTGTAACAAATGGTGGAGATCAAGGCGGGGATGTTGCCGGTGAGAGACTGGAAGTTGTTGCCGGCGGGTTTGAGTTTGCCCGTAACGATCTGGAACCGGAGGAACGAGATGTGGACCGAAATAATGCTGTGGACGCGCTTGAGGGCGTTGAACGCGACCATCCACTTTGGGAACTCGAGGAACCTGTGAACAGATAAAGTTATGTTGCAATCCTTTTTAACAACACACTGGTTTAGATTCTCTTCTACTGCAGTTGGGCCACCCACCCTGCGTCGATCATAGCACGAACGCAAGCATAAAATTCGACGAGATCTGCAACGAGGCTGACGCCAGTGGCTGCGACAATAGCATGTTGGAGCGGTGTCAACGTCCTACGCGTGGCCGCTTGAGTCGGTGCCGCGCTCGAGCGTTGACTCTCGGATCCAGGGCCCGAGCTCAGGCAGAACACGAGGTTCAGCATGGAAATCGACGCGTTAATGCACGGGGCGAATAGGGCGATGCCAGCTTGGTACGACAGCGCCAGGGACGTTGCAGGGGCGAGCATCTTTGAGTCGCCCTTGGTCGATGAAAGAATTAGATGGAAACCCCTTTTTTTTTAACAAGCGCGTCTGGCGTAATCGGCAGTTACAGTTATAAAAATATATATGTATAAATATATATTGGATAGAATTGTCGATGCAAATTCTATTCCTGCGACGAGAGGTGAGCATTGGAATCGCCTTACCAGAGTCTTTTTCTCTTGAAAACGCCACTTTATGGGGTTATTACAGGAATAACGAGTGTTTATTCGGCGAAACGAGAGGTGAGTGAGTTGAGGGATGGTGGGTGGAACGTCAGCGTGGCCGCAGGCTGCGGATCGTCCCTGGAAGCATTAAAAGACGCTGCCACTGGATTGCCGTTGGCCCTGGTTGCTTTTCTCACTGGACGCCAACTGTGCCTGTGCTCTTAGAAAAGCATCATACGAGTCTGCAGTTTCGTTATATTTTACCCTCTTCCTCCACTAAATAAACTCTCAGCGGAGCACTGCAAAAACCTCGCCCTGCAGAGATCGGAGTCCCGTGTCTTTCCCAACATTTTTTGAGGCGGAGAGCACGGCCTTGGCTTCGAGCAAGCCGGCAGCTTCGATAGACTCGGGGTGTCCTGTGATCTTATAAAGGCGGGGCACACACCGGACGTCAGAGGCTGTCTATCATCCAAACCAAGTGCGTCTTGGAACTCACTATTGTTCCCAGGGCAGACACCGCCCGCCTTTCAACTTCGGCATCCGTTTCCTTTTTAAGTACCTGAAAGCCCAGTCAGGCGGCACCATTGGACACAATGGAAGTCATGTACCTCGATGACTTCACTTAAAAGCTCGATGTCATAGTGGTCGGTTTGCTTCGTCCTGAACAACACCGCAAGGCTGGTAAACGCATTTAGAACTTAGGCCTTACGCATTTCCACCTATCGGGATCCCAGCTTACTTTAATATAAGTGTAACATAAGCCACGCGAAGATTGGAGTTTGTGCTGGCTCGGAAGTTTTTCCCTAGCAGACCCAGAATCTAAAAAGTTCCGTGACCACCCGATGTTAGGATCAATCAAAGCGCAAAGTACCATTGCCCACCAAATCCCTGCTCTGGAATACAACCGCCCTTCCCTTCTCTGTCGCGAAAAGGTTGCACAATAATCGGAGTGATAGCATCACGTTGGCCTCATTCTGGCCTGGTGTGAACGGATCCGATAATTGTGCGGCAGTAAACAGATTTTCAATGAACATCGCGTCGGAAGAAGCAGGGAGCTCCGTATGCAGAACGATCACACGCAATAGGTCAATTGCTGAAGAGAAAAAACCTTAAAAGAAGTCGCTGACCGAAAATGGTTGGACGTCCCACCTGGAAATCGATTGTTCACAGGCCATCCAAGCATGATCTTTTGGAGCGCCTTGTAGTGTCCCGCCGTAAATTTCGCCGTGACGGTTGCGGGTTTTTGAAGGATGGCCGAAATCTCGGCGATGAGAGCAAACTCTTCATCTGTCAGGCCATTGGTCTGTTCAGAGATTTTGTGTTAGCGGTATCATTCAACCATTGAAACACTGTGGGAGAACTTACAGAGTTGCTGGACACTTCACTTTGGAACTGAGAGACCTTGTTTTTGACGGCGACGACATTCAGAGCTTGGAAGTTGCTGAAGGACGTCTTCGCTCGAACAGCAAAAAACAAATAGTAGTTTTGTAAGAATTAATTCACAGCTTATCGAGTCGCTTACGATTGGCAAAGTTCTTTTCGCAGGTGGTGGTGGAGGTGGTGCAGCCTGCAGTGCTATTTAGCGGGTTGAATCCAGTTCACCAAAGCAATCTACCTGTCCGCTGCTGCCCGGCACATATCGGGAAGCCCCAGTGAAAGGATCCACGTTCGCGTAAGGATCTGTCTGTCCGATGGTTTGGGTGCTCGTGTTTTGAATGATGAAATTCGCAATCTGTTCCAAGAAATCTTGCGAAAGTTCGTATTGATCAATGAAACGTTGCGCTGTCATGTATGGATTTTCTGCGGGCGTGTTCAGCGATTAGCGCACACAAATTTAAGCAAATCAAATCCTACCCGACACGTTGTAAGGAAGCTTCAAATTTTGCCCCGCGCCGATGTCTATGTCGAAGACGTAGTCGTACTCTCGACCCATGTAGACTTGCTTCCTTGAGCTTCCAACAGCGTCAACGACCTCTCCAATTTTCTGCCACTGGGAGGCCGTCGCGTCCCATTGATGCGCTTCGACGATGTCCCCGTTTCGTACCATGATGACTTGGTCGGGACGACCTGCGGATTGGTTAGGCTCGGCGAAATGATGAAGACGCGCTGATCAAACCAGGGTTCAAAAGGGCGTCCAAACCAGGCAGTTTCGACTTGTCCACGTCACCGACTTGATTACTAAGTGAAAGGAAGAGCCTTGAGTCGGTCGCGCAAGAGTGGAAGGGGGGCAACCAACCTCGGCAACGCTTGGCTTGCGACGGCAGCGTCGAAGGTCTGCAACTTGAAAATAAGCTTTTACGCGAAAACGATTGCGGCCAAAACCTTGATGTCGTCCTCCGAAGCAATTCGCTCTGGCGCGCGCGTGAAGATACGAACAACTCCATCGCTGCCACCGGTTGCGACATCGCCGTTAGGCAGGACGGCGACGCACCACACAGACACGCAAGGGTGTGTAATTGTTTGGACGCAAGTCGTGCCTATGAGCGTAACGAGAAGTTGCATCATTGAACAAATCTACCAGCTCGCTGGCAAACGTACGAACCATCCCAAATACGGAGCGATCGATCCTCTCCGCAAGAAGCAAGCTGGCCGGAAGGGAACGCGGCGAGGCCGTACACAAACGCGGTGTGGCCAGACAGTTCCCGAACGCAATCGCCCTGATAATTCCAAATCCTCACAGTGCTGGGGAATGCCGCAAAACGAGTGGTGAGAGGACTAAAGTTCGTGCGGGAGTTTGCAGGACCAAGTAGGACTCCCACCTATCGTTTGACACAGATGCGAACCCAGAAGCGACCAGGGCAAGTGCGCGGACGACGTCTCTATGTCCTCGCATTGTCTGCACGGGCTGCCCATCGCTCCAAAGCTTGATGAGCTTGTCAGCCGAAGCTGCCCATACAGAGAAATCGTTACGTAAGCTTGCTTCAAGCTTCTGACCCTGCTCACCCGTTAAAATGCCTCGTCCCGGAAGCTCGAGCACAGCCCACACAGCTTGCTCGTGCCCGGTCATAGTCCACAACGACGACCCGTTTCTCCACACGCGAGCAGTTCTGGTGTTTCGGCGAGGATTCGGAAAGAGGGATAGAATCAGCGAATCGCGCAACGTTTTGCAATGGATGTTCAACGCACTTATCCCACGATCCCGATATGATGTCTCCGTTTGCAGCAAGTGCGAGAGTGCAAACAGTGTCGGTGTGTCCCACCAGCACGAATGCCGGCTCCGCCGGGTTTCGCACGTCGAACACGTTGATGACCTTGTCCGCTCCTCCACTCGCGACGAGGCCTGCAAACGAGCGAGTGAATGAATGCTGGGTTTTTTTTTAGCATTCGTCAGCAAGCGTTCTCACCTTCAGTAAACTCTCCATGCGGTGGGATGTACACGAGCGAGTTGACAAAGTGAGAGTGGCCTAAATACGAATTTCCGAGGGAAAACTCAGAGACCGCAGGAGAAGCGCGAGACCACGAGAGCACTCGAGTGTCTCGTGAGCTGGAGAAGAGGAGGCCATCGTTGGCAACCGCAAGAGCACGGACCTGCGTGGCACATTAGAATATACAAATGATCTGTGACGCCACGTTCGGCCCTCCGAACGCATGCGCGCGATCCAGACGGCCGCAACGTGCGCGTTCATACGCGCAGGAGGGCTGCAGCTATCCATGTTACGTACATCTTGCGTGTGGGCTTGGAGCACCGCGGAGAGTTGGAAGGGCACCGGTTGTGGCGTTGACATCGTTTTGGCCGGGATCTGCGCGTCCAATTGGCGTCCAATCACAAATTTCAATCGTGCCTTGTCCCATCAATTCATCTCAAGTGTATTTCTGCATCAGCCTTGCCTTCACCATCAGTTTGCGCGTCAAGCGCATCCACCCAGAGAGTGCCCGCTGGGTGCGGGCTTCGTGCGCCTTTTCCGCCAGAAACGCAGTGTGCTCCGCAGCAGCCTACCATCGAAAATGAGTGATTTCACAAGATGGCTGTTTGCATCGCCCCCACCTCCTTGACGATTGCGGCAAACTCTTTGCCGACTACAATTCCGTCTAAAATTGGTGTAGACGCACCCTTTCGAAACTCGAAGCCCGTCTGGTGTTGGAAGACGAGTTAAGTCCGTGGTATCAAGAAACGAACCGGGTGTCAACCAACAAGAACTAACCACAGCTTTTGCAAAATCAACACCCAGTTGCTTGGCCACTACTGCTGCGTTGGCGTCGCGAATATGTGACGCACCAGAGGGCAGCATGTTAGGGTGAAGGAGCTCGAAATTTTTGAAAGCATTCTTTGGGATAATGCCCTAGTGGGAAATGCGTGTCAGGATCTCGCACTTCTTCCAATTCGAACGAAATAAACACAAGGGATGCATACATCGACGATTTCAGCCGCAACATAATCTTCGGTCTGCCACTCTCCAAAGAGTTCAGCGACGGTCGGGTCGTTTGACGCGTCGGCGTCTGAAGTTCCTCTTGCAACGCTCAACTTGTGGGCTTCTATTTCCCTCTTTCGATTGACAGTGTACGCTCGAGCGTTGCCCCGTTTCATTGGTTCTTCTCCTTGCTTTACAACTCTTCCTTCATAAAGCCATCCTTGACGGGAAAGGAGCTAGAGGGTTGGCAAATCATTGCGTGAGGAACAACAGAAAATCTGGGCAACCACGTATCTTACGTACATCTTTCAAGTGAGATCGAGGATAAATGTCTTCATCCTTGAACTTGCCGACGATGAATTCTTTACCCTTGGGAAAGATTATTTGGTTTGCAGTGCAGTGACGTTCTAAAGCAAACCTTTCGAATACAGTAAGAAATAACAAACTGAAGGTGCAGCTTACAAAGGGTGGTTTTTGAACCCAGCAAGGTTCGAAGGCATTTTTTCCGAAACCTGGGCAGTCTCAAGCATGACGTCTTCCTTCTCATCCACCGCCGTGCGATCCGACTTTGACAATAGCCACAGGCAAGTGTTCCAAAACACTTCGTCTTCACCCATTAGGCGCAGGCGAAGAGTTCGCCCATTCCACTGAGAACTATACCGACGCGTTACGTCTTTGACCCAAAACTCTGAAATCCCCATTATAATCAAATCTTGGATGCACGGCGGCTGCCCGATAGCTTTTCACCAACCTTGCTCACACGCGATCACGTAGGTCAAGTAGAGCTGCAGTGGAGCGCTTACTGGCGGCTCAAAGCTGTGATCCTCGGCAACCGCACCTGAGGAGGGATCCACAGAAACCCAGGTTTCCTCTGTCTCCGCGAATACTTCAGCCCACAGGCGAATGCCGAGCGTCTCGTCATACTCCGCCTTTTGGCGGTCCCCTTCTGGTTCAAGTGGCACAGCCAACGCTGCCTTTGCAAGAGACAAGGGCACCGGGTGCAGCGACCCAACCAGTCGGCACTTTATACCCACTCCGCGCATGGCAGCGACAAAGAGAAGTGCAGAAAGGTTCGGTGGGACCGCTCGCGATTTCGAGTCAGGCTCACTGATAATTCGGCCGAGACAGTCGACGATGGATTCGGGCGTACATGGGTGAGGCATTGGCTGAGACTTGGAGACAGGAAACTGCTCTTTCCACCACTTCGCTACTGACCGAAGGTACATGCTCACAAATGGATGCTTCGCGGGATTCGTGCCGTTCGTGTCTTTTTTAGATCGGGCAGCTCGTCCTTTCCCTTTGGCCGAGGTTATTGCAGTTCCCGCTTTCAATCCCGAAACAAGGGACTCTGGAATGAGGGAAAGGCAAAACGCCTGGACGCATACAAGTTTTCTACTCGTTATTTCAGTGATCATGTCTAGGTTTTCAAATAACCAGTAGTTTCGTTACCTGAGTATTTGGGTCGTTACAGCATCGATTTCGGTGGGTCAGAGAAACAAGTAGACAGAGCAGGTGTGCCTTGTGCATCGCAACGCGCAATTCTCGATCTGCTTTGACCAGCCCAGCCGTTTTACGCTTCTTCTTCCTGCATGCCGATCAAATACATGCGACTTAATTAGCAACGGATCCCAGGGTTGCGAAGAATGCACTCAACTGTTTCGCGCCTTGCACTTGATCTGACGAAGGTATAGAAATTTCGATTGGGCCACTTCGAACATCGCCGACCGAAAGTGGCATTGGATCTGCATGGGGAGTATCAGGATCAGGAGTGATCCCTGTCCGAAAATCTGAATGGACGAACCCCTTTCGGCGTCAGCTGGAGGAGAAACGGTGGGAACATTTTCCCAAACTTCGTCGTCATCAGCATCATCATCATCATCATCGGCAGGATCGTTGAAGAAGTACGATGGAGCTTCCGATTGCAAGGATAAAGTCGACGATGAAGCGATTGCTACTGATGGGACCGTCACGAACATCTCGTCGTCATCGTCGTCGTCGTCCTCGTCCGTCTGGCCAGCGGTTGGAGGAAGAGGAGGTGGAGGTGGGACCGGACTTGCATCGGCGACGCGCCGCCTCTTTGACGTGTGGCTTACGGGTTTTCCCGTGGAGCGCGGTTTGGTACCTTCGTCGCCGTCCACCATTTGTTGCAAGCGTAACCACGCCACGAGGCGCTTTGGTTTTTTCTTCGTTCGTTTTCTGTTGAAAAGCAAGCGACTTGACCCCGCCGATCGCTCCCCGCCTCCGTTCGCATCCTCTGGCGGGTCGCAACCTCAAATAATCGGACTGAGCGGGCATACACTTCGAGCTCGTTCCCACCTTGCCTCTCGATCCTCCCCTACCGACGCAGCTCATTCCCCTTCCGCTGGTGCCCGCCCAAGCCGTTCCTCATTAGACAAGCGAAGCCCGAGACAGCGCCGCCACTCAACCAACTCTCCACACCGCAGCATGGCCTACACAACTCGCCTCCGCAAAGAGTACATGCTCATCCAAAAGTCGCCCCCTCCATTCATCACCGCCAAGCCGCTCGAGTCGAATCTGCTCGAATGGTAGGGGTGTGTTCGCGAGTGGCTCGGCGGGGGCTTGCCTCTGGGTGATCTCGATTTGTAATCCAGGTGCATACACTTTCGTTCAGGCACTACATAATACAGGGTCCGCCGGACAGCCCTTACGCCGGCGGAGAGTACTGGGGCAAGCTGATCTTTCCCAAGGAGTACCCGTACAAGCCGCCAGCCATTCAGATGGTCACTCCGTCAGGTTGTCTCTTGCAGGTCCAGAGACCTTTGACCCTTTCTGACTGTCCCACCACCCCGTCCAGGTCGCTTTGAAACAAGCAGGGCACTCTGCCTATCCATGTCGAGCTTCCATCGTGCGTACCAGACCCTCATTCATTCCGCGGACCTGAATAGCTGAATTCAATCTCGTTCTTTGCTCTCTCACAAAACACAGCTGAAACGTGGTGCCCGGGCTGGTCGGTCTCGTCGGTCCTGATTGGCCTCCTCTCCTTCATGCTCGAAGATACCATCACCAACGGCTCCATCACAACAACGGCGGAGGAGAAGCGCGCGTTTGCCGCAGCAAGCGCCGCGTACAATCGATCGCAGTCCAAGTTCCGGGAGGTGTTCCCGGATGTCGCGCCACCATCGACTGCCATGGTGAGCACGACATCGCCGGCTCCGGTGGCGGTGACGCCGGTGACTCCGGCACCGGCACCGGTGGCCGTGAAGAAGCGCAGGTGATGTGGAGCTTTGGAGGACAGGAGGTCGGCTGATGGGTGGGTGGTTGGAGGGACCCTTACAAATGGAGACCCGTTTTGCTTGATTCTCTGCTGTTCTTTTTTTTTTTTTTTTTTTTTTTTTTTTGCATCGCTGGATCGTTTCCAAAGAAATTCCCACTTTATTATCACCTCCTACTCAGAGGCGCACAACCTTTTCATGAAACCGGATTCCCTCACCCTCGAGCTTCTTCAGCATTTCGACGTAAATGTCGGCGTGCACTGGCGCAACGACCCCGCGTCGGTGGATCTCGCCTTTGGTGAGAACGAAAGTCAAGGGGCAGAAGAATAGATAGATCGTAGTCAGGAAAACCAAGCATCACTGTGGTGCCGCGCTCACCTGACAACACCATCTCGGTCGCAATGGCAGCCGGCAGGCCGACGGTCTTGGCCATGGCCGAGTAGCCGTTCGGATCGCCATACGCGATCAGCGTCGATGTGTGCTTTTCCTGTAAGGCGAATTCAGTTTTCAAACCGAGACGAGAAAGAGGTTCTCCAAAAAATTCCTCCTCAAAACCACCGAGTGTCCAACCTTCGCGTCTCCGCCCCAGTTCACACCAAACTCGTGGTGCATGATGACCATGTCGCGTTCGTCGGGCAGGTAGACGAGTTTGGCCTGGAGCAGGGCGCAAAACGCGTCAAGAACCGACGGGGACGGGTTGTGCACTGGGTGGCCGTCTGACAGCATTTCGAGCCTGAGTGGGCAAGGGGGGCGGTCAAAGATCTTGGCCTTTTGACTCCTGGTGGTGGTGAACACAGAAGAAAAAATACCAGTTAAGCCCATCCATGACGCGGTCGAGGCGGCCGTGAGCGTCGGCCGGATGTGGGCGAAGCTTTCGAGCCACGGCTTCCCGCCAATGCTTTGGTTCCGGTGAGGTGCGGCATCCCAGCAGTTTTCCCATTAATTGCTTCTGTTTAGGTAAGTGCGGTGAGGGGGGGGGGTTTATGGTAAGATGGCATGACGTCACGATGGCGGGAAGAGAACTGGAACTACTTACCCAGGATGTACCAGAAGGAATGTTTGTCTCCGCAGCATCGAGCAGACCCAACTCATTGAAAGCTCCCATGAGCTCCGCGTAACCCTAGATAAATCGGAAGGGGCGGACAGGAACACGAAAGTCAACAGGTGTTGCACAGTTCCACCGCAACATAAAGAAGTAAAAAAAAAAAACCGTCTACCTTGAACCGCAGAGTCCCGCGGAACATGTCGGTAAGATCAGCCCCAGATCCGAGCTGGTAGGTGTCGAGGTAGCTCAAAGAATCCCTGTTGGGCAGGCCTTCCAGGGCAAAGCCAGGGTATATCGAGACGGGCACCGCAGAGCGCATGAGTTCGGGGCCAGGAACTTCGATCAGCTGCGGCAAGATGAACAGGGGGGCTTTGTGAGCAGTCCGAAGACCCTGGGGAGCGGCGTCAGAAAGCCCTCCTTACCTTGCCTCCCATTTTGAATTTTGCACCGTTCAGCCCGGCAAGGAGCACGCCCTTTGGACTCCAACTGAATTTGTACCCGAGGGGGTTCCCCGAGGCTTCCGGTGCGGGCAAGCCGCCGCACCAGGACACGAACGACGTCAGCTTCCCACCCTTTCGCCTGATATCGTCAAACTGGCGAACGGCGGTCAGGTGATCAATGCCTGGGTCGAGACCGATTTCGTTCATGAACGTCACCCCTGCGGATTTTGCCCTATCATACAGGTGGTGGGAGGCAAAGTGATCACAGAGTGTGTTAAGCTACGCCGTCATACCCAATGGCGAGAGCAAGGAAATTGCAAAGCCACGGAACCTTTCATGAAGTGCCTTCATGGCAGGCGAGATGTAGCTTGCCGTGACGAGATGCTTGCGGGCGCTGAGACAGTGCTCCGCAACCGCAGGGTGCAGACTGGCGGGTACAAAACTGACTACAATGTCGTGGCTTTCCACCAACTTTCGCATCGAAGCAGCGTCGTTGACGTCCAGGGAGGTCACTGGCGCGTTTGGTCGGCCATTTGAGAGACGACGCGCTTCTTCCTGGGCGTTGCTTGCTGCGGCAGAGACAGATCGGGACAGTCGGGTCCACCCCAATGTATTAAGAAACGACGGGTACGAAGCGAGCCAGAGAGTGAAGAGAATTCGCCCACTCACCAATCGTTACTGATTTCGACGAAGACCGCAAAAGATAGTCAACCAACGGTGCCGAGACATAACCGGAACCGAGGAGAAGAATCTTCTGACTTGATGTAACTTTTGCGCCACTGCTGTGTGGTGTTATGAGAGGAGGCCATCATTCAAAGTTCGAACTTACCCATGCACCACACCAAACTCCTCGATTGCGGAGTAGAGTTTCTCATGCTTTTGTTCGAGTGTTCCATCAGAGGCAGTGATGGCCGCACCTTTCAGCACGGGATGGTCAAAGTTTCCTCTGGCCTAAGAGGACACTAAGACTTGCTTCCCATAAATGCAAAAACGCACTTACCAATTGAACAACAAAGGGAAACAGCGCGTCGCCAAAGTACTCACTGGCTTCCAGCGGCATTTCGGTCGGCAGGTTGTCGATGGACATGATCTGGATTCCTTCCCCCTCCGTGCTGCAAAGACGGATCAATCAGCTGGCTTTACTCGCGCCAGCAAAAACATGGTTTCCGCTTACTCGTCGTGCGTTTTCCCCGAGATGGGATCGTACATGAAAAAAGGTTTGTCGATGGTTGTAGCGTGGGAAACAAACTCCAGGGATCCCTTGCAAAGAGCAAATGAGTTGCTTCCCAGCCAACCACCAGTGACTCACCCCGAAATCGCAAGATATGTCTGCGACCTGGAGAAGTCTCAGCCGTTTCTCGCGGGCGAGGGTCAGCGTCTGCTCTTTTGTCAGCAGTCTTGGGTATCGTTCATCCCAAAAGATTCCGTTCACGATCATGCTGGCGTACGGGGCAATCTGTTGCACGAGTGAATCGGTTTTTGCAAAATTGCATCAATACTGGGTACACGTGCGGGTGGAAGGCGGACATGCGCTGAGTGCGTACTTTTTCATGAAATACAGACTTGTACAAATCGGGACGAGCCAAATACTCCGACCGGGAAAACTCGCCACCGTCTTTCCTTTCAATGTAGTCCTGCATTTGAACCATACAGCCGTAAACCTTGCGGTTGTCATAGCCTTTTCGGACGAACCTTTGCTTAGTTTTGAATTGACAAGAGGATAGCCCGCTTACTTTTATCTTCGACCAGCGCTTTCAGCTCCTCTGGCTTCACCCAAACGTGTGGGAGGCACTTGAACATGTGGATAGCGCCCTAAACTCGGAGCACGCGACAAATACAGTGTGTAAACGATGAGGGTCAGCGTTCGGAGCGAAAGGGGCGAAATCGTCCGGGCCGCTGCCACTTTACCTTAGTGACATTTCCTGATCCAGTGAACACGAAGACCATCGGCCCGAGCTGCCGCGGCAGCCCGTCATCCATGATGACTTGCCCCGTGCGCGTCATATCCAAACGCGCATCCGCGACGCAGCGATACATGTACGACAATCCGCACGCCTGTGAATGATCCACGTCGGGGTCCGCCAATTCGTTCAAAAATGAGAAGATAGAAAAAGGTGACACCTTCCAAAACCCCACACAACACACTCACCAGGAAAGGCCCCCCAAAGCCTTTCGCAAGCAGGCGGTGTCCCAGACCGTTGGCGCCATCCATGAAACCTGCGGGTGGAGTGAATATTCAGAGAGGGGTTCAAAGAACAAGGTGCGGGGGCTCTCTATTAAAAGAATTCACACCCGCGTATCCGGCAAAACGACTGAACAAGACCAGTCTTCGATTCGAGTCGTCCTTCATCAGCTCATAGTCGATTAACCGAATCCTCTGGGACCAACCAACTTAGCGAACGAAAAAAAAAAGAAAAAAAAAAAAAAGAAAAAAAAAACAAACCGCCCCCTTCCCAGTAACTATGAAGCCCGCCCTCACTACCGCGCTGCCCTCACCTTGTCCAGCAAGGCTTTTAGCAGCGGCATATTGTACGGCTGAGCCTTGTGCGTGTGCGAGAAGAACAGATACGTCTTGTCGGGAATCAAGTGCTCGACGGGCACCTCCTTGACGCCTAGGATCACGTCTGCTCCGGACAAGTCGTCCTGGATGACTGCACCTGCCTTTAATTTGGGAAGAGGGGGAAGCGATGAGGGATGAGCGAGCCGCAACGCACCGCAAGAATGATGAGTTAGAAGAAAAAGAAAGAAAAAAAAGAAAAAACACAGCGGCGCGCCTTGCCCAACCTCCTCATACTTTTCGTCAGGAATGACGCGCTTGGAGCTCGGCTGGACGAGGACGCGGACGCCGAGCTCCTTGACGAGCCGCTCGACGTGGTCGGGGACGAGCGGCACGCGCCGCTCCCAGCGGTTCTTGTCCTCGCGCCGGATGCCGAGCGAGAGCGGCGCACGCGGCGTGCAGACGCCGCCGTCGCCCGGATTGGAAAAGTCGTGGTGGGGGTGCGTCACGAGACCGCGGTGGCTTAGGGACGGCCGGACCGTGGCGGCGACGGCGGCGGTGGGCGCCGCCAGCCTGGCGCGCAGAGTGCGGCGGAGCATGACGCGGTAGGTTGTGGATGTGGACGGCCGAGGGTAAAAGATAGTGTGCGGTTCTTCCGCTACTGGGCGTTGGCGATCACGCGATTACCGAGAGGATGCAAGCGGCGATGTGGACAGGTAGAGCTCGACCGATTCCAGTGAGGCAGAGGAGGCGCGGCAAGTGCGTGAGTTTGCCAACGGCAGTGGCCCGCGCTGCTCCGACGGCGTTTCGGAAGGACGAGTCCGTCGGGATTCGAATTTTTTAAAGGAAAGAAAAGAAAAGTGGCCAGTTTTGGCTGGCTGCTTTCCAGGTTAGGGCTTTGCGACTCAATACACCCTTTTTATTGCGACTCTAGCGCAAGGCTCAAGCGTTCCCGTTGCCCAGTCCCCTCTGCCCGTTCGTCGAGCGCGCGCGAATCGGCTCCGTTATGCCGTTTTCGTGGCGGCCAAGGCCGCCGCTTCCACGCCAACCAAGCTTCAGCAGCATGGCCTCGCCGACTCCCGTTACGGGCGGCGCCGACTCTAGAACAGCGACAGGATCCTTCGACTCGTTCCACCGCCGCGCGGTGACACCCGCCGCGCTCTGCCCGCAGGCGCGATTTCTACTTTTCCCAGAGTCGACCGCATCCACCACTTCCAAGCCCAACTCCGACCGCCGGAACGCTTCAATGTCGGCGTCCCTCAACACACCGTGCAACGAGCGCCGCTCCGCCGCACGGTCCATGACCTTGCTCAACTTTGCACCCGCACCGCCGACCATTCGCTTCAACCTTGCCAGCTCAGCTCGCCGAGCTGCCTCCAACGCGTTCGTGGTGTCAGCGGGTGTAACGGTGGTTAGTGGCCGCGCGCCACCGGATGGCGGCGCCAACTCTAGAGAGTTCTCGCGCGTCACCTGGCATCGCTCGCAGCCCCACCGGTCGTGAATGTGCACCTCGATGAGCGTTGACCCAAGCTCAAGAACGTCGAGGTGTTGCAGTCGCATAGCATGCATTTGGACATGTCGGGCCTCTGCTGACGAGGCCTGTTGTGCATCGTCGGAGGTCGTCGCGCCACGAAGAACGACGCCATTCACCGTAGTTCCGTGCTTGGAACCCAGATCGGTCACAACAAAAACCGTTCTCCATAATGTTGATGGCAGTCGATCTGCAGGAATGGCATCATTAGAATTACTTCTGTCTCCTTTGAGGTCCAAAATCTTTCTTGCAGATATCGAAGCGTGAGTCCTCGACACTGCGAGTTCCGGAATGCGGAGGCGCAGGGCAGTAGGACATCTGTCTCGACCAATGGTGACACCCAATCCGTCGACCGCGAGAACAGAGCCAGGCGTGAGAACGTCGGAACGTTGGACGACCAGCTTTAGGACAACGGGGTCCGCGAAGTTGGTTGCATCGTGACTGGAGGATGGATCCGCTGTCGCTTCTTGCAGCGTCCAACAATGGAGAGCAGAGTCCCAAGTTGCGTAGAGGCCGAGGGAAGTATCATAGAGAAGCCCGAGCGGCTCACTCACAAAAATGGTGTCGGTGTACGGCTTCCAGAGTCCGTCTCCACCGTTTCCTTCGCTCGCGCTGGTGAAACCATCAGAATCGATCTCGCCATCAGAGAAGTGGTGACGTCTCCGCTCGCGCCGGTGACCGGAATTGCTTCTGTCCAGGGAGCTGTTCTCGTCGCTGCTATTGTGGCGGTTTTTGTTCTCACGCTTCCGCTTTGGCGGGTGCTGCCGCCGTCGGGAGCGAGATCTGTCAGACCAGTCGTCGCTAAGAGACCGCGAGCTCGATCGAGAACGGGGGCGCCGCCGCCCGGAGCGAGGACGATCTCGATGGGATCCACTGCCACGATCGGAGATCTCGCCGTCCTCGGACGCCTCTTGTTTGACGCCAGCGGTCCCGCTTTGGTTCATGTTTGACTTTGATCGTTTTGTTGGACCAACCAACAAAATGAGCGGAGTTCTGGAGCTGGCGGAGCTTTTTGGCTCGTTTCAAAAGGACCGCGACAACGGGGACGCGCAGGTACAACTAAACCGCCAGCTCAGAAGAGCAGCAACGGGAGCGCGGCACTCGAGAACCGCCTCTCCCGCCGATTCCCTCGCCGACCAGATGCGTCGCGAACACTACTTTCTCCAAAAGTGCCATCGACTGCCTAACAATGGAATGAGTAGGTCCTAGCCGCGAGGCCGTCGCCGGCGGGTTCCCTGACGCCAGGTTCGATCGGTCCGAAACTCGCCCCCGCCGCCGAATCCAAGGCTCCCAGCAAAAGCTCCTCAGCGTCCAAGAAAGATATTTGGGACGACGATGAGGTCGAAGAGAATGTTTTGGATGATGCCGATCCACGACCGGCACCCGAGTAAGTTACCTGCTTCGCTGAACCCAACTTGTTCCCACTCTGATGCGGGGCCTACCCACGTGAAACAAATCTTTGTCCAACTGTTTTGTATTATTTTCGCGGATCGTTCTCGTGTGAGGAACAGGTACACGATCAAGTACCGACAAAGGGTGACCAGCGAAGACATTTACCTGCAGATGGGCGGCAAGACGCCGTCCACCAGCCACACAGACGACCTGGTCGTCACAATCCAGCTTCCCGGCGAGCAGCTCAAGGACGTTGAGCTGACGTGCACGCCAAACAAGCTGGAGGTCCGCAGCCCCAAATTGTGAGTAGAGTACTACTGCCGTCGTTTTGTGTGTTCAGGCAAACCCTCTGAAAAAAAATCTACAGTAGGCTGGTGGCTCCGCTGCCCAGGACGGTCAAGGACAAGGACGGGGCGGCCCGGTTCGACGCGGCCAAAGGCGAGCTCGTTGTGACCATGCCCGTCGTCCCGGAGTTTCTCTGAGGCGGAGAGAGACAGAGAGAGGCATAGCACGCGCGCGCGCACTCACTCACACACACACACACACACACACACACTTTCTCTTTCTCTCTCTTTCTCTCTCTGCCATATATCTTTTGGCAAACAAAAACAACATCAACAACATCACAACAATAGAAGTAATAGTGTTCTCTTTTCTAGTTCGCATGGCTCCCGGGTACCTCCGCTGCAGGTGGCCGCCGTGCACGGACCGTTCGGTGGGCCGACGGGGCTTGCGCCGCTGGCGGGGCTGCGCGCGCTGGCGGTCGTGGTCGCGGGGAGATGGGGCGCCCGGCTTCGGCCTGGCGCGGTGCTGCTTGTAGTCTAATGGCAAGACGCCACCAGCAATTAAGGCACCAGGTTCGATCCCTCGACTTCCCTAGCTCACTTGGAAGAGCGTAATCTTGGTGGAGATCGGAGTTCAATCCTTCGTCCGGGGATACCCTTCGTCCAAACAAAGACAGACCAGTTTATCTTATCCACCTTCTCTTTTCTCTCGACACCCTTCCTTGTGTACTTCATTGAATTCATTGAAGAACAGCCCGGCAGGATCATCGCCACGGTTGTTTCTTTATGGCACCTTTGAAACCCTTTTTTTTTTTTTTTTTTTTTTCTTTTTTCTTTTGAAGATTGATATTCTCCGTCAAACCCCGTCAGTGTGTGGCACGGACGAGTGGCGTGGCCTACCCCGCGCCATTGGCACAGATACACACACACACACACACACACACACACACACACACACACACACACACACACACACACACACACGCTCACATACACACCACGCTCAACCGAGGCTCTGCGTCCAAGACCCCCCTCCCAGCCGACTCAGCCATTACGAAGGCATATTTTTGGACTGGCGTGGGGACTGAGCGTGGGGGCCAGTGGCGCGAGGCGGCGTGGGCGCGGCTGCTGCTGCTTCCAGTCAGTGAGTGTGGGAGGCATTTCTTTATAAGCTTCATCGATACAATTTTTTGGCTTCCGCTTTCTTGCCTCCTCCTTCATCACAAGAGCGTAACCCCTTATAGCCCTCCTTCGAGAAGATAAAAAAGGAGGAAAAGAAAACCGAGAGAGCGAGAGCGAAAGAGCGTACTCGCACGGACTTGCAATGAATAGTGCCGTCGGAGATGACCCTGCGGAGGCGATCGACATGACGGGTCTGCGCAAGGCTTCCCCCTCCACTCGCGGCTTCCTCTTAGACTCTTCATTTGACTCACTCTTTCCGCAAAAAAAGAAATTGGTAAAGAGCCCTCTCACCAAACTGACGTCGATGAGCCCGCGCCGTCGCGCACACCGGACCCGCTTTGCATCGTCAACACGCCTTCCAGCAATGTCCCAAGCCAACGTGCAACCAACGGCAGCGACCGCCACCCCGGCCCCCTCGAGGGGACGGACAAGCCCGTGGCAGTCACGCTGCGCATTACCGAAAGCGCCCGCGGCGGTGACGGCCCGGGGGAGCCGGACGAAGGTTACGACGAGGTGTACGACATTGTGGACGCTGTGGTTCCGCGCACGGACGACCCGACGATACCGGCGTTCACGTTCCGTGTGCTGGTCCTCGGCTTTGCGTTTGCGCTCGTGCTGGCGTCGGTCAACACGCTGTTTACGTTTCGGACAAACACGTTTGTGCGTTCGGGCGCTTACTGTATCATTTATGAGGGGTCCCGCGTGCAACATTTCTCTTCAAACGAAATAACCAAGAACAACACACCCCTACAGTCGCTCAACCCGTTCATCGGCGTCCTCCTCTCCTACCCGCTCGGCCACCTTCTTGCCCGCGTTCTCCCAACAACCCGCATCCTCGGTCTCACCCTCAACCCCGGCCGCTTCACGCACAAGGAGCACGCGCTCATCTTTATCTTCTGCTCCACCGCGTCTGGCCCGGCCTACGCTCTGTACAACATCGTCGGCCAAAAGTACCAGCTCTACCAGTCCGGCGGCGGCGGGGTGACGACGGCCAGCGCGCTCGGGTTTGCGGCGGCCACGCAGCTGTTCGGATATGGCCTCGCCGGGCTGTGCCGGCGGTTCCTGGTGCGTCCCGCGGCCATGCTGTGGCCGGGGAACTTGGCCACCGTCGCGCTACTGCGGTCGCTGCACGACGTTGGGCGCGGCGGTGACGATGGCGACGGCGGTAACGGCGACGAAGGGTGCGGCCGCAACCGCGTGTGTACGACATGCGGTGTCGCGGTCGACGTTTTTCTGGGCGGCGACGGTCGCGGCCGCCGCGTACCAGGTGCTGCCGTCGTTCGTGGCGCCGGTGCTCGGTGCCGTGTCGCTGCTGTGCTATCTGGCGCCGCGGCTGCCCGACCGCGGCGGGGTGGCTCCGCTGTACGCGGCAAAGGTTGCAAGGGGCCTCGGGTCGGCGCAGCCCAGCGGCGGGCTGGGTTTTTTGTCGCTGTCGTTTGACTGGTCGATCGTCGGGACTCAGGCTCCGATCACGACGCCTTTGTGGGCGCTGCTCAACCAGTTTTTGGGAGGTGAGTTTTTGGGTGGTCAGGTGGTGCTGAGGGTGGGAGACAGGAAGCATTTTGTGTTTACTCACCTTTCACTCAGTGTACCTGATTCTGTACATTATCACACCGCTGCTTTGGGTGAACAGTGCGTTCGGAAACGACTTTGCAATCGGAACGAATCCTTATGACGGTTCGTTCATCGACCACTCGTTTCGCTCGCGTAGTCGCTGCGCACTCACTTTGGTTCCTCAACCCTCCAGGCCCAAACGGCACAGGTCGCTTTCCTCTCGGCTTCACTCTCAATTCGGCATCGCTTTTCGACCGCAACGGGACATTTGTACCCGCCAGATTGTTTGTCGACCGGAGCACCCTCTCACTCGAGCAGCAGCTGTACGATGAGCGGAAGCCAATCCTCATCACGACTTACTTTGCCATGGAATACACCGTTTCGTTCATCGTTTTCACCTCTGCCATTGTCCACGTCGTCCTTTGGTACGGCAAGGACATCCGCACCCGCTTCACGACGGCCATGCGCGACCTCGACGCCGCCGACATCCACGCAAAGCTGATCGACGCGTACCCGGACGTGCCCGACTCGTGGTACCTCCTTCTTCTGGCCTTCAACGTCGTGCTGGCGATCGGTGTATGCCAATGGGGCGCGTTCGACCTTCCCTGGTGGGGGGTGCTCCTCGCGCTGGCGCTCGCCGGGGCCACCATCATCCCGATCGGCACGATCCAAGCGATCTCCGGGCAGCAGATCGGGCTGAACGTCATGTCCGAGTTCCTGATCGGCCTGCTGCTGCCCGGACGCATCGCGGCAGTCATGTCGTTCAAAACGCTGTCGTACATGAGCATGTCCCAGGGCCTGTTCCTCGTCGCGGACCTCAAGCTCGGCCACTACCTCAAAGTCCCGCCCCGCGCCATGTTTGCGGTGCAGCTGATCGCCACCGTCGTGGCGCTCGTCGTGAACGTGCTCGTCGCGTTTGCAGTGTACGAGTCGTTTGGCAGGTCGTCGGAGGACGAGTTTGTCGTGCCCGGCGACCCGGCGTCGGGGAGGATTTGGAGGCTGCAGTCGGCGAACCCGCCCGCGGGGTGGTCCGCGAACAACTACAACGTGTTTTTGAACGCCGGTGAGATTTTAAAAGTTCGCCATTACCCGCCTCACCAATCCAACGAAACACTTACCGCCAAAAAAAAAAAAAAAAAAACTTCACCAGGCGCAATCTGGGGCGCGATCGGTCCCGCGCGGTTCTTCGGGCCGGGCAGCCCGTACTCGGTGACCCTGTGGGGCCTCCTCGTGGGGGCGGTCGCCCCTGTCGTTCCGTGGCTCCTGCACAAGCTCTATCCGTCGTCCATCTTCCACCTGATCAACATCCCGCTCATCGCCGTGTTCCCGGCGCAGGTTGGCGGGTTCCGCTCGGACATGCTGACGCCTTTGGTAGTCGGGGTCCTGATCAACCACGTCGTGAAGCGGCACCGGCACGGGTGGTGGAAAAAGTACGCGTTCGTGCTGTCCGCGGCGCTGGACTCCGGCACCGCCATCGGCGTGACGGCCACGTTTGTCGCGTTCACGCTCAATGCTGGGTACCAGATCTTGATGCCGTATTATGCGCTCAACAGGGCCGACGGGGAGGGGTGCGCCGCCGAGTTTTACTTGACGTGCAAGGGGAACGAGAACCAGGGGAACGCGCGGGGTCGGCAGTACGACTATGCGGCGGACGAGTACTGCAGGGGCATTGGGTTCTCGGCGGGCGTGCTTCACTGACGATGCTGGCGGACATGGCTATTTGAGCAAGTTTTCAATCGCTAAACAACTGAAGTGCGTGGAAAATACAAGGAGAGAATAAAAAAAAAACGTGTGGTACATTACATGTAACTGTATACTCTTCTGCTTTATTGTCTCTTCCATCGATACGGTTGCCTGTACCTGGCATCGCGCCGCAGCAGATTGAAGCGAAATCGTTTTTGGCAGAAGAAAGCAGCTCCTATTAGGTATTAACAAGTGAGCTTTGCACACGTTGCACGCGGCGATTGCCGTGTTAATAGTCCATGGTTTGGTGTTTGACGCTGAGCGCCACCGGACCAAGGAGCCGAACCAAACCAATAGTTTTCAAATGAATTGGGTTGTTCTTTTTCCGCCACCAAACACCGCAAAAACAAAAGAAAAATACCTTCATCCTCACCAACAGACAGACAGACAGACAGACAGGCAAGGCAGAGGCAGACAGACAGAGGGACCCGACGGAGACAGACGCAGACATTGCAATGGCGGATGAAGCAACGACATTGGGCCAGCGACAGGGACGGCGGCGTCGACCGCTCCAAGGGCCGGCGACGATGAGGACAACCTCGACAACAGCCCTCCTGTACGCCGCCGCCGTGGCGTCGCTCGTGTCGGCCCCGCATGCCGCGCTGGCCTTCTCCGGCGACATGACCTACTACAACACGGGTGCGTGTGCGCGCGCGTGTGCTTGTGAAGTGCGCCCTGCCGATTTGTGATCCAGGCGATCGCACGACAGGCATTGCGAGCCGACCATCTAATACCATCCATTATCCATTGCTTCTTCCACATGGACCTGTTCAGAAACTGGTAATCAAGGCGCTTGCGGCGGCTTCCTTTCCAACAGCGACTACCTCGTTGCTCTGAACGCCCCCCAATACTATGAAGGTCCACCACAACGTCTAGTTCCTCCTCGTCGTCCTCCAGCTCTCGAAACTCGACCGTGACCAGTACTTCTTCTGCTCGCAACACAACCTCCTCCGCCCTTCCCACGTCCACCGGTCGCCCTGTGATACCCCTGAACGCCCCAGTTAGCTGGCCCGCAGTAGAACCGGCCAATGTGGTACCTCTATCGCTGAGAAATCACTGCTCAATCAAGTACCGCCCCAGCCTGACTGCGACCTCCACGTCGACTTCTTCCTCTCCGTTGCCCACGTCGTCTGTGACGACCAGCAGCGCCAGCTCCAACGGAACTACTTCAACAACGAGCACTGGATCGTCTTCATCTGGTGTTTCGCCGACGACGTCGAGCAAGTAGAGCTTGAAGGCGAAAAGTGGTAGAGACGCTCAGTTACGTTCCCTTGTTCGCTCACTCTCACATTCTACCTGCGAGGCGATTTCATCACGTGTTGATCGCCACTTTCACATTTCGTTCGGCGGCTGAAAGTTCGCGACTTTGTTGGACTGCCGTGCTTTTTGTTTTTTCTTGTGCTCCCTGCTCTGTACTTGTTTCTCCATTTACCTATGTACCCATCCAGTCAATTCCAGTCCTTAGCGGCCTGCAACTTCGTTGATGCAACGCGCTGAAGGCACGAATCCGTGCCCGGGCAAGCAAATAGATTTGTTTGTTCAAACTCCGACCTGAGTATTTATTTCTGTCTTGAAACAAACTTTTCAAAGAAACTCAACGGGGCCGTCCCAACCCTTTCACAAAACCGATCTTGATCGGCAACTGGCGCATCTCGTTCCACCTCCCTACCCAGTTCAGGTGCAGACGCAAAGAACTGCGTGAAAAGCTGCCTTCACCCCTTCTCCCTCCTCTCCGCCTGGTCCAACTGGCCATCGCCCCTCGATCCCGTTATTCTCTGGGAATAGTAGTGCTCGGACTGCAAAAGCATCCGCTTGGCATCTTACACATTGACACCACTTGCCCTCGCCCTCCCCGCCAGCGCAAGGTCCAGAACCGCTTGCCAAAGTCGCGCTGCCGTCACGGCGTGGGCGACGCCCACTCCCTGTCAGATCCGAGCCTCTCGGACTTTGCCAAGTCATCGATCAGCAATGTCAACTGACCTCAACCCACATATCCCACAGAAGAGTCCCCAATCCATTTCCTCCCAGCAACGCACCACCCCTTGCAACGCGTCGACCCAACGCATAAAAGATGAACGACGTGCGCACAGCGACGCCGCTTGGTCCATCGGACGCGTCGAACGCGGCAAAGTCGGCGGGCGGGCTCGCGTCGGCCGCACCCGACGCGACCGTGGTGAAGCGGTTGCAGTCGGAGCTGATGCAACTGATGGCAAGTGCCTGTCTGGTCATTTCTTTTTCTTTTTTTTTTTTTTTTTTTTTTGTCTCTTTTACCCTCGCGCCAACTTTGAACTACTGTTGACCGCAATCCCCGCCATGGCAAAAAACCCAAAACGACTGCACCCTGATTCATGCCTGTCCGGGCAGATGGCGGGCGTTCCCGGCGTCTCGGCGTTCCCGGAGGCGGACAACCTGTTGTGCTGGGCCGGCACGATTGTCGGACCTGCAGGAACGGTATGAGAGTTGCAGTGACAAAAATATTTCTTTTCTTTTTCGCGCGGCCTGTAACCATCTCACCCCGCTTTTCAATTCCATCTGAACCTATTCTGCGCATTTTTGTCGAACTCACAAACCCCCCAGCCGTATGAAGGCTTGACGTACAACCTGTCAATGAGGTTCCCGCATAACTACCCCTTTTCGGCCCCCACGATCCGCTTTGACACGACGTGCTTCCACCCAAATGTGGACTTGGCGGGAAACATTTGTCTCGACATTTTGAAGGTGGGGAATGGGGAGGTTTGTGACGGTTGACTAAAGAGACTCAAAAACAAAAGGACAAGTGGTCAGCCGTGTATAACGTGAGCACGATCCTGCTGTCGCTGCAGAGCTTGCTGGGAGGTGCGTGATTCTCAACGATCTTTTAGGAATGAGTTGTCGCTTACTTCCAGTTGACGCTACATTGGCGCAGAGCCAAATAACGATAGCCCGCTCAACGGTCATGCGGCCCAGCTCTGGGCCCAACCGGACGAGTTCCGGAAACACGTTCTGTCGGTTTACAAGGAGTGACACCTGGCGCGCTGCCCCCCCTTTTTCCTGTTTCGCTACGCCGAGTCTATTTAAAGCGGCAAGAGAGGCGCAAATAAAATAACGAATAGCCGCACCCGAAACTGCACCAGGCTGAAGTTCAAAGTTGCAAGCTACTTGTCAAGCAAAGCTTGTTTGTACTTGCACGTGAATCCAGCCCACCCCTCTTTACCGCGATGCTGCTCGCTCAATCAGCATCATCAAGATAATCTCGGATCCGAGGATGCCCACTAATATAAACACCTGGGATATCCACTGTGTCGCAAAGCCCAAAAAGGCAGCGACGGTGGAACCAGCAGGATCGCTTCCACCGCTGGCGCGACCCCACGGCCCGGCCGCCTGCAGCGCCACAAGCAGCACCGCAATGACGACATTCGCCGCAAACAAACTGCTGACGATCGAGAGACACGCCCGCATCGCGCCCACGGAGCCGATGGGTATGTCCTCCTCGAGCGTCGTCAGCAAATCGTCGAGAGAGGACGAAGACGCGTCGGGAAGCACCGACGAGGACATCGACATGGACGTCGACAGTGCAGCCGGTGGCATCAGCGGTGGAGACGCCTGCAAAGCACCCTCCGCCGAAGCCGGCTGCGGGAAGGGCGATTTTTCGGGCGGAAAGCTGCTTCGAGCGCGCGCCGTCCTCTTTCCCGAGCTGTCTACCGGCAGCACCGATCGGTGGTCGGACCCGGCTGCCGCGTCGTTCGCTGTTTTGGCCGCGCCGGGGCCGCTTGCAGTCGGACCAGCGACGGTCGGTGACGTCACGGACGCCGTCGCCCTTGTGCGTCCGGTGTCGTGGACGTCGCGGCTGGGTCTGCTCGATGCGTACCCACCAGGGCTTGAGGCGGGAAAGTACGTGTTCACGTATTCCGACCGGGCGCTTCCCGCACCGGGGGGAATAAAAGAGACGTGCGCTGCCGGAAGTTCGTCGTCCTCCTGCCTCCGGCGCATGGCAAACAGCCTCGGCGCGACGCCCAACCTGATCGCCCGCGCGAACGCGGCGCGAACCGCCAAAATGTAACAGGCGAACCCGACGTTTAGAACCGCAAATATCAAGTTTTCAACCGTGGCAAGCCTTGATGCGGTGGCGACCACTGCGGCGTCCGCGTACCCGTCGGCCGTCCAGGACTCTGCCGTGCGGTCCTCGTAGACGGCGTGGGCGATGCAGACAGCGAGCAGCGGCGCGAAGGGCAGAAAGACGACCCACGTCCAGCGAACGTAGGTGTGGAGTTGCGGGACGTGTGGGAGGACTGGCAAGAGCATTGCGCTCAGGAAGCATGCGACGCAGGACAAGGTCAAGGCGGTGCTGGTGGTGACAAGAATGCGGTACGTCACCGCTGAAGATCCGTAGGCTGAAACAAGGGAGGAGGCTGTGTTGCCTGCCATGATCACTACGGACAAAGCCGCGGGGACCTCGTAGGCGCGGATGAACGGAGAGCGAACGGCCCTCTGACTGGCGGACTTGGTAGTCCCGAACGCCTGTCTGCCACTTCGACGAAAGCGCAGAAGCCTAGCCAGGGTGTAAATGGAGACTGCTGTAGCTAATGCGAAGCATCCAGCAATCGCTAGATCGACGTAGTAGGCACTCGGTAAGGTGGATCGGCAGCGGCCCAGCTTCCAGATCGGACAGTCTGCAAAAATGCTTAGAGAGTGAGTCGACTCTCACGCGCCCTGCCCTTTCCACGCGCTACTCTCTCTGAATCTGCGTCATCGCAGCCTTAGCCTTGTCCCATCCGATCCGATCCCCTTCGTCGACTAGCTCCGCCTCCCCTCTGAGCCTCTCCTCTCTACCTTCTTCCCTTCCCTCATCCCCGCCATCAGAAGAAGCCCGCGCCCCCCCCCCTTACACAGCGCATCGCTTGTGAACGAATACCCGGGCTGAGGTGTGGCCGATGAGGTCGACGCAGCCATTGTTGACATTGTTGGCAAAAGACTCGGGCTGACTCAAAACCCAACTCTCTCTGTCTGTCTGTCTGTCGGTGTCCCCCTGTCAACGACCTTCTGGAATTAGTAGAAAATTTAAATGATAAAAATTTTCTTGTCTGCATTGCGCATTGGGCGAGCATTTGATCAATTTTGGTGGCTAATTGTGTGAGAATCACCCACATCCCTTGTCACATGTCACAATACAGTTTTTTGCTTCCACTCACTCTGCGTCGTGCGACGCACCCGCGTCGCCCAGCTCTCACGCAGCACACTGTCACATTTGGTAGCAGCGGCTGCCAAGCCCTCGTTCAATCGTTCGACTACGCCGTACAACTGCTCAATCCACCGATCCACCTATCCACCGATCCACCTATCCACCGATCTGACCTGATCGTGTCGGCTTCCTTCAAGTTCCCCAACCTGACGCTCACGGCAAACGCAAACCTCGTCACGTTCAACTCGTTCGAGGCACCCTGCCTCCATCACCTACGCAAGACCGCTCTGTCAGTCCGATCCACTCTCGCTCGATTCGCTCCCATTCGATCCATTCGCGATCCATTCACAATCCATTCGAGCCGATTCACAGTCCATTCGAGCCCACGCTCCTGCCATTCCGTCGTCTCCCGAGTGAACAGCAGTGTCATTCGCTCGGATCAGTCACACGAACAAATCCAATCCATCGGCACGCCATCACTTTTGGTAGCACAGCTCCCGCTGTCCCATCGTCACACGAACTCGTTTGATCCATCATGTCATCATATGGACAACTTGGGGGCTCGCCGTCGTCGTCGTCGTCGCCATGGAATTCATTGTCGTTTCACAGATCTACAGATTCCGACGCTGACGCCGACCTTGACGAAGGCGAAATGGATTCTTCTTTTGCTCGGACTCCTACGCTCAATACTGCCCCGTCGACTCCTCTTGCTACAACATCTTCCACGTTTCCGCAGCAGCAGTCTTTCGTTCGTCAGCGTTTTCAGCAGCAGCAACCGCAGCAGCAACAGCCGCCCATCCTACCTGCACACACTCCGAACCCTGATGTCCAACGTATATTGTCGGATCCAGCGTACGTCGCAATGATGCACGCAACTGTTCAGTCTGCAGTCATGGCAATGGAAGCGAATCGTACTGCGAACGTTACAACTCGCTTACCGGAATTCAAAATGACAAGTGCCTCTCCTCCAATTTTCGACGGTTCTTGTTCTAAACTGCCACCTCACCAATGCACTAATGTCGTCACGCAGTATTTGAAGTCTTGCGAAATCCAGTGTCATTTGAACAACTTCCGCAAGGACGGTGAAGCTCCTCGCTATGTCACTCATCCGTCGTATGTCGATTGGTTGCAAAGTGGTTTGAAAGATCACGCATTTCGAGAATGGCAGAATGTTCCTGCAGCTGTCCAAACATCCATGTCCTGGGCAGATTACCAACTCTGGATTCAACAGCACTTCCTTTCTACACTTGCTTTTGAAGAAGCTACACATCAAATCTTGACAATTAAGCAGACTTCCTCAGCTCGTGAATATTGCCATCGTTTCAACAGTCTACTTCATTCCCTTGGTAACTTGATGAGCACACAAATGCAATGTGCTGCCTTTCGCCATGGTTTAAAGTCCGAACTTGCAACTCATTCCGATCTCCATTCAATTTCCACCGATCTAACGAAGCTGCAACAGGAAGCTCAGCGTTTGGATGACTTGAACTGGCGTTCCAACAAGGCCAAAGGCAAAGCACCTGCGTCTCGTTCAACTACCACAACTCCTGTTTCTCGTCCCTTCAAACCACGCTATGAAGAAGTTTCAGATCCAATGGACCTTGACGCTCTTCTTGCCAAGAAGAAGGCCGCCGCAGCCGCAGCTAAAGCAGCAGTTGCAGCAGCACGGCTCACGCAGTCCTCCTCATCAACTTCTCCTTCATCAGCTTCCTCTTCTCCAGCTTCTTCTTTCTCTTCTCGACGTGTACGCCTCAGTGATGAAGAACGTGACTACTATCACAAAATGGGCTGGTGTACCTTCTGTCGTGAAAAGACACACCCTGTCTCTGAGTGCCCTGATCCTAACTGCAAGCAGTCAAAAAACTCGCAAAAGTTACAGTTGGGAAACAACAAGAAGAAGTAGCTTCAACTTCAATCACTTCCGCCGTACCAGAAGTAACAGCAGTTCCTGAAGTTTCAGTACCACAGTATGTCTTGAAGTTGTATCACATCAGTCGCAAATCTCCTGGCAACACTCGACTTCTCGTTTTTCATGGAGTTTTCAATAATCACATGGTCAAGATTCTTGTCGACAGTGGTGCTAGTCACAGTTTCATTAGTGAACACCTCGTTCCCTATCGTCGAAAGGACCGTACTCTTGACATTGACCTTGCCGATGGCTCTACAAAGTTAAAGGGTTCGATGCACCGCAACTTGAAGTTCTCGTTCAGTAACCTTTCTTTCTCCCACAATTTTGTCGCTACTCGCATTGCTTACGATCTCATTCTTGGAATGGATTGGTTGGAGAAAGAGAACCCCCAACCTGATTGGCGATCCAAAACCCTCACCCTTCGTGGTCAAGTCCTTCATGCTGGTGCCTCTCCTGACTTTGACATCGAACTCTGTAGCGCGCAAGCCTTTCGTCGTGCTATTCGAAAAGACGACGCGCACTGGGGAGTATTATTCAACGTCACAACACCATACAAGAAGACCACCAAGGACTCGGATGATGCAGACAAAGCAGTCTTGGCTACACTAGACCCCAAGATTCGCACTATTATTGAGGAATTTCCTGAAGTCTTCTCTACCTTCGAAGGTGCTCCTCCTTCTCGTCCAACCGACCACCGCATCAACTTGAAAGATCCCAACCAGCCACCACCATACCGTCCTATCTATCCAATGAGTGAAGACGAACTTGAAGCATTACGAACTTAATTGCAATTTCTTTTGGAAAACAATCGCATTCGACATTCTATTTCTCCTTATGGTGCTCCTATCTTCTTTGTTCATCAAAAGGATAAGCTTCGTTTAGTTTTTGACTTTCGACTTCTAAACCAAAACACCATTCGTGATCGCACAGCTTTACCCAACATAACTGAAATTCTTGATCGTTTACAAGGAGCACGTTTCTTCACATCACTTGACCTTGCATCTGGTTATCATCAAATTCTAGTCACTGAAGATGATCGTTTCAAAACTGCCTTTCGAACTAAATATGGCCACTTTGAATGGGTAGTTATGCCTCTTGGTTTATCCAACGCTCCTGCAACCTTTCAGGCAACTATGAACTCCATCTTTCGTGACTTTGTTGATCTGTTTCTAACTGTCTACCTTGACGATTTGTTA
Source organism: Zopfochytrium polystomum (assembly GCA_025765615.1). NCBI lineage: Eukaryota > Fungi > Chytridiomycota > Chytridiomycetes > Chytridiales > Chytridiaceae > Zopfochytrium > Zopfochytrium polystomum. Next base: position 135,361 of record JAIVFJ010000043.1, read on the forward strand.
ATCTTCTCTCGCACTTTTGACGAACATCTTAAACATCTCCGTTCAGTCCTTCAACGTCTTCGAGAAAACAATTTTCACTGCCGTCTTCATAAGTGCCGTTTCCTTCAAACTGAAGTGAAGTATTTGGGTTTTCACATTTCTCGTGGACATGTTTCTGTTCTTCCTTCTCGCCTTGATGCTATTCGTGACTTTGAATCTCCTCGTTCTTGGACTGAACTTCGCGCATTCCTTGGACTCGCTAATACTCTCCATCGTTTTATTCCTCGCCAAGCACGCCTGCTCTCACCACTCTCAGACTTACTTCGGCGGAATGAAACTATAACCAAAGCGACCCCATTTGACTGGAATGCTAAGCTGGAACAAATATTCATCGACATCAAAGCTGAACTTTCTCAACCAGCAAATCTTTCTTTCTTTGACCGCTCACGCCCTGTCTATCTAGCTACTGATTGGTCACAACACGCTATCGGCTCCCATGTCTATCAGCTAGACGACAACGGCGAAGTTCTTCACATTGCATTTGGCTCACGCAAGTGCAACTCTGCCGAACGAAATTACCATCCATATATGGGCGAAATCCTTGCACTCGTGGAAGGACTCAAACACCACCGCCCATACCTCGTTGGTTCAACAGTTAAAGTCCTCACTGACCACCACTCTCTTCGACATCTCCTTGATCAGCCGAAGCTCCGCCCTGTTCAGCTTCGTTGGTTGGAAGATATCGAGCAATTCGACTTCGACATTGAGTGGGTTCCTGGTAAATGGAATTCTATTGCCGACATACTCTCTCGTCGTCGACACACATCCGATGCTGCAGTTCAAACAGATTCGCCCCCACAGCTTGCCCTGATAAGTACAATTACTTCCATTACTCCTCAACTTCTTCAACAACACTACCAGACGGACAACGACTACCAAGTCATCGTTGAGTCGCTGGATCGACTTCGCGAACCTCCGTCATGGCTACGTCCGCACCTCAAGCGCTACCTACGCACAGACGGACTTCTCTACTTCAAGGACACAAACGCTAACAGACTTTACGTGCCTGCCATCCTTCGCTCCTCCATCATGGCCGCCGCGCATGATGAAACCATCCATGGAAACTGGGAGCGCACCACCGAACGAATTGCTCGGACATACCACTGGCCGAAGCTTCACCAAGACGCACAACGATACGTACGTTCCTGCGACCTTTGCCAGCGCAATCGCGTTGCACGCACCACTCCCTACGGTCTTCTGCACCCGCACGACCCAGCACCTGCACCTTGGCACACAATCAGCATTGATTTCATCACCAAGCTACCTACCACAGAACGCGGTCATGACAGCCTTGCCGTGGTCGTTGATTCAGCTACCAAGCGCACTCACATTTGGGCCTGTCGCACCACCGACACAGCTCGCGACTTCACCTTTCAGTTTTTCAACAATGTTTGGCGCCTTCACGGTCTTCCACAAAAGATCATCAGTGACCGTGATTCCAAGTTCATCTCTCTTTTCTGGCGTCACCTCACCTCTCTGCTCAACACCAAGCTCAATCTCTCCAGTTCTTACCATCCTCAAACCGACGGCCAGACCGAAAACAAGAACGCATGGGTTACTTCTGCCCTTCGCGATGTCGTCGCCTGGGACCAAAAAGACTGGGACATTCACCTCGCTGCCGTGGAATTTGGCATCAATGACTCCATCAACAGTTCCACTGGTTTCACTCCTTTCTTTTTGGACACTGGTCAACATCCCCTTTCACCTTTAAATCTTTCCATCCCCTTTCGTCAATCTCCCACTCTTGATGACCTCGTCGCTCGTATACGCGTTGCCAAAGAAGCTCTTGCTCGCGCACAGGACAAACAACGTGCTTACGCCGATGCTCATCGCCGCCCTGATCCCTTTCAATCTGGTGACCTTGTTCTTGTAAGCGCTAAGGACTTCCTTCCCCCAAACCAAACCGGTCGTCCTTCTTCCAAACTCTCAGCTCAATTTTTCGGACCTTTCAAAATTCTTCGCAAACTTGGTACTTCTTATCACCTTGACTTTCCTCCAACTTGGCGTGTTCATCCTGTTTTCCACCCAGACAAACTTCGCATGTACATTTCCCGTACCCCTGATATTTTTACTCCACTCCCACTTGATCAACGAACTCCCTCTCAAATCCTTGCTGTTCACCGCAACCGTACTGGCAGTATTTCTTCAGTCTTGATTTCCTGGAAAGACCACCCACCCCTTTTCAACTCTTGGCTCCGCCTCACCCCTGACCTTCACATTGAGCTTACTGCTCGTAAACTTTTGTAACCTCACTGATACTCTGTTCTCCGGGGGGGGTATGTGTGAGAATCACCCACATCCCTTGTCACATGTCACAATACAGTTTTTTGCTTCCACTCACTCTGCGTCGTGCGACGCACCCGCGTCGCCCAGCTCTCACGCAGCACACTGTCACACTAATCAAGAAAAGGAAGCAAGTCTGTCTAGCTCTCTGTCTCTGCCACTCTCAAATTCCGTCTGTAAGTGTCTGTCTCCTGCGCGGTGTCTCTCCGTCCTCTTTGTGAATGTCTGTCTGTCTGCCTGTCTGTCTGTCCGCCTACCTGTCTGCCCGTCTGTCTGCGAGTTTGGGTTTTTCACGCCTAGGCTAACGTTCCTTGTCAGGCAAGGGCAACTCAAACAATCAAACAGCGAGAGACACTGGGTGGCGGTGTGATTGAACAGTTCTTTCAATGTTCGCTTTCCCCGCACAGTTTGTTCTTCCATCTGCTCAACTGAAATTCCAAGCAATGTCCATGTATATAATATGATGCTCCCTCCCCCCTCTTCAACAAGCGCCTTTCCCCTCTGCTCTCCCTCACGAGGCCGCCTTCTCCTCTGGGACCAGCACAAACCTAAGCACAGCTAGTAAAGCCACACACAGAAAAACAAGCGAGCGATGACCATGCAGCGCCCATCGCACAGTCGATTCTCAGTAGCCAAAACCGTGATCCTCACCACGCTGCTGTCGGTCGCTGCACCAACGGTCCACGGTTGGGGTTCCAACAGCGGGGTCTATCTTGCCAACTGCAACTGGTTGGACTGCTCACACTGCGCGGGACGTGAGCTGGCGTGCTGCTTTGGCGGGTCATACAGCTGCATATTCTACACCGACACGGAGAACGGCAACGGCCCCGTCCAATGGTACACCTGCGACGGCGTGAACACGGACCATTACATTACCTGGGAGGGTGGGCTCCAGGCGAGGAATCTGAATTCAGGTGACCGCTTCACCTGGTCGATCAACGCGGATGCTCAGAACCAACCAGACGGGACGGACGTCGGGAGCGGATTCTACGGGATGAGTAACGGCGACGGACACGGTGTTCGTTGCTTCAAGGGAGACAAGCACCTTTTGACGGCAAGCTCTGTCGAAACGACAACGCTGAACGGTGCGGGCGCCGCGTGCTCGCAAATCTACTATTGCCACTGCGCTAACCCCAACGGTTGCTGAGCTGCAGATGGGGGGAGGGTTGGTCACCTCAAAATACTGTGAGTGTCCCGATTTTTCTACCTGCGGACCTCTTGCTCCGTATCTCCTGTTCTCCACCTCCTTCAAATCATCGCTTTGCCCCCTTTCCTCTTTGTTTCCCAATTCCATTCACATTCTGTTATCTTCCTCTCCGGTGCCTTTGGTGGACTATCCACCAAGAGGGCGCAACGTCCCAACCATCAGTTTTTTCCAGCTCAGCGGGTTTCCTCGTGTCTGTTGGTCCTCGCTTGGCCAGCCTTTGCTGCCTTCGCACTCCATTCCCCCTCTGCCTTCCCGCTTTTCTATATCTGCGGCCGCACTGCGGCTCTTGCGTTTGTTGTACGTTTGTTGTGAGGGCCCCTCGCCCCGCTCCTGCGGGGCACACTCTCATGGCTTTGTGCAAAAGAATAAAACCAAGCAACTTTTGAGACGCACAAGAGGTTAGCAAATGGAATTGTGTGTATTGAATATGTGGCCCGTCGCAGCCAATGAAGGCAGCAAAAATATGCAAGTACTTGAAAGTGCATCGTGCCCCGCACGGCCTGGATGGCCTCAACGATAACGAGACGATGCCAAACACACAAAAGAGGAGCGTGACGACTAGCTTCGGCCGCCCCTCACGACCTCAATTGTCCAGTTGGAATGCCCCCTCTGTTCTCATTCTTGCCTTTCTCTTGTCGCACGGAAAGGGCGAGTGAGAAAACAAGTACCTGGGTGACCCGTCATGCTGTTGCCGAGGAGCGCGACCTCGCAAAACTGGGAATGTACAATGTATATTTACATATATTATTTTGGTTGCGGGTAAGAAGGGGGCGGGAGTTTGGTCGGGAATGATAGTAAGGACATTCAGCAGACTCACCAAGCCGACAATTTACGAGTCCAGGAGCTGACATTTTTTTTTGTATGAGTCAGAGCTTCAGGGAAATTACCAAAGAGGAAGTGCTTCAAGAAGAGCGCAGCACAGAACTCCAGGAGCCGTCTCCTTTCACCTGGATCAACGTTGTACCGCGGCGCTAGATCGCCGCGGACGGCACAGCGGGCGGCTGGTGCTGGTGGATTCACGCGGTGGATGTCGCATCTTGGTTTCCTACGCCAGGCGGAAAGAAGCGGTCGGGCGCGCTTCCTTGTGCGTGCGTCCCTTGCTCTTCGCCTCCTCTATTTGCGCCCGTTTGCCCCCCCAACAGGAGATTCTTCACTACAACGTGTGTGAAACGTACGATATTCCATTCCTCTTTTCAGATTGATTTCACGTGAAGATCGGTATCCTGCTGGAGATGGTGGCCCGACAAACGGGACAGTCACGTACCGCCTCGCTGCACTCCAGGCACAAGACGAGGTGCCTACACCCCATCAAAACTGTGTCCCGGCGGTTCTGCATACACACCACGCACTGCTCCGACGCAGCCAGCACTTCGGGGGCCGCAGCCTGCGGCCCGCTGCCATCTTGCATCCTATGCCGCCTTCGCTGTCGCCGCCGCTCCTCGCGCTCGGCCTCGTTTCGCGCAAGGTCCAGCTCCTCTTGCCGTGCCTGAACGTACCGGGAGTACAGGAACCCGGCGGTCGCGAGGCCGCCGACGACGGCGAGGACGGGCCACACCGGCGGGCCGGCGGCCGCCTCGCGTTGCGGAGGCGCGGGCGGAGTCCGCTCCATCACTGGCCGCCCCGCCGCGCCACCACGGTTTCTTCCGCCGCCGCTTCGCCCAAAGAGGTGTCGCGGTGTTTCCGATGGGACGCGGCCTGCGCCAGCGAGTTAATGATGGTTGCCACCCACGCACGAAGTAAGGGACAAGGGACATGGATGGAGGGACATGGATGGGTCGGACCGCTCTAACTCTTTTACCGTGAGCACCGGAACAGCCAAAGCGGACGACCAATAGCACGACCCCGAGCACAGAAGCAAATATCAGCAGGGCCGCACCGATTTGACCTGAGTGCAAATTGCGAACGTCTTGGTCAGTCCAAAAGGCGATCGTCGCGGCGAGGAGAGAAAGGGCCGGCGACTTACTTGACGACGCAGTCGCCGGGCTCGACAGATCGGCAAAGCACGCCAAGTTGAAGAGCCCCTTGCATTGCGCGGGGTGGTCTGCGAGGGTGTCGCGGCTGTGCAGAGTTGCTGGTCGTGGAGGCAGAAGAGAGAAGCGAGGTTCAGTTGGACTGACCGACGGGCATTGTGTGTGGGAGGCGGGCGGGCGGGCGGGAATTAAGTGGGCCGGGGCCGCGCTCCCTCTCTTCACGCAAGCATTCACTAAGTATCATCGATCGATCCGTCATGCCGCCATGATGGGGCGGCGGGCTGCGACGACAACGCCGGCGCCTGTCGACGGCCCACTTGGCGGTTGGCGACAAGGCCCACCTTTGGCCCCCATCGATAAGAAAATTTTGTGCCTCAGTTGGGCCAGCGGCTAATTACACGATCCATCGACGCATTGGGGCTCTGCGCATCTCGGAGCAGGAGCTCATTACTTCACCACCGCTTTGAGCAAGAAGGAGCTCGATCTGAAGCGCTGGTGTAGCGGGAGGTGTTTGGACATGCAGGTGTCAATATAGAGGTTGGGGGAACGGGCTATTTGGCCTGGCGGCGGCGTCGGCGCCAACGGCTGGCGGTGGCGGTGTGGGCAGAAATACGGTCGTCGTTGTCGTTGTCCCAGACTCCCGGCCTACAGAAAGCGCCATTCCCACGCTCGCATGACATGACACGAGCGTGGGAGTGGAGTAATGATAATCAATGATCCCATCACATTCGTCGGCTAGACAGTGGGCGAGTGAGTGGTCGTTCTTCGGCTTGGCGGGATAAACATATACTTCATAAAATCAATACTCTCTCTCTCCATCGCTCTTTTGTTTTTGGGGAGGTCCTTCTCAAATTGCGCAAAAGGAAATGAACGGATCCGGATTTCGTGGGTCTGGTGGCAACCACGGCAGCGGCGGCGGCGGCGGCGGCGGCGGCGGCTCGCACAACTCTTGGGGTGAGCGTGTGAGCGTGTGTTGTTGTCGCCTTGCGCACTGCGCCTTGTTGACCCGCCGCACCTTGTTGCGTTAGGTGGTCATGGCCACAGCGATCATGGCCATCACGGTCATCAGGCAGATCACAACCACCACAATGTCTCGCATCACGGCGGCGGCTTCTCCTCCGCATTTCCCGGTCTAACCGGCTTCGTCGGGGGAACCATCGTCGGAAGCTACTTTGGCCGCCAAAGCAGCTCGCCCTCTCGATTGGGTTTTGCTACAGCCCCCGTGCAACCATTTCCTCAGCCTTCGTACCAACAAGCGTACCCTCAGTACCAGGGCGCTCCTTTGCAACCAGGAGTGACCCAGCCTCTGATTCCACCAACTCCCTTCGTTAGTTCGGTTCAAGCCGACTACTTGCTTCCGATTGAGCCAGCAATGCCAGCCGAATCCACTTGCTGCCAAGAGGCCTGCTGCGGTGGACCTGGGACATCACGATGGGGCCGTGTGTTTCGTGCAGGTTGCTGGACGTTTCTCCTGTGTTTGGTGATAATCATCATCACTGTGCCGTTTCCAAGAACGCACACTGAAGAGCTGGTGGTTGGAGACCGGAAAGTCTTCGAAGTTTCGTCAAGTTGGTTCAGTGCTGTTCATGTGAATGCCGACGACGGCGAGAGAAGCGAAGTTGACGCATTCCTATCGACAACAAAGCCAACCATTGATGCTGCGATAACATTTCCGCTGAACACAATTTATCCCGATATTGCTGATGGAAGCTACTACTTTGTTCGCTACGATTTGTACCCAGGATCTGCAGTCAATGTTGAATGGACTTTCACTCGGTGACTTGCCTGTCCTCAAATTTGTTCTGGCTCTAACAAAATTAATTTGAAGTTACAATGTTGACCCCTCATTCCTTCTGATTTCGGGAACGAAGGCTTTCGAAAAGTTTAAGTCAGGTGATGATGTTTCGTGGTCGAGCATCGTTTTCCGTAAGTGCTGGCTTGTTTTATTTGATTTGCCAATTTACCACTCTATAGAGAGGAGTTCTGCCAGAGGAGCCTACAAGTTTGTGGCAAAACAGCGCTCTGAGTACTACTTCATCTTTTATGTAAGTATTATGGCCTGGAATCATCTCATGGTCAGCCTTGCTCACTGTCCCCATTTGCAATCTCCAGGGCGAGTCCCCACGAGTCAGTGCAGCTGGAACAGTAACGTTTGACGTTTCATCGGTGACCCTTCGGGTCCCACAGAACTCAAAAGCATGCAAACTGTCCAATAGTGACGATGGCTGCTTCTTTGAACTTTCACCTGGAACTTCCACAAACTATCTCATAGTATCTCGACCTGTTGAGACGGATCATCGTAACTCCCCTTTGGCGAAGATTTCGTTCTCGACGAAGGGCATATCGGCAGCCTATTGGAATCTTTGGTTTTGGGTACTTATCATCACATTGGGCTCAGCTATCTTCGTGGGTGGGTTTTGCGGATGCCTGTTTGGCAGGAATGTTCGTAGTCGAGGCTACGTACCAATTCCGCAAGCGACACATCAACCCAACGAGCCCTTGGGCCCAACGAACCCTGCTTGGAGGCCAACGAGTGCTGCACCTGAGTCTCTTCAGCCCACTGCACCCCCTCCACCCGTAATTGATGCGGGTGCCCCTCCTGCGTACAGCCCTTTTGCAACCAATGTGTGATCATAAAACAATGACACCGAATACATTGCAATGTCAGGCGTGCGAAACTTTCCTTTCTTTGTCGGACCTTCAATCAGTGAGGGCTGGGGATGGTGCAAACTGAGGCAGATTGCTTCACGCAACCCAACCGGCCGTGGTTGTAATGTCAGTTTAGATGCCCTTCCCTGCCAAGAGAGAAGCTGAGGTTTCTTTCCGGGGGGATGCGACACGAGACTCTCTGACTCAGGTTATGTGTGCGCCGTCCGGACAGAGAATAGAGGGGTATTCCCCTTCCTCCTGGGCCAGCGGATCAAAGTGCTCGTTGCCGGAACTTGCAAGGATGCAATGGATTTGGTTGAGGCGCACTGGGTCTATCCCATCGACAAAGCTCCTCCCTCTCCCTCCAAGGACCGCCACTGGCGCTGTCCAGAGGGCCCTGGCAGTCGCTCACGCTCAATCTTTTCGCTGCCTCTCTTCGACGGGTAGATGACGCCCAAATCTCTGCGACCCTTCAAGTGTCACTGCTCATCGGCGGCAATAACCTGTCTTCATTTGAATAGCGGTGGTTCCTGTACTGGCCGTCGGCGGCACAGAGCATCGCAAGTGCGTGGGTCACAAACCCCCGATAACTGCAATGTATTTAGATATAGGCCAAACTCGTCTGAATTCTGAGGTAAAAAAAGCGGCAAAAATTGCTGTGCAAGAAAATAGTGGAAACTCTCGGGGACCATGAAGCTGGTAACAGCAACGAAAATCCTGAATAAACACGAGACGCGAGCAAGCTTCAACGTGAGCGCGCTTCAAAGATGTACTTCATTTGAAGGCCGATAAACACGATGACAGCCAATCCAATGCCGGCGCTGAAATAGTTGAAGAAGGCAACATAAGCGTTAGCCAAGGAAGGGTTCCAAGAAAGACTGCAAATGGCATGAACTTTCAAGCCAAACAAAATCCATATAACTACTGCATCAGCGTGCCGCCCACATACACATAGTACGCCGGCAGCCCGAAGTCCATCGACCCCGACGCCGACCCAACCGCCACGCTCCCGACGGACGCGACCGCCGCAAACAGCACCGCCCACCCGATGGTCGTGCGGATCGCCCGTATCGTGCCCGTGCGGATCTCGCGGTCCAGCGTCTCGAGCGGGTCCCGCGGCGGCTGCGGTGACTCTGTCGGCGGCGGCGGCGAATGCGTGGGGCCGGAGCGGGTGGGCTCGAAGCGGACCGAGCGAACGAACTCGGCGCGGACCGACCGCGCGGCCAGGGCGACGACTGCACGGGCGGGAGGTGCTGTGGGAGCGTGGGGACGTCGAAGGCGAGGCTGTGCGGGGACGGCGCTGCGGAGTGGGTGGCGCGCTGCAGGGAGTAAGTCGTGTAGCGGCCTGGTTCTTGCAAGAGGGTGCTGGCTGCCGCGGCGGGTTCTGGCGGCGCGAGCACAGGTCGCGGGACGTCTGAGGGGCGTCGGGAATGCCGTTTTGGTGGTGGCATCTGCGCGGGGGTTGGAGGGATAGAAGTGGGGCGGCTTGGCGGGAGCGTTTCCTCAGGAACGCACGAGGACTTTGCTCTGACGAGCATGAGGAGGGTGGGTCCCAGAGTCTTGAGTGCGCGTGAGAAAATGATATAGGCCCACGACAGAAAAATTACCGTGACCAGCCCCGCCAGCAGCAATGCGACGTGGCGGAGCAAGTAGACGGCTGAATGTTGACAAGATAGCAAGCTTAACTTGTCGCGGTCGCTCTCGGAGACTATGTTGTCTTCCAAGACCCCCATCCATGGAGAAGGCTCCGTAGAGGACGTATGGGACGGGAGTAGAAAATTTTCTCGAAAATAGGCGTAGGTTGGTGAGGTGGCTCGTGAAGGGGCTCCGGAACGCGTACAAAAACATGGCTATGCTGACTCCAATGAAGCAGACGGCAACGCCGTGAAATACGCTGTTTAAGACGACACGTCAGATGCATATCGCTCAGGCCTCCGCTTGTCTTACTTGAATCCAAGATGAGATTTCATGAGGAGGCCGAAGAGCGACGTGGCCTGTGCCAGTGAGTGAATTATAGTAGCCACTACGCACAAAGTGAGGGACAAGGACATGGACGGATCAGACTGCGCTGCTCTTCTGCCTTGTGAACCGGAACAGCCGACGCGTACGAACAGCACGACCCCGCATGCAGAAGCAAATATCAGTAGGGCCGCAACGTTTGGCCTGCGCGCAAACAGAGACCGTCAGGGCTCAGCGCATGGAGCAATTCAAGCCACGGTGACTCACTTGATGCCGCAATCGCCGGGCTCGACAGATCGGCAAAGCACGCCAGGTCGAAGAGCCCCTTGCATTGTGCAGGGCCTGCGAGGCTGTCGCGGCGGCTGTGAAGAGTTGCTGGTCATACTGGTAGAAGAAAAAAAAGGAATCTTAGATGCAGCTGGACGGATCAACTCACTGCATTGTGTTGGGAAGGGAGGCGGGCGGTGAAGAAAGAGAGCTGGGAGGCCGGGCGTCCCCTGCCCCGCGCTCCATTCACCCAAGCATGTGCTCTGCTCTCATCAATCGATCGATGGATGGATCACGCCATGTCTGCGGCGAAGGCGGGCGGGACGGAGGCGTGTCGACGACCCACTCGGCGGGTTGCGACACGCACGCGCCGAGAAATCTTTCCCGATATGGAAATGTCTGTCTGTGCCGCCCCACCCCAACGTCGCGAAAGAGAATTAGATGCTCGTCGCGGTCTGATTATGGCTTATGCGCCTCCTAATTACTTTGGTGCGTAGAGCAGCGGCTCCCATCCCAAACGCACGCATTATTCACAGCAAGCCGCGACCAGGGAGCACTTTCTCAATAACTGGGTGAGAACCAAATTGTATCGCTCAATCTTCATTTTTTTTATTTTTATTTTTTTTTGAAAAACAGTAAATATGCAAATAGTAGTCGAACACATGAAATTGTCCAAAGGATAATGCAAAACCTCGACTCTGCCGGAGCCGGCGCAACGGAATCCTCCGCACCTCCCTCGCCTTTGCACTCTGCGCGCGGCAGACAACAGAGTCCTGTGCAGCTCGTTCAAGCGATAATTAGATCGGACGAGCACGGCGGGGCGGACGACGATGATGACAGCGATTTCGACGTCGAGGCAGAGATCAAGGCAGAGTTGCAGCGCATGACAACGGTACCGCGTCACTTAGTGCAGTTGTTTGATTCGCACAGCATTCCCATTGACATAAAATTCTACTGCTCTCCTTCGATTTAGGCGTCCGATGGCGAATCAGATGTGGGGAAAGACACAGGGAGACCCACATCGACCCGGGTGTCTTCGCGCAGCGCTTCGCGATCGGCCAACCGTCCCAAAATCGTCTTGCCTGCTTTGGACGATGACGAAGATGAGGAAGATGCGGGTCCGGCCGCGGTAAATCGACTTGTTTCCCCCCAGCTTGGATGGATCTTCCTCCCATGCGTTGCAAGAAAGTGTAAACCAACCTTGATATCTAATTACTAAACGCAGCCCATACCGTCTTGGACCGAGTTCCTTGCCACCATACGCCGAAGAGAGTCCGAGGTAATGGCGCAGCAGCTTAAAATTGATCAGGATGTTCGACGTTTGAGGAATTCCATATCGTCTCGGCGAGAGTCCGTTGTCGGAAGAAGCGCAGACGGTTCCGCCGCGACAGCGGCCGCCGCCGCCGCCGCAGCTGCGAATGCCCAATCCTTGGCCACATCAGCAGACGCGAAACCGAGCAGCGCGGAGGAACAAGACGAAAGTCCGATGTGGGAAGAAGATTATAGCGACGAGGAGTTTGGAGAGTTGCCGGTCAATGTGAAGGCTACGGTGGAGGCAACGAATGACCGCGTGAAAGTGAATGTGGTAACAGCATCACTGTGAGTCGCGACGATATTCAGTCGAATGAGCTGAGAAACTGACAAAGTTTGTTGCTTCCAGCCCAGTGCCGGATCTCGATGAGCTGTCTGATAACGAGGTGAGGGAAAGGTACGGTGTCATCATCAGACCTCCTCTTATCGGTGTCACTCAGACGGAAGCGAACCCTTTGCTTGAAAAGGAGCAGCGTGATCTCGACGACAGACTTCAGTTAGTTCTCGCGCATGATTACTGCTTACTTTTGACAAAACATTGATGTCCATCAAAGGGAGCTACACGACTCGTTTTCGTCCGAGGACTCTCTGCTGGAGAAGCTCCGCCAAGAGACTTTGGCTTTCAAAAAGCCTGCATCTTCCGATGTTGGGGACGACGCGTCCTCGGCGATTTCAAAACGAAAGAAGCCGACCGTCAAGCCCAGGATAAAGCGAACGTCGTCGTCGTCGCTGCACGATTTGAATGACGCATTTCCCGAAAGCTTTGGAGGAGTCTCGCGCTCACAGTCGGCGCTCGATATCTCGCAACTAAGCTCAGTTACGCCAGCTCCTAACGACGAGGCGCAGAGTATGAACGACAAGCCTGCGAGTAGAGAGGGTGCGGAGAAGGATGGATTGGATGAATCTGCCTCGATAATCGGGACCGCCGCTGAAGAGGTAGCCCAAAGACCGTTTGTTTTTTCTCAACTTCCCATTTTGCTGATGAAAAGTGTAGGATCCAAACGAAGACTACGAGCAGTACAAAAAGGAAGAACTGCGCCTGAAAGCTGAGTATCAATCACTACAAAAGTCCCTCAAAACCGAGCTAGAGCAGCAAGAGAAGCTCTCCGTCCAGCTCGAATCCGCCTCTTCCGCTGTCAGCATTCAACGGCGGGCGCTCCGAGCGACCAAGATGAAAGTGAGGGACATGCAAGAGCAGCAGAGGCAGCTTCTCCATTGGTTCAAGGTCGTCGCCAAAGTGGCTTTCGAGAAGGAAAAGGACAAGGCCAACGCGTTGCTGCAGCGGGCGATGCGGATCCTTTCGCGCTGCACCACGAGGCATGACAAAATTTACGCGAAAGTCCAGGCGGCGAATCAGCGGCTGGAGGCTGAGCTGGAGGAGCTGAACAGGGTGATGGCGGAGCACGAAGAGCTGCGGGATGTGGAGGCTCGTCTGACTGCGGAGGTGGACGAGCTAAAGCTGACGCTCGAGAGAGAAGAAGCAGATTATTTGGCCAGGAGAGAAAACGTGGAAAACGATTTGAAAAACAGGCTCCTTGCTGAGGAGGCACTCCGAAAGTTCGAGGCTGAGCTAATTGCGGAAGCGTGCGAGAAGCAACGTCCTGGCCGACCAGTTGACGTGGATGAGCTTGATGTGTTTGAAGCGGTGAAGAGGGAGGTTAAAAAGGCAAGGTTTTGCGTCTGGCTATACAATGAATAATCTCTGTCGAATAGATCCCGAACCTGCGAAATGCAACGCGCCTGACGCACATAAGTTTCGAAAACAATCAAATCACATCCGCGCGTGGATTGGAGCATCTATCCAATCTTATTTCCATTAATCTGAATGTATTGGTTTGAATGGTCCTTTTTTGTTTCTGATCGATTTTGAAGCAAAACAAACTTCAACTGTTGGACGTTTCACCATTTGAAGATGTCCGATTTCTGTCGGCCGCGTCCAATGCTCTCACTTCCGTTCAGGTACTTTCTCGGGTTGACTGACGGAGGAAAAATCTTAGAACTCGTCTGACAGGGCCTGGAAAAATGCAAAGAGTTGGTCATGCTTGACTTAAGCTCCAATCCAATAGAGAATCTTAGTTCTTTCGGGGAGGCCGAAAATCTTCAGGTCGTTGATCTTCACAGCACAAAGGTACATATCCAAACAATCACTGCTGAATAGAGATCAGGCACACACGACTTTTTTAACATTCCTTCAGATTCAAGACTACAAGTGGATCGAGCGATTGGCGGTACTCATCTATCTGGACTTATCACGGACAAAGATGATGGACACCTCTCTTGAATTCCTCCACAGCTGTCCCATACTGCAGTTTCTTAACTTGTCACGAAATGGGTTCACAGCAATTCCTCCCATCTATAATATCCTACTCAGAAGTCTTTCTTTTGAAGGAAACTTCTTGAAGTGAGCCGATTTTGCGAATACTGGTTCAAATTGTAACGCTTGCATTAGGCGGCTGTCCGTGACAACTTGGCTTCCTCGACTAAGGGTGCTCAACATATCGAACAATAAGATTCAGCATATTGAGCCCCTCACGTTGTGCCCACTTTTGGAAGAGCTTTATCTTGCATCCAACGAGATTCAAGGTCTTTGCTTCCTTTATACCCAACTTATCACTGACAAAATGCAATTGTTATTTGATGGTTCGCTTAAAAAAAGAGAAAGCAAGTTTGTTTTCAATATCAGCATGCACATGCTTAAGGGTCCTCGACTTGACCAAGAACCCAATATCTACAGTGTCTGACTTCCATCCAATCGTGTTTCTGCTGTTCCCTCGTTTGCAGGTGAATTTACAGCATAAGACGCAGCCCTAACAACTCCTTCGCTCCTTGGACAGCTTCTCAATGGAAACCCAACAACAGGGAACGCACATGCGACGACTCCATTGAAAGCAATAAGAGTCTTGGAAGCCTGCTTGCAGTTATTCGAGGAAGGTGCCGACACGCTTGCCGACGACTGCTCGTACGTTCACCTCCTTTCCCTCTCCGTCCCGAAAACATTCCTGTTTACGCTCGAACCACCATTTACATCTCGGTATCAGCCCACAACAGATCTTAGAGCAATGGGACGACTTTCGTCGTATCTGCTTCAACCATCAATCGGTAATATCTTTGGTTTTCTGTTTTGGCGGACGAAATGCTGCAGTCCAGCACAGCCAACTAACTTGCATTCGTTTTTCAGAAAATCGACGAATTCATGGGCGAAGAATACGAGCCGTACTTGAAATACCTCTCCTGCAGCAAAGGTCAACAGCCGTCTAAGGAGGTCGTCATGCGGATGAGGATGCAAGAGAACAGAATGAGCTGGCTCGGTGGACTCCTGCAGCCCCTTTTGCTTGAAATGGAAGACTTGGGAAAGAACACCCCTGTGGGCGCTAGGTATGAATTGATTTCGTTTGACGGCGTCTGGAGCAAAACTCACGACGGGTAAACTATTTTTCGCTTTCCCAGAGCCTTCCTCGAAAATGTCATGGTCGAAGAGCTTCTTTGGCGGAAGGAGGAGCAAGGCGTCATCCTCCTTCAAAGCTGCTGGAGGCGTCGAGCTGCGAAGAAGGCGGCGGCGCGGCGTTCGCGAGGTCTGATATTTCATTTTTTCCGTCAAACGGGTGGAATATGGATTTCGGGCTGACGGTGCCTCACAGCCATAAGGGTTATTCAGCTATGGATGAGATCGATTCTCATAAAACGAGGAAAAATCATCCTGAACCCACTTCAATTGCGGGGAATTGTACAGATGCAAGCAATCTGGAGAGGTGAGCGCAGTTCGCGGGCCGCAAGATTTCCTTTTGAGCTGGGACATCAGGGTTCATGGCCCGGAAGAAGAAAACCGAGATGGTTGAGAACGCGCTGAAAGAAGCAGACGCTCTCTTGAGAGGCGAGTGACTGTTCATGAAAGTGCTTTCTGTGAAGCCTGACTTTAACTCTTCTGATGCGCAGATACCTCAATGACCGACTGGATTAGTCGGGCCAAGGACAACATCTTCGATGACGAAATGCGTGACTATCTCGGGCACGAGAGATTGCGTCACTTTAGTGCAGAAGTAGGTAGCAGGGAAAGACGACAAAGCAGCCTTAAGCCGGGCGGAATCGCATTACGCGACAGCGGCGCGCGGGACAGTACTGCAGTGGACGAGATCGAAGTTTCGCTGACGCAAGAAGCAATGGAACCAATCTGGATGTCCACAGAGGTAAACTCCCCTCACGCATTTCTCGCCAGCTAGCCATTTCTTTACCAACCATGACAATTGTGCACACGCAAGAACGAGGACATGGTGCGACACGAAGCACTTCCACCCCTCGACTACCTCGACCCACGTTATTTGAACTTTGACCCGCTGTGCGAGTACCTATCAGCAGGGCAGAACGACTCACCGGGTCAGACCGATAACATGCCGCCGGAGCCCACCGATAATGATGCTCTGTAATGCTTCTCTACTGCCGAAACTTCTGCCTCTAAACCATTGCCCTATCCTACCGTGACCTACTCATCCACAAAGCATCCAAGAAAAGCCGCGCATCAGCGAAATTCTGCTTGCGCGCAAACAGCTGCGAGAGCGCATGCTCGCCGAGCGAGCGCGGCGGCGAGATCCTCTTCAGCGGTTACGATCGCTGTACAGGCAGGCTCGGCAACACGGCGCTGCCGGAGACACTGCCCCCGCCGAACAGCGGCCGGCGGTGCAAACTCGGCGGGCAGCAGCGCTGTTGAGAGCTGGAGAAGAGGAGCGTGCGCCCGCAGCGGCCGCGGCAGGCGCAGCTCGTCCGGAGGGAGCTCGCCCGGACGGAGCTCGCGGAGTACCCGGCGAAAATGGTGACGGGGCCGTAGTTGCAGAGGCTGCTGGGTTTGCTGCAGTAGCCAGAGGAGCGGCGCTGGAGTTTGCCGTCGGTTCGCGGCGAGGGAGGCTGTTGGCGGGGGCTGCCGCGGCGAAAAGGGAGGATGCAAAGACGGTTATCTATGAGTGGGATTTGCAGAGTGTGTCATCTCGAAGCCGGGTCCGTTCGTCATTCAAGTTCGATATTCATAGGTTAACTAGATCAAACTTCAGTTTTCCGACATACTATCGGTGGGCCGATCAAAGTTCGAAACTGAGGATGCCCTTCGACAGGTAATTTGCGGAATCAATGTGTGTCGAGGTTAATCCGAAGAGGTTTCCAGAGCATGGCATTTCCAACTTCACCTGGCGTGACGCTTCTCGTAAATAACTTCGTCGCCAATAAAGTCACTGGGCGGCTGGAGCGCAGCAAGCAAAACCTGAAGTTTCCTCCGCTCCCCGCGATTCATAAGGGAAATAGAATACTGAAGTGATGGACGGAATGAGCGTCTTTGGGGAACTGGTTAGAACTTTACCAATCAGTTTACATACAGTATATGAATCATCTTGTTACGCAATCCTCAAATACTTTACGCCAACCCACATACCGAAATAAAGAACTACAACATTGGCGGCTGACCCATTCGCTGCAGTGCCGACTTACATGTTCCACCAAACACCGATTTTAACAGCACGAAAGACTCCCGCAGCAACCGACTGCACCCTTCAAGATTCCACAATCTGATTAGCTGAAAAATAAGCCTGATTTATCTCAGCCATGTCCACATCATCAATGACTGGCGTCATCAGCCAGTGCTTTTGTGACGTCCACCCCAGCAGAGGGTTTGGAACAGCCCCCACGTTTGGCTCAAAGCACAGTGCCAAATCCTTCAGGAGCTTTCTCGTCACGCCGGAGCGTCCAGAGCGCAGAAGCTCCTCAATCTTCGTCCTCTCCTCCAACATCTCCAGTTGCGCGAAGTAAAAGACAACCTGTCGCCACGCGTACGCCACATTCTTGCAGATAATGAGCCGAAGCTGCCATCGGAGGGACGCAGACGTCGCTTGATTTGCCATGCTGTCGATTCGCTTCAAGGTCGTTGAAATCATGGTCTCCAAGTCAGCAGCGTCAAGTCCTGCGACGTCAAAGAGCGCCAATAGGTTGTGCGTGGTCAGAATCTGAGCCTGCTCGATTTGCTTGCCGTTTACAACCACGTAATTGCCCGAAGTGTCGATGCGCCCACGAACAATAGACCCAAGGAAGGCCTGCTGGCCGAACTGCCTTGGGCTCCCGCACACGTCTGCATTTTTGGGTGATGCAGAAATCTGCGGCAGTTCGCCAGGAGATGGCAGCTTGTAGTACCGGCCGTACACGGTGCGATATAACCTCCGTATCGCTTGCCTCGCAGCAATGGAAAACTTCAGCCCGAAGTCGCCCATGAAAATATCTGCGGCTAGTTCTTCCAGCAGCAGTTCCTCCCTCCCAGCGTTTTTGAACAAGTTTTGCAATTCCGTAACGAGCTTGTTTGGCGTGATTTGCTCGGGAAACGCCTTTAAGAACAATCGGGCAACTCTGGACAGAATAAGCGGGGCCGTGTCTGTTCCAGGGAGTGTGTGGGCTTCGAGGGCTGCAGCCCAAGGCAGTTCGGAAAACTGAATTTGGCGTTGGTAGTTCAGGAGAAGTAGTGAGCGCCGGCTTCGAAAAGCCGTGTAAGTAGAGAGGTAAAGGCGCTCTAACACAGGGTCGTCTGTCGTCCGAGTGGCCGCCACACGAGGAAGAAGTGTCGCTAGAACTTCACCCGATGGGATCAACCCCTCATTCATGAGCGTTTCTAGAGATCCCTTTGTCGCCATCCTAACGAGGCGATCAAGCGAAGACATCGGGGCTCTCCCTCTGATAAACGGATTTGACGTCTCAGAGTCCGATAAAGGTCCCAGAAATGCGCCGGGATTTGTCAGACCGTCGTGCTCTGATTCGTGTGCAATACGTGCTAGGAGAACTTTCGCCACTGTAGCCCTCTCCGTACCATTAGGAACGAACCGATGCTTCTCCCGCTTTCTTCGGCAGCTGTCAGTGTCTGGGAGGCCGCGCTTTTCGGCGATGCCTGCCAAGTAAAATCGAATTCGCCCAACCTCTTTTCCGGACAGCTTGGCTGGATTTTCAACAGCTTTGCCGCCAACCTCGATCAAGTACCTGAAGCTGTGGCGATTGACGGGACGGCGGCGCGCGGCGCACTCTTTCTTGATGCGGTCGAGACAGGACCGCATTCTATCGGCCCAGCCTGGTGGGTAGACTTGGCAGGGCCACCCACCCTCTACCTTCTGTTCTTCGCCATCGACGCTTTCGAAATACGGCTTCGGTTCTGTCGGTTTCACGGACTCGGAGAACAGACCTACTAGCTCGTCGAACAGCGGCATCATCGCAGTCACGTCCATATAGTGCTGATGCCTTCGATCGTTCGGCTTTGTGTCAGCGCAAGTGTGTAGCGTCGACCTTACGTCGCCAACCGACTGGCGGAAAACCTCGTTCACGGAGATCGCAGGCGGTGAAGGGCAAAATTCCGGATAGAACCGAAGTCGATCCATCCATGGCGTGATCGCATCAAGGATCCTTTCTACTGCAGAAACATCGTTCTTTTGTTCCAAAAGAAGAACGGAGAGAATGGCGGCCTCCTCTGGCACTGCAATGCGGTAAGTGCCCTCAGTCATATGTCTGGACAGGATTTCGCGTCCCATATCCGTGAGGAAAAAGCGATTCAGCCGGAGACGATCCGATGCCAGATCCCGTTCGAGGACGGCGTGATACTCTTGCAGTAGCGTGTTTTCAAAGGGTCGGAGAGGTCCCCCAGCCAGATGTGCCCCGCTCGCAAAACCACCATGCAGGACCTCCAGCGTTACCCATTCGGGAGTGCCTTGGAACGGAGTGCGAGATCCGACATTGTTTTGCCCCAAGAGGTAGTTACGCCAAAAGAGCGCCCAGGACAGTACGTGTCTCGTGCTTGCTGACTGGGACATGCTGCTGCTGGAAGTTGTCAACGTGCAAGGCTGGTTGTTGCGTCGACCTCTTGACAACAAATTTGTAAGTTTGGATAAAATCCCAGAGAAACGACTGTGCCTCGCTGCACTGACTGCGCCGAGAGCGCGCAGTCCCCACGATAACATCTATCTCACGTGCCGGTCGTTTGAAATGGTAATGATTCACCCAAATGCTTCATTCTACATGTCACCACGAGCAAAATCATCATGCCTCATTGCTCCTTCGGGCAGTGGCCATTCCCACTGAACTGTGGCCAGATGTTTCCTAAGGGACAGTTTAGAACATGGATCCCTCTGGGGGCTGAGGCAGCTTCCTGTTCTGCGGCAGTGCCATTTCCCTGGAGTCAAGATTGTAAGAAACCCACGAATAGAGTCAACTGCATACCTTCGAATCTCAGACAGCACTGTCTCAATGGTGTAGTTCCTCTTCCACGAATCCAAGACAGAGAGTTTTTCAACCTGATTTCAGGTTCCGGGGTTAACTAATTTCGCGAAATGACTCAGGGTTTACCTTGCCAGTACGCTGGTTGACACAGCTTAGATTGATTTTCGACGCGAAAGACACCTCAGGCGGCCGGTCGGGATAGTCGTTCCCACAAATAATTCTCAGGCTATAAATACGGTTTTCGTGAACGGACTAGAGTAGTTGAATGAGTGCTTGCGTAACACGCCCAGAGATCTCTTACGTGCATCGGACCAATGATAGTTCCATGCCAGCTGCTCATGAGCATGTCGTCGCCGTCGGACAGTCCGTAGCTGATCGTCCCATCTCCGATCCCCTTCTCGCCCCGCTCAAGCTCCTCCAGCAATCGAAAGTTTCTGGGAACTAGGTGTGCCGGTCAGATGTAGTACGGAGGAAAGGAAGTCATCAGCGAAGGCTCGTCCACTCGACCTTCCGCGGGCAGCCTGATACAAGGCCAGAAGGGTTGAGGATGCCGCGTATGGAAGTCGGGGGTGGGAAGGGGGGTGGGTGGGTCTAGATCGCATCCCCGCCCGACGACGCGATTGCAGTCAAAGCACAAAGCAGCCTCAATCACAAACGAACCTTTGGCCATGTCTGAGCCTTCCTCCCTTTCTTTTCTTTTTTTGTTCAAATTTGGTTGATTTTTTTCCTCACAACGGGTGGGCCCCAGCCGCCGCACCGTCGCCTTCAACCGACAAGCGCGCCACCCACCACGCTGCAGACCGCAAACACGCGGCATACCTCCTGCAGAGCAGCTGCACCGACGACGGCGACGTCGACGACGACAGCGACGATGGCGATAAGGCCGCCTCTTCGCTGATGGCTCTTTTGGTGCCGAACGGCCCGTCGTCCGCACCCAGACCACCCTGTGCTTCCACCGCCCTCGCGATGCGAGCCCAGATTCCACCTCCAGCCTTCGCCCCCTCCAGCGTTCTCGGCAACCTCTCGATGCACACATGCACAACTTGAAGCTGCTTGTAAGCGCGGAGGAATCGTTCCAGTAGAGTGTGAAATGCGTCGTCCAGGTAGGGAAGACCATTCCCACGAAGCTGGAGGGGATGGTGAGTGCGGAGAGTTTCATTTATTCAGCGTCAAAAAGCTCAACGCGCATACCTCGAATTCCTCCAGCGATTCGCTCCAATCGTGTTCATTCGAGTTTGACGCGCACATTCTTGCGAGCGCATCGTATTCGAAAGAAAGACCCTCCAGCCGAAGCGCTCGCAGATTTGGACAATCCTCCATCAGCCTATCAATGACTAACGCGTCGAGGGCTTCCTCTGCTGGTCCCGCAATTCGTTGCTCCTCTTCTCGTGTCCCAGTCAGTCGGACTGATAGATGCCGAACGTCTCTGGCACCGCTCAATAGTCTTGCAAGGGCGAGTCTCGCTACGATTGCACTACGGCTCCCGACGAGATGCACGGTGAGACATTTAAGCGACGGAAAGAGGACGGCCGAGTGTCCTGCAGCCATCGTCAACATTTCTGTAAACTGGAGGTGCGTCAATTGCGAGGCCCCAATATCTTCCAGCTGCAAGTGCGTGATACTCTTCAGGGAACGCACTAGCTTTATGGCGTGATCTAGTGTGGGAAGGCTTGCAATTGATAAGCGGTGGAGCCCATGGTCCGCGTTGCGCTGGTATCCATCTTCAACCTCGACTGGGAAGGATGGACCGCGTCGAATTGCAGACCCTGGTCGCCCACCCGCCAACCTCACATCAAGGTCAGCTAAAGCGATCTTCGAACCACCCGCCGGCACCAACAGCATCTTGAGGATTTCGATACTAGCGCCGTCCACTGCCAAAGCTCGAACGTTCGGAAATGCCTTCAAGAAATCCAAATTCTCCAGAAGCGTCCCCAGCCCAGCCAACTCCAACCGTCGCAACGGCGCCAACGAGTCTCTTTCGCCTTCAGCTAATGTAACACAGCATGACGCTGCAGACGCGATCTGAAGGACGCCACGGAACGTGCAGTTTAAGAGCGAAAGGTGTTCCAGGGAAGGCAACGCGGCGGCGAGGATGGAGACGAGGCAGCCACCAACGTTCCGACCGAATCGGAGGCGACTCCCTATCGGTACTGTGCAGTCATCCAGCACTAACGTGCGCAGTCTGTCCCGCGGGAGCAACTCAGTCCACTCCATCAAACCCGCAACATTGAGGGAGAAGCTTCGGAGGGCCAGACTCTGGAGGTTGGGACACGAGTCTGTCATCAGAATAAACTGATCAGTTGTCAGTGCAGCGCCTGCATCTGTGGACTCAAGAGTGAGGCTGTACAAGGAAGGAAGTAGTGCTTTCCCAATAAAACCAGATAGGACGTCTGTGGCGGCAAGCGTGTGAAGTGAGCGAAGCGTGAGCTTCTTCAAATTAGTTTTCGTATTAGGCCTGCGGAATATTTTTGCGATTTCGTCGTCGTCCTCGTCGTCGTCCGAATAGAAGCTGCCTCCCACTGCCAAAGCGAGCGGGCAGTCGAAATCGATCTCCTTCAACGTGGGAACCGACTCGGCGATTGCCATCAAAATGTTGTCTGGGAGACTCAGCAGGTGCGGCACCGGCATGGCGTAGTCCTCGCGGAGTTTTAGCGAGCGAAGGTTGGGGCAGCGCAGCGCACCAGGAACAACGGCTGACGTTTCGGAATGGATTTCCATCAGCGTCGGGTGGCCTGCGAAGTCGGTGCCCCAGACCGCAAGAGCGTCCATGCTTTCTGGATCGCTGCCGTCACACAGAAGTCGAAGACGTTGAAGCCGAGGAAAGCAGCGAAGGATATTTGTGATGGAATGCCGTGCGCTTTCAATACCACGAGCCCTCAGCTCTACAGTCTAAGCAAAACGGATCAACAACCCTGCTCGCAAGAGTTGTTTCCACTTACCCGAGTGTTGCGAGATGCAGCGTTCCATGCTTTTGACACTAGACTGAATTGTGATCGAAATCCAGTTGGTCCTGCTTTATCCACAATGACTGATAGTAGCTCTAAAGGTAACTGGGGTCTACCGGCGTCTGCCATTATCTATGTGGTATCGGGTTGGGGTGGGAGGCACCGCGGAAATCGGATGAAAATTTCGCTTCATCCCAGAGTCTTTCTCTGAGGCGCATTGGGCATTGGCGCCGCCTCAAATCTCTTAAACAAAACACAAACTACGCCGGTGCTCCAACCAGCGCGACAAAAACCCCCCAATGTTTAAATCCCCCGCCCATCATCTTCGACGCGGTGATCCCAATGGCTCATCAGGAACAGTCCATTGAATGTCGGTAGGCCGGCTCAGCCGGTTCGGCCCTGACGGCGAGAGATATGAACTGTGGTCTGGCCGCCGCCGATGCCTATCGCTTGCTTCCCAATCAGACCGTGTCGACGCGTTACGATCGGCCCGCTGCATTGTGTTGAAAATCATTGAGCAAATATGCGAAAAGAAGCACAGAATGAAATAATACCTTCATGGGCTGGCTTGGCAGTTGCCTGTCGTAGTAATTGGGTCCATCATCCGTTCTATAATCCGAGTCATCAAAATGCCCCGATGGGTATCGTCTTCCGTCAGTCTGCTGTCGGTCACCAAAACCTGCTTTGATTGCAGGTGAACGCCAGTTGTCACTTTCATTGCCTTGATTGGTGTCCGTTGCCGCAAAGTAGTCCCGAGTGCTGCTTTCCTTCAAAATCAGCTCCCAGGCCCGAGCCATTTTCCTTGTCACCGAAGACGAGTTGAGAGACGAGAGGAGGGAATGTCCGACTCATACCTCATTTTCCATATCGCAATCACAACATCAACGCAACGCTTCCATTTGCGAATGGGAGTTGTTTGGCTGTCGCTTTCTGGAAGGGGGCCGCTTACGCCCATTTTTTGTATGTAGGTCAGGTACACTTTTTGGCTCGCTTGAAGGTCCTCGACCTTCAACGAGAGGTACACTTTCTGGTACTTGAGGTCAGCCCTCCATTGAACCAGACGACTCGTTAAGGCGCGGAGGTACACAGTCTCGGCAACAAGTGCCCCAACTTGGTCTCGTACTCTGACGAAGTTGGATGGACTTTAGAAAATGGGCCCGTAAACTGGAAAGCAAAATTGACAAAATCACCTCAGTATGTCGACGCGAACCATTCGAGTTTCGGAGTCCTCAATATCGATTGATACCTCGCCCATCGTGTTGACAAGCGCTTCTCGAATAATGTTGACGATGCCGCTGGAGAATTGTCGAGACTGAAGCAGCTCTCGGCGAAGAATGTGAACCTCGTCCCCTCCGCGTGGGCCAGGGCGAAGTGCACTATTGATTGCTTCGTCCTGTTGTTGGAGCTGGTGCCGCTGCTGTATGTACTTCCTCTTTAATTCGTCATTCTTGCTTGTAAGCTTCCGGCTCCGGTCCCGCTCAAACAAGAATTGCGCCTCCATAAGACGACGAGCCTGAAACGAGGACTGTGAGTCTCCAGCTTGCTTAAAGCTTGCACATACCTCTTCACTGTTGGTTAATTGACTCTGCAGTTCTCGAATTTGATCCTGTAGGCCTCGCTCCAGATCAGCCTCCCGCCGACGTACTTCATAGAGTGGGATCATGTCCCCCTCCATTTGGAGCAATTCCTGCACCCTCACTTCAAGTGTTTGAACCTGTCTCTCTTTCCCGTACAGTGAGTTTTCCAGTTGGTCCTTATCCGCCTGAAGATGTCGAATGGTCTGCTCAAGCCTTTCATGCCCAAACATCTTGGCATTTTCCCTCAGGGCTATCAGCTCTTGGTCGCGCGCCTTCGTCTCGGCAATCCAAAAGGCTTCCCTTTCTCCGAACCGTTTGTCGAATAAGCGCCTTTCGTTCGCCAACTCAGCTTCTCTGTCTGCAAGCCGTCTTTCAATGTGTTTCAGTTCATCAATCAGATTCCGCTCCCGTCTCTCGAATCGAATTTCAATGTCCTTGAGTTCCCGGTCAACCCCTTCCCTTACTGACGCATCCGATCGAAGTTTGGCGATGGCATCTTCCATCATGCGAATATCTTCTCGAGCCATTGAGAGCTCGCGGTCCGCATCTTCTCGAGCACGTTCAGCTTCTCGAGCGCGAGTGAACGCACTTTCAGATGAGCGAATGGCTTCCGCAAGCCTTTCTCCCAAAGAGAGTTTCACAGCAGCAAACTCAGCTTGCAGACGATCACGCTCTTTCTCCAGGTTGAGCACTAGTTGGTTCAGTGCGGTTCGCTCCTTTTCGTACATTTCCTCGAGCTGCTGTGTTTGCTCTTGATGCTGCTGCTCGAGGTCCAAAAATTGCGCGTTCAGCCGCTCATCCGTGCGGTGTTCCAGGTCTTTCAGCATTCGATCCCGCATAGAAACATCCTCACGCAAAACAACGGCATCCTGGTTTGTTTCATCGAAGAGTGCGACAAGTTCGTCGAACTCTTGGCGAAGTCGAATCTGTTGTTTTCGTCCCTCTTCCTCCGCATAAATGCTATCGGCTTGAATTTTAGCAATGAGGTTTCGAAGAATGTTGTTTGCTGACAGTTCGTGGGACCAAACTTTTTTCAGTTCGTCAACCTGCTTCTGAAGGAGTCGATTTGTTTTGCTCTCGGTTGCGGGAGACCCTTCTTTCAGCTGGTACGACATCGCCTCAATGGCCTCTTTCAACACTTGCACTTCTCGGCTGTGCTCCGCCTGAAGTGCCGCAGAATCTTCGAGCTGCTGGCGGAATCGATCTGCCAGCGCGGCTTTCGTCACTAGGTCTGCATACTCGGCGCTCGATAGCTGGTAGTCACGAGTGTCGTTCTGACCGTTGGAAGCAATCGAAACTGAGGGTCTTGTAGCACTACCATTGACACCCGCGATACCATCAGATTGATCGCCAGACGTATAGCGTGTTACGAGCGAAGTTAAGTAGCCGACTTGCTTGCTCAGAAGAACATGCTGCGTGGCAACTTCCTTCAACTGCTCTTGAACACTGCTTGGGCTTACGGCTGTAAAAACGCATTAAGATCAATAAGCGACGATCAAGAAGCGACATCATTTTACCGCACCGGAGCGTGCCGTCATCGAGGAGCAAGTATCGATCAAATTTGATACATTTCCTTCATACTTTTTGATCGAAGCAACAAAATGGCTCATAAGCGATCCAAGATCCATGTACGGTGAAGCACTCCTCGCACTACGCCGTCCAAATTGATCCAAACGCTCCATAGGACCTCCTTCACGAACAACAAGGTGTATGTTTTCGATCGTGGACAGCAGCTTACGGTGCTCCTCAACGAGGTTTGTCTGCATGCGCAAAACCGTTTCGACTCCGGCCCCGTTCATGTTCTTTAACACTTTGGCTGAAACTTCGAGATTCGCCTCGGCGACCTCAGTAAGAGTAGATACTTGAACTTTCACAATGTTGACCAGCTTCGAGGACGATGATTATGAATATATTACGTCGCTTGGACGGGCTTACCTGGAGCAACTCCGTCGAATTTGTGGATCGAGGTTTTTGTGATCCCGAGGAACCCTCTGCAACGCGGTTAACTGTTGCCTTCAGCAATTGGTCAAGGGTAGAGACAGTAGCTCCAGCTTTGGACAATGTTGCCTCGGCGTCGTACAGATCAATCATGCTGGCGTTGAAAATATAGATCAGCATTAGTTCAGCACTCGCAGGGATCAGTATAATCATTAAATAACCTTGAGTTGCTCGAGCTGTTCAGTTCTTCAGATCGCGCTCGAAGTCGCCTAATCTCCTCCTCGAGCTCTGTAATCTTGGAAGTTGCTCTCCGTAGTTCTTCATCGTTGTCCTTATCAGTCCTTCCGCGCGAAGGGCTCCGCCTTCGATCTTCCGATCTGTACCCCTCCCTAATGAAAGGAGATGAAACATTTGAAGAGAACGGAATAGCTTCTGGATCCATCAAGTTGCTACTTCGTTGTTTCCACTCATCAAGGTCTCGGAACAGGCGATCAATCGTTTCGCCTTTCACTTTGAGAGACTCCTCAAGGTCTTTAATACGGTCCTTCAGCTCAGTCACGCTTTGCCGTTCCGATCCTGCATCTCGGGAGGAAAGACGTGCACTTTCCAGATCCTTCTGCTTTCTTGCGAGCTCTCCCTTAAGAATATCCCGTTCAGAAATCGCCGAGTCGATGTCCCGACGAAGTTCGTCCTTCAGCAAGATCAGCCAAAGCGGAGAGAATCAGCAGGCAAACTCACATTTAGCCGCCAAGATTCAGAAAGCTTTTCTTCTAGCTCCTTAACGGCCGAGGCTTTCTTTTCCAACTTTGAAAGGGCCTCGTTCTTCTCGAAGCTCAAGTCATGATTTGCACGTTTCACATCCTCCAGTTCGGATTGAAGGCGATCGACATGTTGCAAGGAGTCATCAAAGTCCAGTTTGACTCTTTCATGTTCGATTCTAGCTGCATCGTACTCCGTCTCAACTTCATTTAGTCGCCTCCTTGCATCCTCAAACGCAGAGATGGACTGCATCGACTTCTCACGAAGCGTGGAGGTCTCATGGCGATACTTGACAAGCTCGGACTCTACTTCCTGGAGGCGGCTTTCCAAGACAGCGGCTTCTCTGCTCTGAGTGTCAATCTGGCGTTCAAGCTCTTCACACCTAAGACTTGCATCCCGAGCCTACATAAAAAAATTATCAGATATCGAGAAAGTGGATCCTCTCCCACCTCTTGCTCCAGTGTGTACTGCACGTTTGCGAACTGATCTCGTGAAAGGGTAAGATCGCTAATTGTCAATTCCATGGATTGCTTTTGTGCGAGGAGTTCACCCCGTTCCCTCTTCAGCCTTTCCACCTCCTCATTGGACGCATTGACGTCTCTTTGAAGACCGTCCAGCTCAGATTGAAGGTCGCCGAGACGACGTTCACAATCAGCCAGTTCCTGCGACGCGATGCGATGCTGATGGCTGAGCTCCTCAATCTCGACGAGAGAGCCATCTCGCAGACCTTCCAGAGAAACCATTTGCGCTTTCAGTTCCGCAACTTCCTTCTGCATTGATAAGCTCCTCTGCTCGGCAGACTCGCGCTGCCGCTCAAGAGAGGACTGCATCTCGCTGAACGTTTCCTCCAGCTTTTTAAGTTCAGACACTTGAATTTCGAGGTCGGAGGAATGGGCTCGAGCTTCCTCCAAGAGTCTTTCAAAATCACGAAGCCGTGCCGACAGTTCTGCCTCCGAAGCTTTCGCCGCATCCAACTCACGTTGAAGCTCAATAAACTGCTGCTCATAAGAGTCCTTGTCTGCCGCAAGGGCTTGATTGTCAGTGGCCAGTTGTTCGACGTATCGATCCTTTTCCAACAGCATATCCTCGTACTGATTGATTTGAGCGAGGTCGTCGGCTGCACCTTCCTCCATCACTCGAATACGCTTGGTAAGCTCTTCATTCTCCGTCTCCAAGTTTCGAATGTCTGCGGAGACTCGTGATTCAATATTTTGCAGCTGGCCAACAAGGTCCGCCTTCTCGTTCTCCAAATCGATCAATTTCCGATCAATTTCATCTTTCTCTCTGCGAAGTTCACGAATGCTTTCTTCTAGTTGAGAAGTATGAACTTCGCCGTCTTCGCAAAGTGTTGCGTAGCGCTGCTCCGACTCCGCAAGCCTTGCGGTTAAGTCAGATATTTCTTCATAGCATCGCTGCAAGTCGCTGTTCAGTTCTGATTCGCTCCGACGGACGCTATTCAGAGTCTCCAGAAGGCCATTCCTCTCTTCCTTTGCAGCTTCAAGTTGATCTTGCAGTTCCTCGAGGCTCCGCTCAAGCTCTTCCGAGCGGGCAATCTGAAGACCAAAAGCCTCAATCTCAGCAGACTTGCTCTCCAGACTCAAGCGCAAACTTTCTTTTTCTTGACTGAAAGCCAATATCTTGTCATTTGCGCCTTTCAAGTCTCTTTTTAGATCAGCATTCGCTTCAGTCAAATTTCGAAGGCTGTCGACAAGGTCTTGGATATCTCCAGACGACTTGCTCTCAATTTCCCTAAGCGATGCTTCGAGTCTTTCCGAGCGGGCTGCCTCTTCAGCAAGTGCTGCGCGGAGTCGGTCGATCTCGTTTCGCAGGTCTGCAATTTCCAACTCATATGCTGATCGACTTGTCTCGCTCTCCTCAAGCTTTCCCGCCAAATCCTCAAGTTCCTGCTCAAGCGTCTCTGTCAAATCTTGGAGCCTTTGACGGTCTGCCACAATCGCGGCACCAGCTTCCCTCAGCGTCGCGATCTCAGTCGACAACGCTTCGTTTTCTTTTTCCAAAGTTACCTTCACTTCAACGACTGCTCGCCCAGCTTCTCGCAGCTTCTCATTCTGCGCCTGGACTTCAGCCAGCTCCTCTGCTAGTGCGGATTTACTTCCTTGGGTGGACTGCAATTCAGCAGCAAGCTGGTCCTTCTCAGCCACCAAGGTCTCGTTTTCTGCGATCAAGGCGTCATTTTCCTCCTCCAAACGGCGCGCAGATTCAACTACAGTGGCTCCAGCTTCGCGCATTTGCTCTTTCTGAGCAATAAGCTCATCCTTTTCCTGAACGAGCGATTCGAGCTTGTCCCTCGCATCCGAAACAATCTTGTCTTGCAAACTCTTCAAGGAGGCATTTTCATCAATGAGTTCTCCCAACGTCGATCGAAGACGAGAGAGCTCACTGGACAAATGGTGGACTTCGCCTTCCTTCTCCTTCAGGACTGTCGCCTCTGCGCTCGCGGAAGAGAGACTCGCCAGTAGTTGCGTCTTCGCTGCATTTGCTTCGGTAACGGCTTGCTCCAGCGCAGCTTTGTCGTTTTCCAGAGCTGCGAGTTTCGCTGAGAGATTCGCGATCTGTTGGTTCAAGTCTGTCGAAACGGAAACAGATCGCTTGGTATCCTCCTCCATCTTCGAGAGCAAGAGTGCCTTCTGATGAAGTTCATCCTTCAGCTTTTTCATGTCAGACTCCAGTTCCGTCCGCAAAGCATCAGGATCCTGACTGCCAGAACGCTCTTTCGCTTCATTCAACTGCGCAAGGTCACTAGCGTACGTGTTGCTCAAAGAGAAGAAAAGCTCCTCAACCGTCAACTCCGTAATGTTCGAATGCGGCGCTGAAGATGATAATGCCTCTCGCTGCCTAAATAGATCGAGAAGGTTCGAACGAGCAGATTCGGCCTTCCTCATGTACTCGTCGCGCTCCTTCTGCATTGTCTCGCAGCGAATCTCCGAAATTTTGAGACTTTCAGTTGCCAGCACACGAGCGTCTTCTGAGATTGAGAGGCGGCTCTGCAGATCATGAATTTCAGACTCCATATCAGCCTTCAGGGCATTGTATCGAGATTGCCAATTTTCAGAATCGGAAGCAGAAGCGAAGGCGCCTTGCCGGGCCTCCGCAGACCTCGCAGCCTCCAAAAGAACCTCCAAGTTCACGGACTTCGACTTTTCCGCTTGTACCTCGAGCTGAAGTTGCCGAGACTGCTCCAACACTTCCAGCATTTGTGCGCGGAGTTGATCAATCTCTTCCCAACTCGAGTCAGAGGGCTCACCAGGAGTTCCATTTCGAAGTAGGGTGAGCTCAGATTTAGCCGCCTCGACTTCTGATTCAAGCTGCTGTTTTGCCTCAGACAGGAAAGCGACTTCAGTTGTCAAGGATTGGACGCGTTCAGTCCCCCGAGCCGCCTCAAGCTTGGCCGCTGCAAGTTCATTCTTAAGAGCCTCAATTTCTGCTTCTGCTCCATCTGGTAAAGCGCTGGCTTCTCGAATTGATACATCACTGAAGAATCCTTTGGATTCCGACTTCGAGTTTTCCAGCTTTGAAGGCAAATCCTCGATCTGCTTTTGCATCAGCGCTTCCCCCTCAACCCGAGGTACTGCTGCTGCTTCGAGCTCAGCAAGTTTAATCTTCAGTGAATCCCGCTCGTGCTGCTGCTGTTGAATCACCACCTCTTTGGTAGCAAGCCTGGATCGAAGCTCCTGAATAGACTGTTCGAAGGATGCGTATTTCGACTTGACAGCAGCTTGTTCATAACGAAAGCCCTGAGCAAGCTGCTCCAGATCTTTTAGTTTTTTGAGCATTGAAGCGTTTTCGGCGGTGAGTGTTGTCACTTGGCTCCGCAAAACGCTGTTTTGAGCGAGAACTTCATCCGTACTCAGGCCTGAAACATCGGATGTCTACAATCGTGTTAAAGCAGGTCAAAAGAGAATTGTTGAGGCAACAGACCGAATTGACACTCAGGCGACGGAGGCTTTCAGTTGCTGAGCTTGATCGCATTGGGCTCCCTTGCTGCATCGCAAACGTTTGGCTCCTCTACTCCAATAGTTTAGACAAGAGGCGGCCACAAGGGAGACTAACCGAAACTGTTGTATTTACTTCCAATCGGGAAAGTGATGACGAGCTGCCTCTTGCTAATGAGAGTTGCGGTGGTTTGCCAAATGGACTCGATTGTCCAGGATCTATCTTCGTCTGCTGAAGATCGGTATGATCCACCTCAGATCCATCGTGACCGGATCGGTATTCGGAGTTTGGCGAATGAGGATCTTCCAATGGAGTCTGGCCGCCTGCAGCCGAAGACGCTGTCCGAGCTTTCTTTAGCTTTTCCAGCCGGCGTTTTGCTGCCGCGAGCTGTTTTTGTTCCACAGTTCGACAATAAGAATGATTGGGTCAGAGAGAGTTCGGTTTGGATTTAGAACATTGCCACAAAGCTTAGCGGAAATTCCGAGCTGGCTGGCGAACGAACCTTCTGCTCGCGGCTTTGCATCGCTCAGAGAAAGCGATTTACCAGTTTCCGATCGCGGATCAGATCGCTCAACAACTAGAATCGGTCCAGCGAGTTTGAGCCCACCGCGTCTCGCGCTGGCGACAGTGGAATTCAAGACGGGCCCAAGTCAAACTGATCTTTCCCAAATTTGCCATCCAAGGGAGGCACCACACGCCGCGCGCGACCTCAACGTGGGGTCGAACGCATGACCTACCTTGCCTGTTGTGCACCGCTTTCGCAGGAAAAGTAACGAACTGGAAGTAAGGGATTTCTCATGGGAGGCCAGGACGGCAGTGCGAGGGTCGTGTCGGAGAGAACAGCATCAGCAGTGGCAACTACACCAACTGAAACAGCCCCAACAGCCCATCGGTTTTCGCGCGGGCGAAAAGTACCGAAGGAGCGCATAGACGAGCTTTGGAGGCGCGTCAAATCCACCTTCTTACAAAAGGCACCAGATCTGCTTAAGCTCGTCTCGTCTGCTGCCCCCATTCCGTACCAAATCACAATCAATCAAGGCTTTCAAATTCGTCACAGATTAACGTGCAAACATCCCATCGTCTGTGCCGCAACTCACCCGAGACTCACCCGTCATCAGGAGGAGGGCCATACCAGCTCACTTTCAGAGTCAGTAGACGACTTAAATGCAGAATCGGGCGGGGCGGACGAGTGCGAAGATAAGAAACGCGTAGAAAGCGTAGACTTCCTCAAATCAGCAAGCGTTGCAGCTCATACTTTTGTTGCGGTGGACCGAGCCAGATGCGTCCGAGTTTGGGATATGAACGCTTCTTCAACCAAGCTGCGTCACAGCAAGACCTTGGACGAGGAGATTTCGCGGATTGTCCTTATCTCCAAGTACAGTGTCTACGCGACAGCAACCCACCGAACGACTGTAGAGGTAGCGTGCCAGTTCAACTACGCTCACTAATAGCAGTAGTTCATAACGCCGAAGTTTGAGCATATCACCACTCTTAAGACGGAGCATCATGTGGAGTTGTCAGTAAGCAGAAAAGTTGACGATTGATTCGTACTGACCCCGATCACTGAAAGCCTGAAATACTTTTCACCACTGAATCAGCTTATTACCGTTGGGCCATCAACACTGACAGTTTGGGCTTTGAAAAGAACCGTAACTAGGTGAGGACCGAAAACTTTGACCAAACGTTGACAATATTGCAATTAAGAGGAGTGACAAGCATTGAATGCTCGGCGAAGCATTCCGTGAACGTCATGGCGGAGAACGAAGAGTGGATATCTGCAGTTCACCTTGACCATCGCACGTTCCGACTATTCGTTGCAGTCAATTGCAGAATTATTGTAAGCAGAGTAGCTGGCAGTCGGTTTCTCTTGACCTTCGTTAGATTTTCGAAATGCATACACTTAGAGAGTGTCGGAGAGTTCCAAGAATATCGAGAAAAAAGGCAACAGCAATTACTTACTACGAGCCATTCGGATTCACTGTAGTTGGATTTTCCGATGGCTTGGGTAAGGCTTCGTAGAGAAGTAACGCGAAATATAACTTTCGACTCTAGTGAAAATTGTGAATACGTCGAATACGGTCCTTCATTTTTCGCATTCTCAGACCAAGAAGATAACCTGCCTTCTGGTTCATCCTCATGGTCCGTTCTTTCTTTCAGCATCTCTGGATTCAACAATCAAAGTGTTCGACATGCACGTGTTTAAGGAGGTCTACACGTAAGGAGGACACACATTTCGCGATGAGTTCTTCTGATCGAGTTCTAGATTTCACCTACGCGAACGGCCTATTGATATGCACCTGATCGATGATCGATGGCTTATGGTCCAAACAGAGGAATCAGTAACAATCCTTTCTCTCAGTAATTTACTGTCTAGTTTCTCGACTATAACGTAAGTCCTCTGCCATACCTCCCTCATTTGTGACACCTTGCAGGACAAAGTCGCTACAAATGCAGAGAGTAAGTTGCACCAAAAAAAGCGACAGAATTTTGTCACTCTCAGCCGAGGGTGCCATTCGACTTCTCTCACCAAATAATGGAAAAGTCATTGCAACTTGCTTGCCTTTCCTTGAGGCAGATAAAGTCCTTCAAATCGCCTGCTCATCCCTCATAGGTAAATACCGCAGAGGATGAAAGCCCTCCCTCTTAATCCATTGCATTTTGCTAGAAAGGTTATTTGTTCTTTTGGATTCGAAAGAAATATGGGTGGTATCAACTGAAGTTAATCCATGCCATGTTCTCGATATCTGGAACATGAAGTACAACGAAGAAAAGTTCATAACACTATGCGCATGCGAAGGACGGTATGGGTTGAAGAACAAGGATTTCGTTTTATTACTCGGAGGAACTACCAGCGGCGAACTTGTTTTCTTCAACTACTTTGGCCGAATGTCGGAACGGCGACAGGTGAGCGGCTTCCAAGTCGGTCCTCGATCCCCGCTTATAGTCTCCCAGCTTCACGGGAGTGCCATTCGGAACATGGTTTACCGCAGCGATTGCAACATTCTCGTCACAACGGGAGACGGTAAGTTTAATGACCCAAACATTAAGTTTTAATTATTTTCCAGACAATTGCATAAAGCTCTCCAGCATCGATCCTGAGAAAAAGGAGTTACTAATACTAATACGGACAATTGACACGGACTTCACACCTCGTCGAATCAGCATCCTCGACACATGCTTTTGCGCAACAAACGACGATGGAATCGTTTCGACTTACAACTTTCTAAACTTGGCTAATGGTGAGCTCTAAGTGATTGAATGAATGTATCAACTCATTTTCTATAGACTGGCGGAAGTCACAGAGCCATTCAAGCAGTGACGACCACACGGAGAGTATCCTGAGTATTTGCCCTGTGGAGAAATTGGACTTATTTGTTTCCGCGAGTACGGACCAAACGATTAAGGTGTGGGACACTTACAACACATTGGTTCGGTGAGTTCGATATGTTGTTTTGTACAGAGGTAACTTCGAAGCACAGGGAAATCAAGTTTTTCCAACCAATAAGGAGCATCGTCACAGCGAACAAGAGAGGTGATTTGCTAGTATCACTTGCTAATCGTATCGACAAGATACCGGCCATATCGTATCTTCCTCCGGGATACTTGAAATCGCTTAACTCGATGGGCCAGTTCAGTCCGAACGAGGAGGCGCAGCTCCCGTTTGACGAGGACGCCGATGTTTTAAAAAACTATCTCGCATTGAAGTTTCAGTTTCTCCACTCCCACCAAGGGAGATTTCAGTTCTATAGAGAGCCGTACGGACCTCACCTGTTTCCGACATTGAATTTTGCAGTGACCCCACGATCGGAGTTCAGCTTCGTAAAATGTGACCACGATAACCAGGAAAAGACCTTGGACGAGGTGGCTTACCTTGAATTAATGACTCAGCTGGGCGGTTTGATGCAGCGAAGGCTTAAGATAATTGAAAGTGCAAAGAGGAGACTTCAGATGGAGAAGAGCGAGCAAGCACAGAAGGTCAGGTTGATGTTGAGATTAATGCTCATGAGCTGACTGTTCGGACAGGATCGCATCCTCGACGAGGAATTTGATAGATTCGTAAAATGCCGCAATCTCGACGTTGAGCTTTTTCACGTGGACGAGCTCATACATGCTGACGGATTCGCGGCTGAGGAGAACATTGTTTCTTCTCCTCAGCAAGACAAACGGGAGAAGCCTGTAGCCCTCTCTTCGAATGAGGACCCCAACAATGATGTGGAACTGAGATTTGAAGAAATCACTACTTTATACGATCCCTTCGATCAGTTTGATCTAACTAGTCCAGAACCAGTGGATGTAGGTTTTGGCGTTCGACCAAATCGTTATTGACTTGCTTCCAGATCCAGGCAATGACAGAGATTCCTATTATCGATTCCGAACCAATCGACACTCCGGCAGGTGAAAAACTCGGATAATCTTGTTCAATCCTTGGGCTAAATGAATCCGAAAGTCCCAGACGGAGCTCGAGTTGAGGAGTTTGTTGCAACTCCCCACGTTCCACGGAAGGCTTTACCGAAACTGGCACCGGACGGTGCGATACCGAATTCGGTTATGAGCAGGCTGTTCAAAGATTGGGGAGTGCAGGCTTTCCAACGGAACGCGACTAAATCAGGGGTATCCATGTCTAAACGCATTTCTGTCAGTACGACCGCGAGGCCAAGACCCTCAAAATCGGGCGAGAGTGGACTGAAAATTCCTCCGGTGCCCGAAGCCAAAGAGTCGTTCCTCGACAAACTGAAAAAAGCCATGGAGGAAAAGGAAAGAAAGATTGCAGAACTGGAACAAGCGCATCGAGCTACCACAGCGGATGAAGACCAGGAGAAAATAATTAACTTCGATGATGATGACGAGGATGGAGTTGAAGGCGGTCGGAGAAGGTTGCCAATTGTAACAAGGCCGTTGCATTTAGACCTTCCAGGCGAGGCACCCCAGCCTAAGTACCCGAAGATCATCGAAAAAGCCTTAACCTTCAAGTGGTTCCCTCAAGACGAGGCAGGTTTCGCTGTTCTTCATCTTCTTTCATCTCATACAAACAAAAAGATTTTCTATCCACCAGCGCCAACTCCTATCGACCGACGACATCCGGCCCTCCCAAAACCAAAAGGACTTCTTCGCATGAAGGTGGAGCCTACTGGAGAAGCACTCTTGTCAATCATTTTGGATTGCTTTCGGAGAGCGACGTCGCCGGCGGTGCGAGGAGAGATAGTGAGCTATCTGAACTGGATCCACGAAGAGTTCGGGTTCAGGGATACGACTGCTTTGGTTAGGTTCTTTTGTCGTTTTCTACAAAGCGTTCCTTTCATTGATATGGACGAAGAGGAGATGGAGGTGACCACTCAGAAAGCTTTTGAATCCACTTACCCCACCCAATCACAGCTGCGCCAACAAATAGTTGGCTCCTTGAGTAGTCTTGGATTCCAGCAAATAGAATTGGTACCTTCTGTGCTTATGCAAACTATAATGCCTTTTGAGAAGCTTAGGTGAGATTTCTGGACAAACAGTTTTCGCGTCTCACGTTTTCAGAGCAAAAGCCAGCGCAACACTTACAGCAATGGGATTGCTGAACGACGTTCATACGTTGGGTAAAATTCGAGAAATATTCACTGATGTAAGGCAGCTGAATCGTTTGCTGGCATAAAAGCACTATCTCACAATCCAAAACAAGTATGAAAAGGTATTTGCGGCAGAGCGCACGGAAGCCAAAACACGCGCTGAAACGGCGGCTTCGCGGACTTCGAAAACGCCACTTACGAGCATAAACGGGCGGATAACTCCAAGCACAGCACAATCGGAGACGCGGGCAGCACCGCCGATCACACAATCTGCAGGAAGCCTCGATTTTCGGAACAGCATAATGACATTTTTGCGCAGGACGCTCCGAAAGTATCTTATTCGCATGGCGAAGGACGACGAAACTGTGGCGAAGCTTCGAGAGCTGAATGAGTCAGGCTTGATCGATCGCAGTGGGAAAAAGGCACTTGAGGAAAAGGAGAAGGAGGACCTCCGAATGATGGCGCTCAGAGAGCGAGATCGTTTGAAGCAGGCCGTTCTAACAGCGCCAGTGATCCAGAACGAGCCTAAAGAAAAGGAGAAGAAGAAAGAAAAGGGCTCTAAAAAGAAAAAAGGCCCGATTGTTCGGCAGGACATGCTCGAAAGGAGAACTACCCAAGCACTCGTGATGGTGAATCGACCAAAACCAAAACAAGAGACCGGACCAGAGAGACCGACATCTGCCAGCTCTGTGGTGAGTCGATTTTCTTAGTAACTATCTGTTCCGAATTTCGGACTGACACAACCGTCAGATACTAAATGCAGAGCGAGGCGGGGACAAGCTCACTCAGGGAAAAAGCTACGTCACGATTCTCCAGAATCCAGCTGTGAGCGACTTCATTGCGGCATTGAACTGCTACGAAATCTCAGTTGAGAGGCGCTTGGCAAAGGAGGAAAAGGAGCGGCTTGACCGGATTGCGCGAGAGACGGAAGCTGCGGAGAGGGCGAGACTCGAAAAAGAGAAACAGGACGCAATGGCCGACTTTATGCGAAAAAAGGAAGCTGAGCGGTTGCTGAGAGTCGAGCAGATGCGACAGCGGATCGCCCTGGCTCGAATGAGAGAAGAATCTTTGCCCAAAGTAAAGTCTGTCACGAAAGCGCATGGATTCCACACTCTTACTCGGAGGAGCAAATGCCACGGCTCGAGGGAAACAATGGATTACCTTTTTGGTTGGCAGTGCCCTTTGTGAATCTTAGCATTTGCCAAAGCTCTAAATGTGACCTTTTCTGCACACACACTCGCAGACACACACCATCACGATCACCACTTCCACGGCAACTTTATTTCCCTCCACCTTCAAAAATTGAACAAATCAATGCCAGTTGAAAATGTTCAGCTTTCCCCCTTCGGAGAAGAGGCCAGTCATGGCAGCGTCGGCTCCAGGTTCAGACTCCCTGGCATTCCGGAAGCGCTGCCGAGGGAATCCGTGTTCAGTTTGCACCCACCAAAGCTGCGCGGTTCGGAGCAGGATTCGGAAAGACGGCATGACGCTCACATTCACGAGGAAGACACCGGCGCCCACCACCACCATGTCCATTGGTCTGCTGAGCCGGATGGAACTCACGGACGGAGATCGTCGAAGGTCCCAGCGCACGCCGCTGGTGACATTGACAGTGGCGAAGGCGGTACGTCACCCGCGGCTATGGAGGTTTTCCGCTCGAATCGCAAATATTTTGTATTCGGGACAGACTAAAGGGGCGGTGGTCGTCTCAAGTGCAAACCGTGAGGTCTGGTATGTGAGCACGAGAGAACAGGGTGAGAGCGCAAGCAATTGGTGTCTCCTTCGGCGAAAATGGGTGGAGAAATTTTCCCGAAACTTTAACGAACGCACGTGACAACAAAGACAAATGACGACACAGTATTCAAAAAAAAAAATTAAAGAAAAAAAAATGAAGGCAATTGTTGTGGAGAAGTGGCTGGACTCAGTCGATGCCCTGCGCATCAGCACCACCGCACCCGACCCCGTTGCCGGCGATGGCAGCGTCGTCGTCGCGATCCACTCCATCGGCCTCAACTTCTTCGATATCCTGATGGTCCAGGGGTGAGTGGCCACCGACGCCGCCACAGCAGCATTGTAACACCACCCTCATGTGATGATTGATTGCTGCACGGCCAGAAAATACCAGATCAAGCCACCATTTCCCTTTATTCCGGGCGCAGAGTTCGCTGGTGTCATCACACAAGTCGGAAAGAATGTGACCGGTTTCAAGGTTGGTGTTGTCGCCATTCAATCGCTCAAGCCCTTCTCCGTCGGTCTAAGACTCAGTTGCAATAGGTCGGCGACCGCGTGTTCGGCTCAGGGCCAAGCTACGCCGAAAAAATTGCGGTTGCCGTCAACTCTGGCAACGTGTTCAAGATTCCTGAGTCGTTGTCGACGGATGAGGCGGCAGCGGTGTTCATGAACTACCCCACGTCATGGCTCGCACTTGAGCACCGTGGGCAGCTCAAAAAGGGCGAAGTGTGCTTGATCCACGCTGCTGCAGGTGGCGTCGGTAGCGCTGGTGAGTCCACCCACAGTCCATCTCGCCGTTTAATACAAGGATGCCTAATCTCCCCACGCTCTTTTGCTCATCAGCAATCCACATTGCAAAGTACCTTGGCGCGACGGTCATCGCGACCGCTGGCTCCGACGAAAAGTGTGCCATTGCGAAGCGCGAAGGAGCCGACTACGTCATCAATTACTCCACCGACACTGACTGGGCGGCAACCGTCAACAAGATCACGGGCCAGCTCCCGGGTCGGAAGGGGCAGAAGGGCGCAGACGTTATCTATGACCCCGTCGGCACTTTCATCAAAGACACATCTTGCGTTGCGTGGAACGGACGAATTCTGGTTATCGGGTTCGCTGGGACTGGAGGAAAGATCGAAGCGGTTCCTGCCAACCGTCTTCTCCTGAAGGGAGCCTCCTTGGTGGGCGTCTTTTTCGGCGGCACAGTTGCAAATGAGAGGTGCCGTTACTCGATCTTTGTTCACCGAAGCCACATCGCTTTAACGCTTTCTCTCTGGGAACAGCTCCCTTGTCCCCAAGGTGTGGGAGGGCGTTTTCAAGCTGCTATCTACCAAGAAGGCTGATGGGACTTTCTACAAGCCTTTGGTTTACAAGGGCCAGAAGTATGCCGGACTGGAATCCATCCCGGAAGCACTCAAGGACCTTGGTGGCCGCAAGTCGTATGGCAAAGTGGTCGTGGACATATCGCCAAACAGCTCAGCGAAGTTGTAAGACAGCTTGTTTTCCTGTAAACCGTTTCAATACATGCGATGAGGATACCATGCTCGTGGGAACCTCATTTCCTCTCATTTCAAACCAATTTGAGTTCACGTTTTGGACAACTTGACTAGCCTGCTCTTTCCGCTATGTTCTCTCTCAAATTCGCTTGAACTTGCAGTAGGGCCAAAGGGACCCGAATATGTGCAGTGATCGAATGCATGACTGAAGGCAGTGAACCATCGTCTTTTGGAATACATTGGATTGACCAGGGCACCGAGATTACTCGTTCCGCCATCAACACTAAAGCACGCCTGACCCCCATCGCAAATGCCGTTCCAATCACTTGCCACCGCCGGTGATTTCCCTAACTTTCTTGACCGTGTCGCCCACCCAACCTTCCACAGCGCCCGCCCCATCCCCAACAGCCTTCACCGCGCCCGCGACCGCGTCGGAGCCTGGAACCTTCTCAGGGACCCACCCAGCCTGCGCGGCGTCCCTCCACGACAGAACGGCCAGGTTCCTTGAGGTCTCTGGGTACCAGTACGCGAAGGCTGCGACGGTGAAGGCGGCGGGGGCCAAAACGCGGGTCACGGCGGAGCGGTTTTTCGCAAGGATGGAGCCGGCAAAGAGGGAGA
Source organism: Zopfochytrium polystomum (assembly GCA_025765615.1). NCBI lineage: Eukaryota > Fungi > Chytridiomycota > Chytridiomycetes > Chytridiales > Chytridiaceae > Zopfochytrium > Zopfochytrium polystomum. The sequence continues at coordinate 175,833 of JAIVFJ010000043.1, forward strand.
GAGTGACGTAGAGGGTACCTGGGAGGAACGGCTCGTTCGATACGGCGTAGCGGCCAGTGAAGGTGCGGAGGCGGCGCTCGAAGGAGATCCAGGAGTCGGTGGTTTTTTGGAGGGCAGCCTTTTTGCGAAAATGTTGGCGAGGGATTATCACGACGGAATTCAACTGAGCGGCAAGCAAATCAGCACTACTCACCCTTGTAGATGCGAACTGAGCAGAGACCGCGTGCCGCGTCTGAAGAGGGTGCATCATTGTTCAATTGTTCTCTCATGAGGCTTGATCGGTCTTACCCTCCTCAGAGCAAGCTCGAGTTCCGTTGGCTGATCGACCACGACCAACTCATCCTCTGCGTCGTCGTAGATGCTCGGTTTCTGTGTTCCGTTCGGACAAAGACGATGCGGAAGTAAGGGGACAATACTTTCCTCCGTCGACGAACAGTTCCTCGCTCACTTTTCGCGGTGGTACAAAGGTGGAAGGTATGGTGGTCGAGGCTGGCGACGAGGAGCCTTCGAGGTGCAGCCGCCGCGAAGGTGGGGAAACCAAAGAAAAAGCGACCACGCCCGAGATGGCGCTAACTGCAAAGGCAGCGGGCCGAACGATCTGTCGGATATCGTTTTGATCACGATCTGCTGCTGTTCGTTGGCTGTTCACTCACCTGGGAGGGCATGTCAACACTGAGAATCTGTTGATTCAAGTCCAAACGTGAACTCAAAACCGACCAATTTATTCGCAGACATAACCAGTCTCTTCGTTCGCTCCAACTCTGCGTCCACTGCAGCCAGGCCAAGGACCTTTTCACGGCCAATTACACAGGTTGGAAGAATAGACGAGGAGAAGATTCACATCATGAAAACAATAAGGCGACCCAACCTCACAACCTACGCATGCTGCAAGTCCCAGGTCGACAGCCACTTCCTCGCGCGCAAGTCTTGGACGGTCGGGAACCCACTTCCGTAAGTCAATGGCGAAAAGTAGAAGAAGCTCCATCCAAATACTGCAAGCACAGCGGCCAAAAAAGCCCAGTAGGAGAGACCACCCTGGCTGCGCATCCACGCCTTGTACGGAATACGGGCGGCGAGGTCGGCGTCTCCAAGCGCGATAGCCTGTGGATCCTCCATAATAATGCGGCCGATGAAATCGACGACCGCAGTGGTGCAGATAGTAGAAAAGATGAAAGATGGGAGGTAGTGGTGAAGGAACAGCATCCGGCCCATCAGGAAGAAGGGGAACCAATGCATCAACCATGCCAGGAACAGGAATCCGACGCCACGATCCCACCATCTCCGAAGACTTGTACCGAAGCCGTCTTGACCTCGGCGCAAGAAGATGCGGTCGAGCACCCACATGGTGCAGAACATGAGAACGCCGACAATGGATGCCCACCAGACAATGGGGTTGCCAAGAAGGTAAATTTGGCGGAGACCATCCTTAGTCTCCCAGAAAGATATTCCACGAACAACGAACGGCCACGTGATGGGGGTTGACGAATAGGGGTGTGGTTTTGTGAGGCCAGCATTGTGAGAAATCATCGCAGCCTGCAACTCAATGAACTTTTGCAGGAACGTGAGCCGTCTCTCTTCCTTCGCTTCTTTCGCGGGCTCCTTGTCCGAATCAACTTCGGTTCCTGAGTGTTGAAGCACGCATCAGAAATGGAAAAATGACTACATGCAAAACACACAGCACCCACCGTTCACAATCCGTGGATGCTCAAGCTCATCTATATACCAGTTGTTTCCCTTGTCATTCAGATTCTTGTTTCCGTTGATCTCTTTCTGTCCGAAGCCCCACTCGGGCAGAACGCCCTTATTGGCGAATACAGCCACGCGATGGGGAATGCTAACCAGCTTGAAGTGACTGCGGCGCGTTTTCATCTTGTCTCCAACTTCGCCGTCAATAACATCAAAGCGCCAGAGGGTGTCATTATAACGGGCGTCGTGGTCCGCAGCTGTCGCCGAGATAGTAGTTATCTCCATATTGGTTGTTGTCAGGGGTGAAGCAACGTCGTGCGTCAGAAGGTAGCTGTTTGTCAATGGATGGAACAAACGGACGACGTCCCCAGACTTCAAGTAGCGGATGTTCTTCTTCTTTTCCTCCTCGGTAAGTTTAATGTCCGTGGCTGGTGGGTACAACACGGGATCCAGTTCCACAATTGTAAAGAAGTTGTTCGCGTCCTTGTGAGGGTAGCCCGTCACCTGCTGGCCTTCCGATGAAATTCGACCGTCATCATAACGGAGAGGGTAACGATCAACGTGGGAGTGAAGGTAAACACTCTGCTCGCGGCTTTTCAAGGTTACATTTGCGCCATAAGGAATCGCTGAGGAGGCGTTTAGAAAGGAAATACCGCGAAAGAACTCAGACATACCAACAGCGAGAGCCTTGACCTCACTTCCCTTGAGCTCCGCTTGAAACGCGGGCGACATGAATGCATCTCCAGGGCCGCTGTACGGAAGAATCATGAAGTGTATGTAGAAGAAGGAAAGATAGAGGAACAACGGCAGGAATATAAGGCACAAGGCTCTGGCCGCGAAGTGGCGAGCGAACTCGCGCTTAATTTTGGGTGAGTTATTGTGCTGCGTGTTACCGGCGAGCTTACGTTGCTTAGCCCACGCTTGATGTCCAAAAGTCTCCACAAGTCGTTCAAAGTTGCGATACCGATTGTAGCCATCGTAAACAAGCCAACCATTTTAATTCTGAGTCAGGGAATCTCGGCTTGTTAGGACTTACTGCAACTCATATTATGCACAACACTCACCCCAAGGTAAGGGCGAGCGTGACTCCAGTTAAGCTGAGCCATAACCACCATGTGAAGGAGAACGGCCTGAAGAGCATGAATTAATACCAGGAATTTCGGTGGCTTTCGGCGATCTTACGCGTGACGCTGCTTGAAAAACCGGATCCAGCAGTAAATAGTCATTGTCCCAAAGGCCAGGAGCATACTATCCAAAAGGATAAGCCGGGACTGCGTTATCAACGCGTTGTCTGGACCGCAAGAGCATGTCAACATTGGCTTTCACCACGAGTGGGGTCGATTTACCGAAAATCAACATCAACGCTCCGAACATAGCGCCAGGAAACGAGAGTCCGATTTCCTTCATTGTGAGGAACGAGAATGGGACAATCAAGGTCCCACAGATGGCGGGCCAGAGCCGAAGGCTCACGTATGGCACGTTGTTCTCAACGTACTTCTCGCCAATGTTGTCGAAGAGGTAGTGACCGTCGTAGCCAACGAACCAGCCGGTAAGAGCCAGAAGCATCTTCCCGAGAGGGGGATGGACGTCGAAGAAGTATTCGCCGCGCAAGTAGTAGCTGGCAAACTTGCCGAAGTGTACTTCGTCGAAGCTGACGGAAAGGGCCGGTTTAGTGAGTGGATCCCGAGGATGCCAGGGTCAAAGTCACAAATCGCCTTACACGACTTCGGGCGGATCGCTGATTCTGTACATCCGCGTGAGGAACGCAATGATCGTGACTAAGACGGTGCCGACGGCCCATGCCCCTTCCCATTGACGGGTTCTGACTCGCGCTTCTTTATCCAAAGCTTTCAAAAACTCGTCTGCACTCTTCGGCGGACTCGGTTTCTACTCGACGCGATCGGCGATGAAATGGCTCGTGTGAGCATGGGGCGACGTGCAACGCGTGAACACGCTCGCTGAGTGGCGCCTCTTACCTTTGCAACGACCTTCGCAGCCGGCTTGGGCGATGGCGGTCCGCCTTCCCCTGCCGAAGAGGATGCTGCCTGTTGCACATCTGTGCTCGGTGTCGCGGCTGTCGAGTTGGCGCCCGCGCCCTTACCACGCTTCTTCAGCCCTCCAGTGTCGCCCATCGTGAGGTCGCCACGAAAAAATATTTTTTGCCACGTCGCAATGCAGCGGCGATCGCCAAGCCCCTTGGCAAACGATACAGGGTGCAATTAGCCGCTAAGCACGAAGAAAATAAAGAAGGTTCTGAATGGTTCTGAATCGTTTGATGTATTGAAACCAAAGCCTACAAATTCCATCATCCCACGCTTGCATCGCCCCAAAGATCTCACTTTCAGACCCCCCTATGATACAGAGAGGGTTAGTTTCGATTGTGACGGATGGTAAAGGAGGGACCGTTCTCGCTTTCAAGTTTGTTGCATTCAGAAATGGACATAATCTCACGGCGAAATCAAAGAGCTGGGTTTAATAGCAATCCATTCATCATCAGACACGGAGGTGGGGGGTAGGAGAAGGTTTCAGGAAGCTTCTGTTCTCTTCACCTTTGGACAAGTCGGTGATGTTTTCTTTTCTCTTCGTTCCATGATTTTCTCAAGTTTTTATGCACGAAAGACTGAAAAAAAAACTCGGAGCTTTTGTGATGTCGCTTGGATGTTTTATTTTCACTCCTGGGAATAAAGCGGACAGCAGAAGCAAGGAAACACAGAAAAGGTAGTCGTACAATGATGGAAAGAACATAATCGCAAAAAACTGAAAATTCAAATCCGAATGTTCAGTCAACCTCTTCCATCTGAGTAGATGCTGCAACGTCTTCCAACGGTGGCAAGTCCGTAGTGTCCGCCGAATCGGTGTTGTTGGAAGTATCTTCATCGTCAATGGACAAGCCCAACTTAATCATGCGATGAATTCGTCCAGCGAATCCAGAAGGATCCTCAAGCGAGAAGCCGGACGATAAAAGAGACGTCTCGTAAAGTAGGTATGTCAGGTCCTTGACCGTTTTGTCGTTTTGGTCCTCCGCAGCCTTCTGTTTCAACGCGCGAACGATGGAGTGCTTGGGGTTGATTTCGAGTGTTTTCTTTGAAGCCATGTACGACGACATCGACGAGTCGCGGAGGGCTTGAGCTTTCATGATACGCTCCATGTTCGCCGACCAGCCGTACTGGCCGGTGACCAGGACGCAGGGACTGTCGAGAATGCGGTGCGAGACTACAACTTTCTCCACCTTTTCGCCAAGAATGTTCTTGATTTGCTTCGTCAAGTTCTCGAAAGATGCTTTCTCTTCCTCCAGAGCTTTTTTCTCGTCCTCGTCCTCTTCGAGCTCGAGACCCTCCTTCGTCACGCTCATGAGCTTTTTGCCATCGAATTCCTTGAGTTGCTGTACGGCATATTCATCGATCGGGTCTACCATGTAGAGGACTTCGAAACCTTTCTTTTTCAACGCCTCCAAGAACGGTGAGTGCTCAACGGCTGGTCGCGATTCACCAGTAATGTAGTAGATGTTCTTTTGCTTCTCCGGCATGCGAGTGATGTAGTCTTTGAGCGAGGTCATCTCTTCACCGGACTTGGTGGAATGGAAGCGGAGAAGCTCGGCGATCTTGGAGCGGTTCGTCGAATCCTCGTGAATGCCAAGCTTGAGGTTTTTGGAGAAAGCCTCGTAAAATTTGTTGAAGTTCTCCTTGTCCTCGGCGATCTCGAAGAACATTTCAAGAACTTTCTTGACGAGGTTCTTGCGAATAACCTTCAAGATCTTGTTTTGCTGGAGCATCTCGCGGGAAATGTTGAGAGGCAAGTCCTCAGAGTCAACAATGCCTTTGACGAAGTTCAACCACTATTTGAATGAATAGACTCAGTGAGATTGCGTTACGAGACAAGCTAATAACCTTCTCACCTCTGGAATTAACTCCTCACAGTCGTCCATGATAAAAACGCGGCGCACATACAGTTTAATGTTGTTACGCTTTCGCTTTTGCTCGAAAAGGTCGAATGGTGCGCGGCGCGGGACGAAGAGGATTGCGCGGAACTCAAGTTGACCTTCGACCGAGAAATGCTTGACGGCTAGATGATCTTCCCAGTCATTCGTGAGCGCCTTGTAGAAGCTTGCGTATTCCTCGTTCTTGATATCGTCAGGGTTGCGAGTCCAGAGAGGTTTTGTCTGCCAACGGACGTGTTAGATTTTAAAAGTGAACCAATAAGAGAACTACAGTTAAAAAACCGCCGGAATACCTTGTTCAGCTCCTCGACTTCCTTCTTCTCCTCCTTGACCTTCTTCTTTTTCTTCTTGTCCTTTTCGTCGTCTTCGTCCTCCAATTCTTCGATCTTCGGCTTCTCCTCGTCGTCAGCCTTCGCCTCCTCCTCTTCGTCTTCGACTTCTTTCTCGACCTCTTTCGTTACGACGAGCTGAATGGGATAGCCAATGAATTCGGAATGCTTCTTGACGATGTCCTTGATGCGCTTCTCCTCGAGGTATTCCGTCTGATCCTCTTTCATGAAGAGTCGAATGATGGTTCCGCGACCAATCGCCTCGTTCACCGTATCGAGTGCTGGTTGGAAAGAATGTTGTTAGGGGTTGTTTCACGGTGAACGACTAACTTACTGATGGTAAAGGATCCCCCAGCGGCCGACTCCCAAATGTATTGTTCGTCGTCGTTATGCTTGGTAATCACTTGCACCTTGTCCGCAACAAGGTAGGCAGAGTAGAACCCAACACCGAACTGACCGATCATGGAAATGTCAGCGCCGGCGCTTAAGGCTTCCATAAACGACTTCGTTCCCGACTTGGCAATGGTGCCCAGGTTGTTGACCAGGTCAGTTTTCGTCATGCCGATACCAGAGTCCCGGATTTCCAAAACTTTGTTCTTCGTATCCGGAGTGAGGCGGATGAACAACTCTTTCTCGGACTCCAGCTTCGACGGGTCGGTCAGCGATTCGTATCGAATCTTGTCAATGGCATCGGATGCGTTTGAAATGAGCTCCCGTAGGAAAATCTCCTTGTTGCTGTAGAATGTGTTGATGATAAGGGACATAAGCTGAGAAATTTCGGCCCTAGGTTGTAAGTCATGGATTGGGGAAATTAGACAATATTCTGAGAGCCGCGTTTTCAGATTAAGCGCGTGCACTTACTGGAAGGCGAAAGTCTCAGGTTCTGACGTTGTGGTCGCCATCGTGGTGGAGTGTTTCTGTCGGGGTATGTGCGTGGGGGAAATACACCTAAAGCTTGTTTGTTCAAGTCTGTTTTTTTGAGGGGTGTGGTTGGGTCTCTATTTATATGGGGGGCGTTTTTTCCCGTTCTTTTCGCCTGCCCCGTGACACGTGACTTCGCTTCGATTCAGTTCCATCACCAAGGCGCCACCGAACGAATTCGAAACAAACGTGACAAACGGTGCTCTCCTCCACCAGAGTGCTTTGCTAGGTTCCCTTTCAAACACCGCAAGTTAAGTCCTTCGGAGCTAGTGCTGCTTGAAGAGCGACATTGGCCTGCAATTTCTCTATCCTGTTTGGTGTTGCGATTGTTGCGTGAACAAATTACTACTTGCATTTCCCAATCTGCCTGAATTTGAATGAATCCTCTTTGAGCTCTGATTGATTACTGATGAGCAGTAAGGCTTTCTGCCAGATTTTCTTTTAATAATACAGCACTTTACCCACTAGCGATCCATAGCGAAGATTTTTGAAGTCGATGAAAAGTTTGTTCGAGTTGCAATAACAGTTACAGGTATACTGTCGGTCGGGTTGGTCTCGCTTGTCGAACCAAATCCGAACCAGGGGCCGTTCACTCCCGTCAATGGCAACCGAAAGCAGAAAAAAGTCACCCGTCATCAAAGATGGTGAGCAACACTAATCCATCAAGTCCCATCCCATCCCATCCCATTAGGCCCTTCGCTCGGATCCTCTCCCCGTCTCGCCTCGTGAGGAAGCCTCCAGCGCTTTGTAGCGGCTTCTTGTCGATGAACTCTCGGCTTGCCGTGATCGCTGTGCTGCCCTCCTGCGATTGTGTCCCGCTTCCTGCTTTGACCGGCTGATGTCTGATCTGTGGTTCCTTCATAGCCGTTCGTCAAACTCCAGAAGAACAAGGCCTACTACAAACGGTACCAGACCAAGTACCGCCGAAGGCGGGGTAAGTTCTCTTCTCTTTGGCTCACATGCGACGCGCGATCCACTCCGTTCCCCACAACGAATTCCACAATGCTTGCTACTATGATGAGTCCTACTTTTGGCATAGTTCATCGGAAACTATCGTGTCGACTTGAGCATAAAATAGTCTTTCGCTCCTATCTGATCACTTGCATCGGACCGCATTCGTTGGGAGGGGCGGGGTTGGACCAGCGTGCTGCGATCTGTTGGCTGACGCGATCTAATCGAATTTTGACCAGAGGGTAAGACCGACTACTATGCGCGCAAGCGTTTGGTCGTCCAGGCCAAGAACAAGTACAACTCGCCAAAGTACCGCCTCGTTGTCCGCATCACCAGCACCGACATCATCGCCCAGATCGTCTACGCCCGCATCCAGGGTGACGTCGTCATGGCCGCCGCCTACTCCCACGAGCTCCCTAAGTACGGCATCACGGTCGGTCTGACCAACTGGTCCGCGGCGTACGCCACCGGTCTCCTCATCGCCCGTCGTATCCTCACAAAGCTGAAGCTCGCGGACAAGTATGAGGGCAACACCAACATCGACGGTACCTACTACTCCGTCGAGGACGCCGAGTACGGCCCCCGCCCGTTCAAGGCCTTCCTGGATGTCGGTCTCCGCCGCACCACCACCGGCTCGCGTGTCTTTGGTGTCCTGAAGGGCGCCGTCGACGGTGGCCTGAAAGTACCCCACTCCGAGAACCGGTTCCCCGGTTGGGACGCCCAGGCGAAGTCCCTGGACGCCGAGGTGGTCCGCAAGTACATTGTCGGTGGACACGTTGCGGACTACATGCGCGAGCTTGAGGAGGATGACGAGGAGGTGTACAAGCGCCAGTTTGCGAAATACCTTGAGAACGACATTGACGCGGACAAGATCGAGGAGATGTACGAGGAGGCGCACAAGAAGATCCGCGAGGACCCCACCTTCGAGCCAAAAACCCACGAGTACTCGGACGAAGCCATTGCCAAGCTGAAGAAGTTCAAAGCCAAGAAGCGCAACCTGAAGCAGCGCAAGGACCGGATTAAGCAGAAGAAGGCTTCGTGGTTGGCCAAGCGTGCTGCCGCCGCTGAAGAGTAAACCTTTTTTGGGTTTACTTCGATTGGGGTGTTTGTCTGCCGGTAGTTTGATGATAAGGTTTCCTGTGTTGGTTCAAGGGCCCGCATGATTTTCTCATCGGCCCTTACTTTGTGCGCGTTTAATTCCCTGGGTTCACCCCTGAGGTGAGGGACCAATCCAGTTGAATAAACGACACTGCCGCGATGATATACTAGATTTGCGTCGCACAATTTGTTCATATATCTTCGCAACCTTTATTTTACAGTCGTGCGTGTGAAATCGAGGCGCATGGCCACATTATTGCTACCAACCCGTCTCAACCGCATTGACAGAAAATCATATTACAAGGACACATGCTCCCAACTTTGCTCTGCTAACTTCGTCCTTCGCGCGCCTCTGAGGTGTGTTAATCCCCATCAGAAAAGTACCCCTGCTGAAGTTGCTGCTGATGCTGCTGATGCTGCTGCTGCTGCCGCTGCTGCGCCGAGTCTCCGAAAAAGTGCAACCCCGCTCCTCCTCCGCCGCCGCCGCCGCCCGTTGCGCCCGCAGGGTTCGGAAGCGTAGCAGTGGCCGACCTCGGGCTCACCACGTCGCCGCCGCCGCCGCCGCCACCGCCTAGTTTCTGCAGGCGCTTCTTTTCGCGCTGGAGCTTTTTGGAGAACGCGAGGCCGCAGGCGTTGCACAGACTGTGCCGTTGAAACGAAAGAAGCCAACAACAAAGAAAAATAGCTGGTAAGTACGTGATCGGGATACCAAAAGCGTCGAGGAAGAAAGGAAAACAAAACAAAAAGCACAAATCGACAAACGTTTTAGGTCCTAGCGGGCCCTTGCGCCACTCTGGCGACGACATGGTTCCGCATTGCCGGCAGAACAGCTCTTCCGCGGGGACCTTGCCTTTCTGGGAGGATAAATGGGTTTTCGTTTTTTTTTTTTTTTTTAACCCCCGCGTTCAATTGAGGCATTAGCACCAGCACGCACTGGGTTGAAAGCAAATACCCCTTTCCCTCGCACACCCAAGAAAAATACCTTTCTCCGTTTCGCGGCCGCTCCGTCGCCGGGCTCTTTATCACCACCCGCGCCGGCGGCGCCGCTCTCACCACCGGCCCCCGCGGCAGCGTCCTTCCCGCGCGCGCCGCCGCCGCCGCCACTACCACCCTCGGCGCTCCCGCTGCCGCTGTCGCTGGACGAGAGCGGGCGTTTTTCGCCGAGGACATGGGACGAAGACGACGACGACGACGAGGACAGGGACGTCGACGGCATGGTGGACAGCGAGGGTGGAGCCCCGCGTTGCGGCACGCCGCTTGCGTTGACGCCACTGGTACCACCAGCGGCACCACCCATCGTCCGCTGTTGCTGCTGCTGCCGCTGCTGGTCCTGCGGCTGTGGCTTTTGCACGCCGCCGCCGCCGCCGATGGATCCGATCGCCCAGAGGTCTTCCGGGTCGTCGCCGCCAAAGGGTGGCCCGCCCCCTCCCCCGGTCGCAGAAAACCCCCCCTTCGCAACAGATGCCGAAATCTGGTCGAGAAAGTCGTCCTCGGTCAGCGTGCTATCGAGGTTTCCGTCAACGTCGAGGTCGCGCGGGTGGGCGGACGGGGTGGCCTCGGTGATGTCGAGGCGGAGGAGCGGGTGGGTGGCGGCGGGGTCGACGACGCCGCGGGAGAGGAGGGTTTCTTCGAGGCGGCGGCGGAGTCGGAGGTTTTCGAGGCGGAGCTCGAGGATGGAGTCGATGGAGAGGGAGCCTTTCGATCTTTAAACGCAGAGGGAAGCGGTGCTGGCCATTCAGCTCCTGGGAGTGGTGCAACGAAAAAAGGAGTTGTCACAAACCGGTACTCCCTGGCGGACTGTACGATATACTGCACGGGTCCGTCCTCAAACTTTTCGGGAAAGCCCTTTCCCTTGAGATCCATGACGACAAACTCAGTACCTCTCCGAAACCGACAAAACAGCGAAAACTCTCTCCTCTCCACGGTTTCCTCGACGCAGCGGCGAACCGCCGACAAGACCAGTTCGCGGTCCTCGGGATGCAGGTAGTCTGACACGTGGCGCCCAAGAAGCGATGATTCGGATTCGTCGGGGTGAAGCCCGAGGTGGCGATGCGCCGCGGGGCACACGTAGAGGAACACGCCTGCTGGACTCAGGACGTGCAAGAAGTCGTCCAGCTCGCTGATCAGGCGGCGGTATCCTTCGCGGGAGGCTGTGAAGTGGGTGATGACGGACGTTACATGACGGGATAGCGGAGCGCGCGGAAGAGTCGCCAGGGTCGCTGCGTCGGGTGGTGGCGGTGCGCCGGCCGGTACGGGCAGGGGGAATCCAACCTGGTGAGCGGGGGCGATGGCTGCGGATTGCATAGGTGCGGTGGCTCTTGCAGGTGAAAAGTCTCGCGGGCGCGCTGCGGTAAGAGGGGCAGCAAGCAAGAGGCGGACGACGACGACAGCAGAGCAGTGAGCAGATCGGTGACGAGCGATATCCGATCCAAAAGTGCAATGGTTAAACAAAATGAAAACGTCAGTGCATGTGTGACTTTGACTTGTCCAACCCGCTCGACAATCCCCCCAAGCTTTCTCACCAACACCAAACGGGCCGGCTGCGGCCGACGAAGCCGCCATCGATGCCCCTCCCAATACCGAAGCCTCTCGGAAAGCCGGTGGCGGCCGACCCGCAGATGCCGCCGCGGAGGCTGCAGCCGCAGCCGCCGCCGTCGCGACCGACACGGCTTTTGCCGTCGATGCCAAGACGGCATCGCTGGTGCTGAGCGGAGTGGTACCGCGACCGCAGTCGCCGCCGCCACCGCCTGACGCTGCAGTCAAGCCGTCCTGCCATAGAGCGGCGGCGGTGTTAGGAAGTAAAGCGCTCTGCCTGACAAGTTGTTGCTGCTGCGGGCGAACATCCGGTCGATCTATTGTCCCCGATGCTGCGTCCGAAATCAATGAAGAAGCGGGAGGCGCGGGGAATGCAAAGGCCACGGACTGCTGGGTACGAGGATTTGGCTGTCCCAAGGCTGAGAGCGGTGGGAGGGACGTGACCAAACCCAAATCCACCAATCCGGCGGCTCCTGCGGCAGAGGGAAACCCTCGAGGAGCTCCTTCGTCGCTTGCCAAAGGCACATCGGCAGCGTGAAGCGATGTTTTACGTTGCGTGTCGACGACACGCGGGCGGGTTGGAGAAACAGGGACCGAGAACCCAAACAGAGATTCAGGCTGGTGTTCTTTGTGAAACGAGTGGCGAAAGACTTCGCTGACGGGCGAGGGAGGCCGGACTGACGCTGAAGCGGATAAAAGGGAGCTGCGGGGCTGAAACCGGAAATCCAGTCGCTGATGCGACTGCTGCTGATTCTGCTGCTGCCGCTGCTGCTGGTCGAACGAGAGATCGTCTTGGAACGACTGCGGGCGGTGCGGGTGACGCGACTGCAGCAGCGCCGCCGAATGTGCAATCGGCGGCGAGCTGAGGGAAGCAACAGGTTGTGGGAACACGCCAGTCAGGGGGGACACCCTCGTGCTGCCGCCACTGCCGCCGCCGCCGCCGCCGCCGATGGCTGCGGTTGTTGCTGTAGAGGGGCCCGGGAAGGGTTGACGAAGCGAAGAACCGGCGGCTGCGGCGGCAGATGGATCGGCCGGTTCTCCTGGGCCTCGAAAGGGTGCGCCTTGGTGCATTCCCCAACCAGAGCCAGATCGAAATACTGTGCAAAGCAAGGGCACGTGACTGGTAAACGTTTGATCCCAAACAGTTGCTTTCCGCAGAAGGTGACGCTATTTTATCATCCAGCATGTCCTGCGCGGGTTTCACCTCTTTGTCACCGCCGCTCTAGCGCACGTACACAAACAGAAGAAAACTACAAAGAGAAGAGCACTGCTTGAAAAAAAAAAAAAAGTAAAAGTCCAGAATTATAGAGCACGGCAGGCAGGCGCAGATAAAAACAAAAAAGGACAACCCAAGAGCGACAAGACTTAAAGCAAGCTCGTTGGCTGACCAGAAGCGTCCAAAAAGGCCTGGAATGTCAGACTCGTCACATCCACCTTCTTTCGGAAAGCCACTGCGCGAGAGATAGGGAGGTGCACGAATTCGTTGTGCAGCGCCCCCACAATCATGTTCTGTGTTTGGAGAGGGTGGATAAAATAAGGCGCGGGCGAACAAAAAGCATCAGAGCAAGCACTACTTACTGTTTTTCCTGCCATGGCCGCGTGGGCAGCCATTTGACCCAAAGTGAGGGCGAAGATTGCGTCCGAAGCGTTCGCTGGGGCGGACCTACTCTTCTTGCGTCAGTGGCTTAAGGTAATTTGAACTCAAGCAAGGCGCTCCAAACCTGATGGAGTACGAAGGGTCAATCAATTTGATCGTGTGTTCGACATGAGCCGCCTTCAGCTGTTTTCCAATCTCGTCTTTCAGGTAGATTGCAATGTCCGAAAAGATTGGGTTGCCGGACACATCCTTCAGTTTTCCTCCGCCAGTAAGATTTTGGCCTTACAATGCAACATAAGAAGACGGCACCGGGTCGATCCTATCAACTCTCACCAGCACCCTCCGCAACAACAATGAGAACGTGGGATCGCGTCTTAAACCGCTCCAGTATTAAGCTATATTTGGCAGATTGAGTCAGCAAAACGAACAGGGCATGGCAGCATTTCAAACCTGATCAAGCGATCGATAGTGAAAGAAAACTCGGGCAAAAGCAGGATATTGACGTCTCCGGATGCGAGCGCAGCATTGAGGGCAATGAAACCCGACTCGCGGCCCATCAGCTTAACAATGCCAATACCGTTCCGAGCGCTCCGAGCCTCTTCATGAGCCGCCATTAGGGACGCTTGAGCCTTTTCGACGGCCGTTTCGAAGCCGAACTGATGAAAGCAAGATATGTTGTCAATGCAAAATAGTTGCGCATGTGTGCGCTTTTGTTTTTAAAACGTACCGTTTTCTCGACAAAGGAAACATCGTTGTCGATGGTCTTGGGGATACCGACTACAGCAATATTTAAACCTCGCCGCGTAATTTCGTTCGCAATCGCTTGAGCGCCTCGTTGTGTCCTGGAAAACGGTTCATAAAAAAGTAAGCTTCCAGAGCAAAAAGGTCCGCGTGCCTCACCCGTCGCCGCCGATCGTAAACAGCATGGACACACCCAAGGCAACAAGATAATCCACCATTTTCGCCGGGTCTTGCGGGCCACGAGACGACCCGAGGAGGGAGCCGCCAAACTGGTGGACGTCCTTGACGCGGTCGGGCGTGAGGTCTATAATCGATGACTTTTCTTTCACCAGACCCTCGAACCCAAATCGGAATCCAATGACGCGCTTGACTTTGTAGCGGTAGTGAAGAGTGTTGACGATGGACCGAATGACGTTGTTGATGCCGGGGCAAAGACCTCCGCAAGTCTGTATGGTGGTTCTCGTTTATGGGTAGGCGGAACAAGCGAACCGCACAGAGCAGAAGCGTTGCACATACCACAATGCCTGCGACGACCGACGTGGGGTTGAAGTGAAGCAATCTCCGCGCACCAGCTTTTTCCAAAGTGACGTCTGCCGAGAGAGACGATGTGGCGGGATCGGCACGATCGCGAGACGCCGACGACGATTTCTTTGCCCCATGGCGACTGGCGTGCAGCAGGACTCCTTCCTCATCCGAGCAGAAGGACACGCAGCTGGTTAGGGGTGTCGGGTAAGTTTTCTGGGAGAAGTGCGAAGGAGTTTTAGCATTTGTTGTCCTGTGACCGATAAAAGTCCTCACGACAACGACGGGGTGAATCGGGATGGGACCATCCAGTGGCGCGAGTGCTAGGATGGCCCGGCTGATCCGAGCCCTTCACATCCCTCCTTCTCCTCTCTCCTCTCTCACCCACAGCTCTCTCGCGCCGAAGGCAGTCAAGATCAGCACGCACGAACACGCATCGCACGCATCGCACGCACGCATTGGAAGCACGCGCACGCCTGCAAACAAACGAACCTCGCCCGGCAGCTCCTGCACTTGCCACGAGCTCGCGTCATCCTCCGCCGTGACGGGGGTGGCGGTGGCGACTCCGTTCTGCTCGTTGTGGCTCATTGATTGCTTGGTGGGGTTGGGTATCAGTCGGGGAGGGGGAGTTAGTTGAGGGGCCGAGTGCTTTCCTGTTTAACTATTTATAGATGCGAAAGGTTAATGAAGCGGGTCGAGGGAGCCTTGGCTTTTTTTTTTTTTTGTTTTTTTTTTTTTTTGGTTTTTTTTTGATTTTGCATAGCGGAAGGACGTGGTGTGACTCACAGCCTCCCTCGCTACCACCGACAATTCCGTCTCCACAAACAAAGCCCCGCTTTGCCGGTTCTGCGCCCCCACGCGCCCAGCCGAGGTCCAAACCTCTTTTCACGTGTGCTTGCGTGGCGGGCCGCTGCTGCACGACGCTGCCTGGCTGCATATGCGCACGCTACACGCAGCCGCTTTGCCCGGTCCCATCCTTTGTCCAGCAGGCCCACGGGCTCACCTACAACTTTCTAACTCAAAAAGTATTATTCGCTCCAGTCGCTCCGCCCAAGGTCGCCGTTAGGAGGGGGAAGGGCCTCGCGCTCGGCTCGCAAAGTAGACAGGTAGACTTTCGACGAGGGAGCTCGGGTGGAAAACCCCCCGATGGATTTAGAGTATTTTTGCTGATTGCTGAGTGCTTGTACGCCCAACAACACGGACGGATCGCAACTGCAATGCTCTTTTTGACGCGCAGGCAGTTTGGAGTGGGAGGCAGATTTTGTGGAGGGTTCAAAGCCCCGCCGACCGAGTGTGTGCATCACGCGCCCCAGCAACAAGTTCGTCTTTATTGGGAAAAAAAGGCATCTATCCATGTACTGCAAGCAGAACAATTCTTAGATTTACTCAGACAGTGTTCTGCTGCTGCTGGGGCAGCTGCCACGGCAAAGGCTTGTCAAGGTCGAGGTTCCCTGGTATCGAGTCAATTTCAAATTGTTGAGCAAAATGCTTCCCAGCAACGCCAGAAAGTTCGTAAAATTCACCTCCGCAGATGACAATCCCGACGTTCTTGATGCCCGACAGCTTCTTAAACTCCTTGTTGTACAGCACGACGGCAACGCCCACGGCCGCGCTCGGCTCGATCACAATCTTCATCCGCTCAAACACGTGCTATGCAAGTTGAGAGAGAGAGAACGAGCGAGCGGGCATAAGGAGAACGGTGGTCACTAAAACAACGGCAAACCTTCATGGCCAGCGCAATCTCCTCCTCCGTCACCGTAAACACGTCCTCGACAAGGTCCCGCACGATCGGCCAGGTCAGCGGGCCCGTGAATGTCAGCAGGCCGTCGGCGATCGACTTGCCCTTGCCCTCCGCGTGCGCCGTCACCCGCTCCTTGACGCCGCCCTTTTCGTGGAACGCGCGCCACACGTCGTTGACCTCGACCGGCTCGCACCCAAATACGCGCACCTTCCGGCCGCGCCCGCCGGCCCGCGCGGCGGCCGCGACCGTCGCGCAACCGGACAGCATGCCGCATCCGCCGGCGGGCACGATGACGGCATCAAGGCCTTCGTCGTCGCCGTCCGTCATCTGCTCGACCTGCTCGATAAACTCGAGCATCAGCGTGCCCTGGCCGGCCATGACCTTGGGGTTGTTGAACGGGTGGATCAGGGTTGCGCCCGGGTGCGCCTTTAGGACCTCTGCGGCGGTCGACTCGCGGGAGGCGAGCGTCGGCTCGCACGGGTGCACCTCGGCGCCGTAGTCGCGGACGGCTTGGAGCTTGGGGAGCGGGGCGGTCGTCGGCATTACGATGTAGGCGGGCACGGAGTGCATCCGGGCCGCCAGGGCGATGGCTTTTGTCATGTGGGGCGGGGGTTGGTTGTGAGTCAGGCGGATGAGAACGGGGGATTGCTTACCTTGCGCGTGGTTCCCAGAGGAATGGGTGACGATGCCGTTTTTCCGAACGTCTTCAGGAAGCGAAGCGATTGCGTTGAACGCGCCACGGAACTTGAACGCGCCGATCTTTTGGCTGCATGGGCGATCAGCGTGGAGTCACATCTGGAAGAATAGCAACTCAACAAGTTTTCGCATTTGAAGAAGAGGGTGCGCGCGTCGCCGGACACGGGATCGGCGGGCACCCACGACGAGAGGGTCTCGCAGGTGAGCACGGGCGTGCGCATGGCCTTGCCACGGATGGTGGCGGCGGCGGCGACCACATCGTCGTACCCGATCGCGTAGGGCTCCGGCTGCTGCTCCTGTGACGCCAGCTTGTCGTGATTGTCGGAGGGGGACATGGCTGAGAATTGGTTTTTTGGGGGGGCAAGGACCGTCAAAGAGACACACAACGCACACACGGTAAGAAGGACGATTGTCCCAACACGAGGGGTCGAGTGAGTTGAGCGGGGGTGAGTGATTGGTTGAGCGAGAGTTAGGGCTGCCCACGTCCCCGCTTCTTTTATAGTCTTGCAGCTAGCAACAGAAGCCGAGTGCAGGCGGAAATGGGAACATTCGAGAGAAATGCCTGCCCGCTTGCTTGCTTGCTTGCTCGCGGGGGATGATCAGCAAGCAGGGCGCAGCAGCAAGTGAATATTCTCACAACTCCTTTTTGGGGGGTTGGGGTTGGAAGATGATTCATTGATTCATTCATTCATTCATTCACGCGCCGGCCGGCCAAAACGCTCTCTCATCGATTCCTGGTATGCGTCATCGGAGTTCGCTCCGCGTGAGGAAATAAACAAGCAAACAAACAAACAAACAGCATAAGAGTTCTTCTGTGATTGGAGGCACGCGCTCCAGGCCCATTCATTCGCTCATTCAGTCATCGTCCTCTTCGTATTCATCCTCCTCCATCTCCTCCATCTCCTCCTCCTCCTCTTGCTCTTCCTCCTCCTCTTCTTCTTCTTCCTCCTCTTCGTCCTCGTCCTCGTCGTCGTCACCACCCATGTCAAAGTCTTGCACCACGTCCTCTTCGTCCTCCTCGTCGCCCTCCCCATCCTCGACGTCCGCGTCCTTCGTCGCAGACTTTTTTGCTCCCTTCTTCTCCGCCGCTTTCCCGTTTGCCGCTGCTGCCGCTTTCGTCTTCCGCTTCTTTTGCCGCTGTTCGTCCTCGCTGTCCGAGTCGTCGTCCGCCTTGCCCTTGGACGCGGCCGCCGCGGCCGCAAGAACCTGGGCGATCCGGTCTTCGCGGAGTTTGCGTCGCGCGGTTGCGTACCGCCGCAGCGGCGATTGCGTCGGGTCGAGGTCCGACAGGAACGCGTTCTGGGTCCGGGGGAAACAGAGAGGAAGAGCATCGGGTGAGATTGTCAGATTCCACCGGTGAGTGGTTGTCGTTGCATCAAAAAATGTTCCCGGATGAAATTATCCACCCTTGTGCCAAGAAAGGCAACTCACGCATTTGCCCTCGTCCTTCGGAGCAAAGTCGACGGACGCCCGCTTTGCCTCGATAAACTGCCTATTCTGCTCCAAGACCTCCACGAGCTGTTGAAGCTGCTTGTTTGCAACAACGTTCTTGGATTTCTTAATATATCGCTTGAACTAATCAAAATCAAAAAGTAGTAATTAATGGCATTCACCCAGAACCAAAAAGAGAGGGGCGGACAAGTGGCAAAATGAACAAACCTGCACAATAGCAGGCACGGCAAGCTCCGGGAACCCGATGGATAGCGCCGACCCGTCGTACCAGTCGACCAGCAGTCCGATCGCTTCCTCCGTGACGCCGACTTGGTACACCCTTGATCCAAGGTATCCGTTCGGAGTCTTGACGTGGAGCAGAAAGTCTATCGGCTTCAGCGACGACGACGCGCGGTTGCCACCGCCGCGGAGTTCGGCCGACTCGAACACTTCGAACAGGTGGGAGGCGAGGGGGATGAAGACGGATGTTTTCCGCGATAACTCCGTGAGGAGTCGTACACAGTGGAAGCGGTACGGGAAGAAGCGGGCGGAGGGTTTGAGCCTTCATTTTGTTGTTTTTTTTCCACGAAAGGGGGGAAGAATGCGCCGTGTGAGAATTTTCACAGATACCACAATTAGCAGCATAGGACCCAAAAAGAGCCCTCACCGCATCGCGCCGAGCGTGACTTGCACCAACGGATAAATCAGCGGCCGCAGCGACGAGCCGCCCGCTACCTCCGCCGAGGACCCGGACTCACAAAACGTGGCCAACAGCCGCGACCACACGCGAAGGCTGTGCACAAACTGCCAATTGTACACGGCCTTGAACGTCTCCTTCGTGTTGCTCGTCATTGCGTTCCGGAGAAGCACCGCCAGCTGCCGAATATATACAAACGCAAAGTGGTATCCTGTCGCAATGTCGATTCCGCAAAGCTCGACCACGCAGCCTGCCATGAAAGACAAGGTTG
Source organism: Zopfochytrium polystomum (assembly GCA_025765615.1). Classification (NCBI taxonomy): domain Eukaryota; kingdom Fungi; phylum Chytridiomycota; class Chytridiomycetes; order Chytridiales; family Chytridiaceae; genus Zopfochytrium; species Zopfochytrium polystomum. The sequence continues at coordinate 194,986 of JAIVFJ010000043.1, forward strand.
ACCACGTGTATGCTGTGGTATTCCGCGAAGATGTCGCGTAAATTGTGTAGCAGCTCTTGATGGCATTGTCGAGATATGGCGAGGGGCAGCCGATGGCGAGCCGGCGGATGCAGAGGAAGGCGGCGATTCGCGTTTCAGCGGATTTTTCTGTCCAAAAGCTGAGAAGACGCTACCACATATTAAAAAAAAGGGAATTCATTTCAGTGTTAAGAATTTTGTAATTTCAAAGAGAATAACAACAAACCTTGAAGTAAGCTTTGCCTTGTTTTGGAACGCAGGCAAAATATAGTTCGACCTGCTCCGTTTCGCGCATGACAAAGCGAATCATTGAGTCGTCTGTGATTTGCTCGTAAAACCGCAGCAGACTCCGTAAGTAGGACTTGACCAGCACCAAGAGAGTTTTCCATTTCTTGTGAGCTGAAGGTAGGACAACTTTCCTACTGGGCTGTTAGTAAATTCATTCAGATCTAACACGCTCGCACGATCATACCCCTTCGATTCCTTGACACCGAGATTATAATTAAGGACAGGGATTATGTACTTGAGGAAGGCAAGAAGTACCAAGTTTCGAACTGTGCGACAGTATACGTTATTTCCTGGACGTTTCACGTTGCCCAATCGAAGAGAAGTCTTACCTTGGTTATCCGCCAACTCATAGACAAGCGGCTCTTGCTCCTCCGACTCTGTCTCTCCTTCTGTTGCAACAGTTCTGAAAGCCAGAATCACTTTTTTCACGCAGCGCAGCGAATGAGAGCTCTTCAGTCCCTTTGTCCAGCTGTTGATCATTTGGCGCGTGACGACCTCCAACGGTTTCGCCTCCTCCTCCTCCTCCTCTTGTTCGCCTTCCTCATCGTCCTCTTCACCGGCCGGGATCTCTTCGTCGTCATCGCTGTCGTCGTCATCCGCCTTGCCGCTTTGCCTCTTCTTGATGATCGCTTCCAGATCCCCTTCTTCCTCGTCCTCCTCTTCCTCTTCCGGGCCTTCGTCGTCCCCAAACTTCAACAGATCCTGGTCGTTTTCCTGCAGGTACTTGAAGAAGGCTGGATCCTTCTTCATGGCTTCCTCAAGCTGCCGCTTGTGCTCTGCGATTTCGTCGCGCAGCACCTTCCGCTTCATCTTCTTTGCGTGCGCCGCGGGATCCGCCGCCTCCTCGTCGTCCGAGTGCTCGTCGAGCGCCTCGTCGTCGTCGTCGTCGCCGTCCCCGCTCGCGGCGCTCTCGTCGTCCTCCTCCTCGTCGCCAAAGTTGTCTGGGAAACGGAACAGACGCGGGAGAGAGAAGCGGTTTAGCAAACGCAACGCGCATTCGGTCGACCAATGTTCGATCACGGCCGCCGGTAGCCCGCTCGCTGAAACCCACTGACAAACGAACCCCCCGCCAACTACCACCGCGGAACGAGTCCGGCCACCAAACTCACCGAAATCTTCGAGATCACCGTCACTGTCTTCGTCGGCGCCGTCGTCGTCCGCATCCTCGTCCATCCGGCCGGGCCTGTCGTCGTCGCCGTCGTCGCCGCCGTCCAATCCGTTCGGGAACATGTCGCGCCGCTTCAGCCCTTCGTCCATCGTGAACCCGGCGGCTGCGCCTTCGTCGGCATCGCTGTCGTCGCTGTACCCGCCGTCACGTTGAAATTCGTCTACGCAAACCGCAAGGGAGGAAAGCCCCACCCCAAGGCGGGGGGTCAGGGTTGGAGAAAAAAATGACCTGTGAGATGAAAGTGAAGGAAGCTTGCGGCATGCATCCCCTGCTCGCAGCCTAACGAACCTTCCACCGGTGCCGCGGCCTGGCCGGCCGGGCCTTTCCGCCTCTTGGGGTTGAAAAGGTGCTTGTTGTCCCTCTTGAATTTTCTCCGCCGGGCGATCTCATCTTTAAGATGGGATTTGATGTACTTTTTCGTCGACTTCTTGATCTTTACGATTGAAACCAAGGAGTGCGGGAATGCGAGGCATGTTGAGTAACGGCATTGTTAGTTTGTTGTGGATGTTGCGGTGCACGCTTCACCTTGCCCATGTTTTGCAGATTTGTTATTTAAAAACTAACAGTGGGAGAGGAAGAAAGAAAGAAAGAAAGAGCGTGACAAGGCAAGCGGCGCGACAATTTGGGTTGTGCATCAAGTTTGCACCACAAGCATTATCGCCGGGTTCCCCCCCAGCGCACGGTTGGGCGCAGCCAAAATGTACCCCACGCAAAACCGCATTGGAAGTGAAAGGAAGAATACACAGTAAGGAATCATCTCAGATAAAATGTGAGCCTTTATTTGTCTTTTACCAGTACACTGGCGACATGGCACTATAAATTGGCGGGCGGAAGCAAAAACAGAGAGCACACGGGTTATTTGTCAGTAAGCTTGCACAAAGGAGATGTGAAAAACTTAGAAAAAACTTACGCGCGAATACGAGTAAAGTCCTGCATGGCCTCGACTGGACCGTACCCAATTGCGACAACTTCCTTGTCGTAGACGTATTTAGCCGCAACACGCATAATGTCCGCCGGGGTGACCGCCTCGATGAGACCATCGAGCTCCCACGGAGTGATGCGTTTTCCAAAGGTCAGGACCTGACGACCAATATCGTCCGCAATAGCGTTAGTACCCTGCAACGCCAAAAGCGTGGCGGTCTTGAGCTGGTTCTTGGCACGGAAGACCTCAGCGTCAGTCACGCCCATGGCGAGTCTATGCCACTCTTGCTGGATGCTGTTGGTGAGGTCGTCCAGGTCGGTTTTGTTCTCAGTGACAGCGTACACGCCGAAGAAGCCAGTGTCCGAGTACGTAGTGTTGAAAGCCGAGAAAGAGTTTGCAAGGTGGTTCTTTGCAATAACTTGCGCCAGCTTGGAGCTCAAGTGCTTGGACGCGCCGAGGGACTGGTCCCAGCTTCCAATGAGAGACTGAGCAACAAGGAGTGGCCAGTAGTCCGGGTTTGTGTAAGAAACACCTTCCACAGCAAGGATGAGGTGCGCGGCCGGCTGGTCGTCGTACCGAGCACGAAGCTCGGAACCGACAAACGTGGGCTTCAAGACTTTGGGCGCAGAAGCAGCGGGGGCGAGGGAGCCGAAGTGCTTCTCTGCCAGCTTGACCAGGGCGTCATGGTCGACGCCGCCAGCGGCGGAAAGAACCATGCGATCCGGGGTGAAGTTGCTTTCGAGGTAGTTGGCTATATCGCCATGGGTGATGGACTCGATGTTCTCCTTGTGGCCGGCGATGGGGCGACCGAGCGCGTTGCCCTGGAACGCCGAGCCGTGCAAGTGGTCAAAGACAACTTGGTCCTTGTTGTTCTTCTCAATGTCTTCAATCTCCTGGAGGATCACGCTCCTCTCCTGGTTGATGGCATCCTCAGTAAACGTAGAACGCTGGATCACATCCGACAGAACGTCAACCGCTGTCGAGACGTCGGAGGACAGGGCCTTGGCAAAGAAGGCGGATTGTTCGCGCGAAGTGTACGCGCCAAGGTTTCCTCCAATGCTTTCGATCTGTCTCTCCAGATCGATTTGAGTCCTGCTTTTGGTCCCCTGCCAGAAGAGTGAGATCCAAAGGAAACGCCCAAACCGCCAAAGGCGAACAAACCTTGAAGGCCAAGTGCTCAAAAAAGTGGGCTGTTCCGTTCGTCTTGGCGGACTCGTACCTAGAGCCAGAGTTGATCCAGACTCCAACAGTGGCGGATTGGTTGTTGGGGTTCGATTCCGTGGCGATCGTGAAGCCGTTGGGGAGGCGGGTGACTTTCGTCTCAGGAATGTTGCCCAAGGATTGAGCGTAGCTGAAGGAGACCGTCTTCGAAGATGGGTTCGGGGCCGTGAGCGACGAAATAGAGCGGGAGGAGCCGGCCGCCGCGCGAAGCTAAGTGTTGCGAAATTCCGCAATGGGGGGAAAAACGAAGGACGAAGACGAGATACAAAGGTAACGATCAGTCTGGCATCGCCTTTGTCTGATCGGCTGATCAAGGGGCGAAGAAAGTAGCAAGCTCTACGGAGGGAGCATCACGACACTGGCTACACTGGCTCGTTGCAGGACACGAGTGGGGCTGAGGGTTAGTCTGGCTGTTGAGATCATACCAGGCGCGCTTTGGAGCCAGCGGCGCACTTCAGCATCATCCTTCCTTGACTTGGAGGGTTTTCTTCCTTTCGGTCACGAATTGAGGAACCGGATTTTCCCGTGTCATTAGAACATCTATATTACAGTATGACTGTTCTCGGCGAGAAAAAGCTCTCCACTGCTCCCGCTGCTACCATTCAATCAGAGTCAGAGCCGTATCCCCCAAGTCCCAATGAGTTTGGAGCACTTTTTCCCACAGGTTCCACTGGGGGACGTCGAGCGTCGGAAGCCTCGGACTTCCCTTTCTTTCTTGACGGGACAACACCAAGGTCCAATAGCCCTGGAGCGCGTTTTGCCTTCAGTGTCGGGACCACGAACTTAAAACCCGACTCCTTCCCCTCTATGGCAGTCGGATCTTCGTCGTCTACTAGGCGACGAATTTTATCTCCGTCGGCGCTGACGAACATGGATTTTGCAATCGCATCGTCCTCCTCCGCTTCTTTTCGGGCCTTTTCTTGCAAAAGCGCCTTTTTCGACTCTACAAGTTTCTCGAGAATCTTGTCCGGGTCCAGCCTCTCCATCTGCGCGTTTTTTGTTCTAATTTCATCTAGGGCGTCGAGAATATCCATTTCGCGTTTCGAATCGAGCGTCCGATTTTCCAGCGCCTTTATTGGGTTGTTTTCCTCTTCCATTTGCCGTTCCAGCTTCTTCTCCTCGGAGACGCTCGTGTTTTCGCGCCACGGCTCAAAGTTTCTCTGAGCGCCGATTTCAGTGACGTAGTCCGAGTTCTTTGGATCGGTCTTGAATGTTATCTCCGCGGAGCATCGTGTGCATCGAATATAAAATCGAAAGATCTGGATTCCCAAATAGTTCTCTCCCTCGACTCGCTCCTTGCGCGCATTGAACTTTGTGCCCTTGTAGATATAGTTGCCGCAAGAGTCGCATCGCATTGAGAACGGGGCCATCAATCGAACTTTGTGTTGCTCATCTTTGGGCATACGCCGGCGAGGGATCTTCCATAACAAAGAATCATGTAAGAAGGACAGACGGCGATTCGATCATTGTGTCGGAGCCACAAACCTTTGCAGGATCGAAGTCCGGCGGAAAGTACTTGTTGAGGACCTTGCGCTCAGACATTTCCGGGTGCAAGGCGAGCTGGGTAAGTGATCTGCTTAAAGCTTCCGCTAGGCTGTGGTATGCCGTTCCTTCGTCAAAGAAGGACTAATCAAGCTGAAGCTCAGCGAGGCGGAATGTGATATTCCCGATTAAGTTTGTGATCGTTCAGGGTGGACGCCTGTTCCTGTTAGTGCGAAATGGCTGAGGGGTGCGTGTGTATGAGTGTGTGTGTGTGTGTGTGTGTGTGTGTGTGTGTGTGTGTGTGTGTGTATAGGATGTATGTATGCACGAATGCAGGTTTTAAAGGCGGCCGGCTTACGCTGCTGGCTGCGAGATCAGGCTCGACTGCGGACTTGTCAGAGTCACTGTAAGATTTGTTGCTGTGGTCTGTGCCACTCCACGGTCCTTATCCCTCACTAACTCTCTCTCAATCTATTCGACTCTTACTCTGCTCCGCTTCTCTTTGAAACTGCTCCTGAAGGGTAGAGGGTGGCAAGAATTTTTATTTCACTTCATCATGAGGTAAAAAACTACAGGCACCACTGCGAACCACAAGTTTCAAGCAAACTCTCAATCGAAAAACGGAAAATTTCAGTTCGGCTCACATGTAAAATCCTACTCTCTTCAGAACCCATGGTTCACGTTTCGCATGAGTTCATAAAAGAACCCTGACGAAGCCACTACATCGATAGCAATAGCATTTTCGTCAACTGTGTGCACTCCGCGCGAAGCACGAGAGCGGAGAGGCGAAAACCGCAGAATGTGGGGGCTCAGCCCGTGATAGTATCTCGTGTCTGTTTGTTGAAAACAAGATTGTTATTCAACAGACACCCGTCGCGAGTAGAGGTACCTGTGTTGCCGGTCGGAGAAGAGGGTGACACGATGAGCTTTTCATCATTTCTACGCAAGGCGTGCAGTGCCGTTCCCGCGACAATCTTGAACGGGGCTCCGTCCACCGGGGTGCGCGGAGAAGGGTTCATCGCCTCCTTCTCCGATTGCAGGTGGATCGCCCCATAGCTTGGAGCCCCTGATGCGATGGGCTGCAAGTTCCGCTCTTCTCCAGTCGAAGTGACTTGCGTCAACGTCATATTAAATTTCTTCGCAACGAATTTGGAAAGTCGGAACAATCGTTCTTCGGTTTCTGCAACACCTGAGTCCGCTGCAATCCGGTAATTGACAAGAGTTGTGGCAAGTTCAGGAAGGGCATTGACCTGTGTTGCAAAGCATCAATCTCGACGTTGAACTACTGCAGAGTGTGTACCTTAACACCACCAGAAATAATATCAACAGCCTGAGTAGTCGAAATAACTGCTTTGTAAACAGGGTATTTTGCAAGCCTGTTGGCTAGCGCCCGCTTTGCAATTCGCTTCTTTGCCCCTGTTGTACTGTCAACCTTTAAAATAGCAGCTCTCAAATCATCGTCCATCGATGGTCCGTGGGAAGCTGCACACCGGAGTTCTCCCAGAAGGGGAGATTCGTTGCTATCAGTGCCAAGTGATAGAGGAAATGGATGCGCCTCCATGTGGACAATGAGCTCAGCCAGTATTCCAATGCCAGTGTGCTCTGGAGGGACAGAGGAATGCCCACCCGGCGTTGATACAGAAAACTGAACGTTGAGGTAACCTTTTTCGGATGTGGCCAAGTACGCAAAAGTTGCGCCGAAAGCCTCCTCCAATCCCGTGCCTTCATCCAAAACAAACTCCACGCCGTTGGTACCGTACAGCGACTCAATATGTTTTGCGATTGTTGCGGCCCCTTGCGTTCCTGAAATCTCCTCATCGAAACCAAAAGCAAAAATTATGGTCCTTCGAGGTTGAAATCCATTCACTGCCAAGTTTTCGGCAGCCTCAAGGCTGGGTAGGGCAACGTAAATTCACCAATGAATAACACGATAATGCACATACATGGCTGTAACTTGAGCCTTGCAATCCGAGCTTCCGCGGCCCCAAATACGACCGTCGGCAATGACTCCCCTTGTAAAGCAATTAGCCAACGGTTCCGTCACATTTGATTAGCGCTCTTACTCGAACGGAGGGTATGTCCATCGGCTCAGGGTATCAGCAGGGACGGGGACTGTGTCTTGATGAGCAGCAAACATCACCGGTTTGAGCGAAGAGTCAGTGCCTTTCCACGTGTAAACAAGGCCGTAACGGTTGATAATGTCAAGGGAGAGTTTGGAGTGCCTGTGGTTTTGTTAAACGAGCGAATTCATGGAGAACGTTTACTGAGAAACTCACACTGTAGGCCAGGTTGATTTCAAGTATGACCTTAGTTCGTACAGTCCAAGTCGTCGCGGATCATCTGGCAGTGGTTCCTCAACGGGTTGACCCTTCATATCGTCGAAGGACACTGTTTTGATGCGGACCATTCCGCTCAGCTTCTCAGCAACGGTCTGAGTAAAAGAGGTGTTGGCGAGGTTGTAATAGGTTGCAAAAACGCGGTCCAGCGCGGCATCGCTTGGCGGGACCAGAGGAAGCTCTTGCTGGCAAGAAGAAAGAGGTGCTGCCTCGTCATGTGGCACAGGCGGATTTGGACGGTCCGCGGACGCATTGCTCTCCTCCTTGGAGACGGCTTCTGGGAGGACTCCTGTCCCGATGGTCCTCTTGATCCAAAGACCGGCAAGTACTACGCGGATGAGTAAAAGAGACAAGACCAGTGCGAGGCCTCTAGTGAAAGCGCCCCGTACTCTTCGCCTCTCGGTGCCGTTGGGATCCATCTGCGCGCGCTTTGCACTAATCTCATCGAAGGCGTCGACAAAGACCATTTCGCGTTTTGAAAGCGCTTTCATTGGGTTGTTCTCCTCTTCCATTTGCCGTTCCTCATCTTTGGGCATGCGGCCTTGCATCATCTTCGATCAAGAAATTCGTTGTGAGACACGCAGAGGGGGATCATTCGATCGGGGTCAGATCAGTCACAAACCTTTAAGGGATCGAAGACCGGCAGGATCTTGTGCGCAGACGTTGCTGGGTGCGAGGCAAGCTGGAAAGGTAGCTGGGAGCGGAGAGCAGAGAGCGTGGAGTGCGTGGAAGGCCGGCCAAGAAAAGATTGGATTCGGATTTTGCTGTTGCCCCGAGGTTTGGAAGTTTCGGCCCGACTTCAAATTTCGCCACCTCATATTAAAAATAAATATTGCGCGACAACAGCGAGCGCAGCGCCCGAGCCTCCCGAACGGCCTCAGGGGAAAAGCGTCCTGTCCAAGGAACCCGATACTGGCGAGGCTCAACCTTTTTGGCCGCAAAGGCAACCAAGGGCACCACCGACATGAGCACGACTCCTCCTCCCCAGGCCACAAACGCGATGATGGAGATTTCAACGACGACGGCGACGACGGAATGGAAAAAAGAGTAACAATGACCGCGCGACCAAACAGGAGGCGCCGGAAGCTTCTACCCTCGCCACCATCGCCACCGTAAACGAAGACCGTTGTTCTGTTCTCGCTGGCGTCGAAATGCGGCAGCGCTGGTGAAGTCGTCGCAGGCCCCCCCCTCCCAGCAAGCGCCCTCGATTTCCCTAACCCGCCGCGCTGCAGATATCCAAATCCAGATCATGCATTGCGTGTCGCCAGAGCAGCTGGCACGCCTCGCGGCCCTGTCCAGGGCACTGCACGCGGTCTGTTCCTCCGCCCTCCTCCACGCCGGCCTGCCCCGGACCTTCCATGCCATTCGGACCGACCCCTCGCGCTGCGTTCCTCCTCGCGTGGGACGTGGGCTGCCAGCGCTGCGGACGATCGCGCATCCACAAGGTCGTGTGGCCGATGCGGATCCGCGCATGCGAAGACTGCATCACGGCGGCCACCGTCCGGTCGTACGAGGCCAAGGCGTCTCAGTCCTGGCGGACAGGCTGCCGCGGATGCTCGTGACGGGGTACAACCGCCGCCGGCGGGAGCAGGTGTATTACGGGCTGCTGCGCGAAGATGACCTGGAGCGGTGGAGTGCTGAGCTGGAGTCGTGCAGCCGTCCGACGAAAGCGATGATGGCCGCTTTGAGCGAGCAACGAGACGCGCTGGATACGATTAGAGATAGGTTTGGCTGGCTTGCGGAAGACGCGCCGCGGCCGCGGGTGACACCTGCAGAGAAACAGGCGGGTTTGAGGGACGCTGAACGGCAGTTCCGTGCGCTTTGGCCACCGGAAGTCGCGGATCATCTCGCCGGAGGAGGTGCTTCCAATAAGCTGCGCCACGACGTTTCGAGTTTGGCGTGTTGAGGAGTTCCTCCTCCCTGTTCCTCCATGCTTTTGGTTGAAGTTGATTGTTAGGTCACGTTTACCTGGCTGTCTTGCCTCAAGCCCAGAGTGCAAAAGGGGCGAGGGCAACAAAGGGAAAATCACCACGAAAAAAATAAGTCTCATAGCCCATACTCCCCTCCTTCTCGAACTACCAGCACTACAAAGAGTGAGTAGGAGGCTTCCCCCACCTTCCTTCACAACATGGCGTGGCGGCCGACTCTGCACCATGTGCGGCGCGCGGTCGCCAACGCGACTGCATCGGTTCGCGCGGCCGTCTAATTCAGTCCAAGGCTGTTCTTGGTCATAATCTATTGTTTTGCACGGTTTGGCTCTCTCGTTTACCTAGTCTACATTGCATAATATTTTTGCAGCTTCAACTGTCTTTCCCTGCAGAGTATCTCCAATTTTCGTTTTTTTTTTCTTTTTCGCAGTCAACATTTGCAGAGTATTTGCAGTGCGTTACGGTACAATCCGACGAATAATTGGTATTCCCGCTTGCCAAAGTTCTTCACAAGTCGCTTTTCACCTGAAGCCACGGCTGGCTAGTTAGCCTGCTGAAGAAGAATCATTTTTTTCAGCACCTTCGCACGGGCAAGTATCTGCAAAAGTCTGTCGTCAAGTGAGTCCAATCATTTCAAATGGTAGACACCTGTTTGTTCTCTCAAGCGAAAAGAGAAGTCTCTTGTGTCGCTTTACGAATGTTGAGTATGTGCTCTTTGAGGTTTAGCCAGATGATTCTCCAAGGTTTTGTTTGATTTCAATATTAGGATTGCTTACGCTCCACTGACACACTATTCCCCATTTGCAAGATGCGACTCGCCCATGATCAATCTGCAGTTGGCTATTTGCGTCAAACTTCAATCACGAACCCCACGGGAGGAATTTTCTCAACAGTATTTTCGGAATGCCTGGCGTCGTCTTGGCTGGATCAGCGCTGCGCGCTGCCGCGCGATCACCAGACGCCGCCCACACCCCTCGGCGGGGGAAAGCACGGTCGCGTGTAGGCCCGCTGCGGCACCAACGACCCAGTTGCAACGGTCGCCGCCGAATGTACCAACCGGACCAACCAAGTTGCGCGCTGCGCTTATCATATAGTATATATGTAGTTTGAAAGTATTCCAGCATGGGCGTATGGCAAAATGGTTATCGCGCTTGACTACGAATCAAGAGATTCCAGGTTCGACCCCTGGTACGCTCGCTTTTGCACATCCACAATTTTCTGATTTCCGTTGATCTTCTGGGCGAACTTTTGTCGGCGCTGGAGGAACTGCTTAGAGGTCAAGCGCCTGGCGTAGTGCTCACAGATCGCGAACTGGCCCTCATGAACGCGGTAAACGTTGTTTTCTTGATTCTCGCCATCTTGGCACATAAACAAAAACGTACTCGCAAACGTGAAGACCATATTTACTGGTGAGGGTGCAGAAGGAAATTTGGCAACATGGAGACTTGCGCGTCAAGGGAAATCATGCAGTCGTACAGAAAGACCTCGAAAAACGACCTTCTTAGCGCGTTTCTGTGCATTCAGTGATACCTCAAGCATCAAGAGGAGCGCGAGCGAGACTTAAGGGCAAAGAATTGGTCCAGCAGACCCTACCGCTTTCTGCACCCGTATCTTGAGCCGGTCTAACTCTCGCACTATGCACTCGGTGCTGTTCTGCAGCAGCTCGAGCTTGCGACCCAAGAAGGCTTCAACTCTGTTTGCAAGGGCCGCTTCAGGTCTTCTCTCGGGCTTCCCTCCGCGCATGATATTGCGTCGGCTCTGAGAGGTTTGAGAACGATTTCTGCCGAAGTCGTGCACCCTCGCTGGCACGTCTCTATTGCAGCTGGACCAGCTCAAACGTGGATGTGCAGCTCGCTGCTGTTATGGCAGCAGCAATTGAACTGCCGGTTTCGAAAAGCATCGTCTGATTGAACAGTCGACTTCACGCGTGAGAAGCTGGAAAAAGAGAGATGGTGATGAGCGAATAGGCGGTGAGGAACGGAGAAAAGGGAAAAGAGAGCATTACGTTCCGCTTCATGCTTCTCTGCACGAGCCAGTCCCTGGTAATGTAATGCTCTTCGAAAATGGAGGTTTGAATGTGCGTGTGTGTTAGCACGAGAAGAGTAAGCCGGCGAGAGTAAGCCGGCCCCCATCCCCCCCTCCCCTCCCAAAAGCGAAGTGAGAGAAGCGCTATTTTCGCAACCTCAAGCTCGTACTAGAGCGACTCTGTCCTTTAAACGATAGGATCTGCAAAGTCTCCTGCTTTCCTCTTAATAGATCGACCGATGTGGTTGAGCGCTCGCCGAGAGCTGCCCTCACCCACTGGGTGGTGTTGACCGACCCCACCGCCTTGCGGAGATCCACGAGGTTATCAAGAAAGCTCCGGATCGACTCCATCTCGTCGTCTGTGCTTGCAATGGCGCGGGAAGACGAGGATTCGTTCGGGAGTACGGTCAATGGGGAATCCGCAGTAAATGTAATGTGTGGGACGCATCAAACGGGATGGAGAGCAATCACAGTTGTCCAGCTCCGAAAGCGAAAGGGGGGAGGGTAGGGAAGGAGGGAGGGAGAAGATGGAGGAAGGCACCTATTTTCGCCACCAAAACCACCGTGGCTGGGGACCACTCGACCTGAGCTGCAGCCTCGGCAGGCTCTGCAGCCGCGACTAGGACTCGAGCTAGCGAAAAGAGTGAGGAAATGCGCAGTGAGGAACGGAGAAAAGATGAAAGCGAGCATTACGTTCCGATCTTTCCAGACCTTCATGTTCCTCCGCACAAGCGAGTCGAAGGCTTGGAACTGCTCCTGTAGAGGTGGAGGTTTCAATGTGCGCGAGTGTTTGTACGATGAGAGTGAGCAAGGGTTTCCCTGCGCTGCACCCCTCTCCTGCACCGGCCTTGACAGCAAGTTCACCTACCTCAACTTCCTTTGGAAGGGACTCGACTCTTTTCGTAAGGTGATCGACGACCTGCACTTCTTGCTGTGAGGAATCGGCCGATGTCGTGTAGTCGGTCCTTGAAACAAACTTAATCCACTCTTTGATGTGAACCCCGAGCGACCGCGTTGAAGCGTGCTCCTCCAGCGAGGCGTCGAAAGACTTACCTGCGGATTGGGTCTGATACTCTGTGCGCGTTGCGCGACAGGAAAATGTGAGCTTCTTTTAGTGGTACAGTTCAGCGGAAAATCAGGCAGTTGGATACTGAAGACTCTTTCAAATGCGAGTGAAAGGAAACGCAGTCTTGACCCGGAGACTCGGAAGACCGACTCGGAGGAGGGTGGGAGGGCGGCTCGGAGGGGGCGACCGACAGACCCTGACCTCTCTCCACAACCACCACCGTGCAGCCCAGCAACAAGGTGAGCAAAGGGCTGCTTATCACACAGACAGACAGACCGCGCACGGTCGATCGGGTGGACGCGAAAAAGCCCGGGTTGAACGCCGAGTCACGCTCCTCAAGCGCTCACCCCAACTGACGGCTCATACTGCTTCTAGTGGAAAGGGGAGAAGCGCTGGCGGGGCAGCTGGAACACTCTCTTCAACCGCAACTAACACATTGAACATGCAAAAACTGCACCAAAGTTGTTGAGAACTGCATTCCACTTCTTCGATGGATGGAAAATCGAACGGCTTCTTAAGTTACTGCAGCTCCATAGTTGCATCTGATGATTCTGGTAAGCAGAAGTGTTGTGTACCGATCACCACAACTTTCCCCCCCTCAAATTCTGGTAGCCGTCTTTGTCCAGGAGGAGCACCACTTCCACAGCGGCGTGCCCAGCTGCTTATTCGTGGACTTCCAAGTTCCGGCCGCCTCAATAGTGTTTCCGAGGAAGTCCTTGGACCAGGAATTTTCCCAACGCTCTGACTGACCTGGGGCGGGAGGCTCGATGTCTGGAAATGGGAGACTAAAGAATTGGAGAAGAAAAAAAACTAAAAGCATTGCCGTCTGGTAGGCGTCTTGTGTGCTTTTTTTTTCCCCACGTTTGGAAGCGCCTCACTTCCACAGTTTCACGGTAAACTTCTTCCCCTCCTGCGCACCGCGCTTCGCCGACTGCGCGGGAGGTTCTGCACCCACGTCGCTGCCACCAACCGCCGGCCAGGCGCCCGACCTTTGCGGCGGGTAAAACTGCGGTATCGCCTGCTGCTGCTGTTGCTGCTGCACCTGGTACGGCCACTGACGAGGCTGCGGGTCCTGCGGCGGTTGCTGCTGCTGCTGCTGGTGGTGGTGGAACTCGAGTCTCGCGCGCAGGGCGGCGGAGGCGGGGTCCTCTGGGTGGAAGGGCGGCAGCGGGGTCGGGTGCTGGAGATACGGCTGAGGAGCAAGCGGTGGGTGTAGCTGGTGCTGCTGCTGCTGCTGCGGGTGTTGCGCGGGGAACTGGGGAGGCGCTGCTGAGCGCTGCTGGCTGTTGGCGGGGTGAAAATACTGCGGGTTGACCGCGACGGTGGCGGCGGCGGGGTGGTAATGAGGCTCCGGCGGGGCGCGTGGTGGAGGGAAGGGTGCTTGCGTGTGCGGGTGGTTCGGCGGTAGCTGGGGCTGGTACGGTTGTTGTTGGTGTGAGTGCTGTTGCTGGTCCATGTGCCCTTGCCGCGGCTGCTGCTGCTGCGGCTGCGGCTGTTGCGGCGGCTGTTGCTGCTGCGGCGGTGGCGGAGCGAAGAAGGGCGCGGCGAAGGTTGCCGGGGTCGCGGCCCGGGCGCGCGAATCCATCAGCGGCGGCGCCTGCCACTGCGCTGGCTGCGGCGCGCAGGAACTGCTCGAGTGCGGTTGGCCAGGCGGTTGCGGCGGCGGTTGTTGTTGATACGGTGCGTGCACTTGTTGGGGCGAAGACGGGTAAGGGTGCGCCTGATGCCAGTGGAGCTGCTCGGATTGCTCCGGCTGCTGCTGCCACGATTGGTGCGGAAAAGGGTAGGACTGCTTTCGGGCGACCGGTTCCTTGGCAAAGGCTGGGGGCGGCATCACCCTCGGATCGGCTTCGAACACCGTCGCGTGGAGGCGCGGGACGGGCTCCGAGTATTGCCGTGTCATCATCACCGGCATCTGCGGAAGGGAGCTCTTGTGCTTCAACCGCGTCCATTCGAGTTCTAGCTGCTGCCGTTGCTGTTTCAGAGTCTTCTGTGTGGGAGGAGACGCCGGGCTTGGGAAGTACGGCTCTGCAGGCTGCGTCGGTGCGAACAGGTTTTGTATGTTCTGTTGGGCGTCGAACTGTCCCTGAGCGGGAGCGGCAGGAGCTGGGAGGGCCGGCGTAGGGGCTACGGCTTGACGATGACCAGGTAGTTTTTCCAACACTGGAATTGGCACCGCTATCTCCCGAGCCGGTGCGGTGTCCTTTGGTGCGTTCGGTCGCTGCTCGCGCTCCCGCAGCTGCAGTTGCAGCTGCTGCTGTTGCTGCGTTGCACCCATCTCCGCCTCGGCCAACCGCTTCGCTTGCTTCGCAGCCTTCCTAGCCTCCTTCAGAGCGGCGCGCTCGCGCTCGTCCTCCTGTTCCTGCAACGACTGACCGTAGCTTTCAATTCCCGACATGAACATCGCCGCACGCCAGCTCGCCCCCGCCTTTGGCTTCTTCTGGGGCTTCTTTTTAGGCTTTGGCTTCAACAGCGTCGGCGACACGTCGCGGGAGCGCGCCGACGACCGGTGGTGCTGGTCGTGCCGGTCGTGCCGGTCGTGTTCGCGGTGCGACGATGATGACGGGCGGCGGCCCGGCGGGAACATTGGCGACGGTGGCTCGGCGGACGTCGGCGTCACGGTGGGTACAAACGTGGAGAAGGCCGAGTAGGAAATAACGTCGGTGGAAATCGTTGGAGTCGCCGTGGCACCGGAGCCGCGGCGAGACGAGGCGGCGCTGCTCAGCACGCTGACTACCGGAAGGATGATGGGGTGCGCAGGGGCGTGAACCGTGGATTCTGGTGCATGCGGATTGTGGGGAAGAACTCGCGTTTCAGAGGTACTTTCTGGCGTGTCGGGTAGTGTGCCTTTCATGTTTTCATGCGCTTGGGCTGGAGAAGAACCGCGCGGAAGAGAAGCAAAGTCCGGGTCAGAGTTGTTGCCAAGAGCAGTGATGGTTGGCGGTGAATTCCTCCTGGCGGCGTTGGCAAGGGCCAAAAACAGCTGCTCCGGCGTGGGTGCCTCCTGGAGCGACTGGGGCGGCGGAGCTGCCGTGGCGCTGTTACCGTCGGTTGAGGGGCGACGGCGAGAGTTGTTTCTTGAACCGATGTCGGCAATGCTGTTGCGGGACGAGCGCCGAGCCGTTATGACTGGAAGAGTAGTAGTGTTGCCATCAAAGTCGCTGCCCGTTTCGGTCCGGAGCTCTTGGTGCTTCCGTCGGCGTTGCGGCAGAGGCGGCGGTGGGGGCATGACAGGAAGAAAGTCGTCGTCCTCGTCGACTGGTAAGGCCGACATGAGGAAGGTGGCCGAGGCCTTTTGACGGGTAAGGATTCCCATTATCTGGCCGAGCGAACCGCGAGAGGGCGGGCCGTGGGCAGTGAGTGTGGCGAGTCGCGGTGGCTGGCTGGCTGGCTTGGTGGCTGGGCTGCTGCTGCCTGCCGGTTGGGCTTTTTTTTTTTTTTGAGACAGACAGCAAGAAAGAGAGAGTGAGAGAGAGAGAGACAGACAGAGAGCGGGAAGAGAAATTTCCGCTGTGGAGCAAAATGGGTTCAGCAAACAGGTTCAAAATGGACACGCCCGATTGATTCAAACTGGTCCAGAAGAGGAAAAAGAACCGGGGCCACCCACCACCAATCAGAACCGCCCACTATCCTGTGGTCGTCATTCATTGCCCGTTCTTGATTATTGAAAACCCACGGTTGACCGCGCAGAAGCTCCCATAAACCACCAATGCCGCACCTGGATGCTCGGTAATTCTGGGCTAATGGGTGCAGACAGTTTATTAATCATCATGCTCATTTGCGCAGACAAGTTCCCCCCCCACCACAACCCACGCTCCGTCTCGGCATTGTTGCCACCAGCCCAGCCCTCCCCGCCGCTGTCGCTGGGCCCACACTTGTGCAGTAGGAGTAGGGATGGACGCTGTAATGATCAACGGGGAAAGCACATGAGACTAGACACAGAAACGAAAAATTGGCTTGCCACTAGTCGCTGGGTGTGTGGTAGAGAATCGAGAAGGGACGCTTATTGTGCGAAGAGTAAAACAGCCCTCGAGCGGCGGCACCGGGCGTGTCGCCTGGTCGCCGCCGCTGCCCCCCGCGTCACTGCGCTGGTGTCAGAGCTGTCGACGCCGCCGCTCCACGCGCTCGCCCCAATCGTGATCCTCCGGAGCCACGGGAAGCTTGCCCGCGACGGCGGCGGCGCGAAGAGGGCCGGAACCGCGCTGGGAAACGAGTCCGCGTTGGCATCCCATTCGCATCTCGCTCAAAACCCGTTCACCGCTCTGCCCGCTGGAAACTGGCAGGGACCTGGTCGAGACGGAACCAGAAACGACCCACGACAACCCGGCAGATACCGGGTTGTCTGGCTGAAATTTGTGTGTGGGCGAACCCGACCTTGCAAGCGAGAGAGGAAACACAATGTCACAAGCCATCCACGAGAGACCGAGACAAGCGCAAAAGATACTTCCCCCCAACTTAGACGAAATCATCTGATACGCACACACTATTTCATCGTTGTAAACACAAACGAAACTGTTCGATAATCTATGTACAACACAGCGGAGCTAACATTCAGTCTTCCTCCTCACCGTCGACGTCACGGATTGCTGCCGTTCTCACGTCCTTTGACGTGGTCTTTATTTCCAGCCCAGACTCTCGCCACCACTGCAGAACGTGCGGTTTGCCTCTGGCGCCGTCAAAGGCGCGCGCCGAGTACCGCATCGGAAGCCCGCTTTCTTTCATCCACCAGTCCAGGACAGATATATGCCCCCTCTGGCTCGCAATATCCACGGCGCAGTTCGAGTACTGCAGTCGATGCGGGAGGACCGGGGCGCTGCGTCCGTTTCGCCCCTTGCGGTCCCCAGTGCCAAAAGCTCCCAACCGCGCCGGAAGCTGGGTCCACCAGCGGAGTGCTTCAACCTGGCCACTGGCGCTTGCGTCATCGAGGATGAACCGGTTGAAGCGGAGCTTGAGGCCGCTGTCGGCCCACCACTGGAGAACATCGATGCGGCCCGCCTTGGTGGCATCGTCCATTGCGTCTGGCGAGTACTTGAGCTGGAGGCGGCCACGGTGGCGCAGCCACCAGTCGAGAACTGCGAGGTGGCCGTTGCGGCTTGCGAGGTCCATGGCACGCGTCGAGTGCAGAACCTTGATCTTATTTTGGTGATTCAACCACTCGAGGACGCCAAACTGGCCGTCGGCGCTGGCGCAGTCGATGAGGAGGTTGTCGTACATTAGTTCGAATCCGCTGTCGACCCACCACTGGAGAACGACGACCTGGCCGGCCCTGGCGGCGAAGTCGATCGCACCCGCCGTGTACTTGAAAGTCAAACCGCTACTTTTCCACCAGTCGAGCACTTCAATGTGACCATTCTTGCTCGCTCCGTCGACAGCGGCTTCGGAGTACTTGATCTGGCAGTCTTTTTCCATCGTCCAGCTCAGAACCGCGACGTGCCCGTTTGCGCTCGGCCCGTCAAGGTCAATCGCACCCAGTACGTGCTTCTTGAGGAAGCACGCGGAATCGTTTTGTGTTTCTGGCCAATGGTCCATCCACCACTGAAGCACGTCAACATGTCCCGCTTCGGCTGCATTCGCCACAGCACAGGGAGGATGACAAAATCGTAAGAGGCTTGCTCTGGAATGGTCCAACCACCATTGAAGCACAGCAACATGGCCGCTCCTGCTCGCAATATCCATTGGTCTCGGCGGGTTCCGGGTGTAGTCCTCGAACATGTAAGGCCCCAGCTCGCAGTCCCTCCACCACTGCAACACGTTGATGTCTCCATTGCGGCTGGCGGCAACGACCGAATCGACGGAAAACGGAAACGAGAAGGACCATCGGGCGCGGGAATTCGGCTCGGGCAGCGGCGCTGACGCTCCTGAATCCAACCTGCGGCGGTGCACGAGCAGCATCTCGGCAAGGGCGAGGGCGTCGCCCGCTGCGCTTGCAGCGTCGAACGGTTTGCGTCCTTGATCGAGGAGAGCGCCGTACTGCAGAGCGCGCAGACGTAGCAGAGTGGCAAGGCGGCAGCGATCGCGCGGACCCTCAATAGCGCGACAGATCGTGGCGAGGACGAGAGGAGGCAAAGGTGGAGCAGCTAACTCCGCTGCAGTTGCATTCATGGCTGCGTCCAGGCGCCGTCACTTGGCAGGTTGCGGGGAGTGGCCGGGCAGAGTTTTGGAGGAACAGTGCCGGCTGGCCGGCTTCGTCCTCTGGGTGGCAAAGGTCAACGACTCAACGAAGCAAGTCATTCATTTTATATTGCCTGGACAACCTTTTTTGTGTGCGTTGAAATGGAGTAGTAGATTGCAGCTGAAGGCTGCGAATCTAGCTGCATCAGCTTGCTGCCGCTATATCAGATTCAGGTGGCAGTGATGGAGAATGTACTGTAACAAGATTTAAACGATAGGAGGTCCTAGTGCGGCGAAAGGGCGCACAAACGCGTACATATAAAGGAGTTTGACGTGGCAGGCAAGACGTTCATTTAAGATGGGCAGGATCCGGTGCGTGCCGCTGGGGGCGGGCCAGGACGTCGGCCGCAGCTGCATCCTCCTGACGATCGGCGACAAGAACGTGATGCTCGACTGCGGCCTCCACATGGCATACAACGACGACCGCAAGTGGCCCGACTTCAGCTACCTGTCCAAGTCGGGCAACTTCAACGAAGTGCTCGACTGCATCATCATCTCGCACTTCCACCTGGACCACTGCGGCGCCCTGCCCTACTTCACAGAGGTCTGCGGCTACGACGGCCCCATCTACATGACGCATCCGACACGCGCAATCTGCCCGATCCTCCTGGAAGACATGCGCAAGGTCGTCGTCGACCGCAAGGGCGAGTCCAACTTTTTCACCTCGGACGACATCAGGAACTGCCTGAAAAAAGTCATCCCCGTCAGCCTGCAGGAAACAGTGCAAGTTGACGAGGACCTTGAGATATCGCCATACTACGCGGGGCACGTGCTCGGCGCGGCCATGTTCAAGATCAAGGTGGCGGGACAGACTGTCTACACGGGCGACTACAACATGACACCCGACAGGCACCTCGGGTCCGCCTGGATCGACGCGTGCAAGCCGGATCTGCTGATCACCGAAACGACCTACGCTGTGACGATCCGCGCGTCGAAGCGGTCGCGCGAGCAGGACTTTTTGAAAAAAGTTCACGAGTGCGTCATGGCCGGCGGCAAGGTTCTGATCCCCGTATTTGCGCTGGGCCGAGCGCAGGAGCTGTGCCTCTTGGTCGACGAGTACTGGGAGCGCATGGCGCTGAAGGTGCCGGTCTACTTCTCAGCTGGATTGACAGAGAAGGCCAACCAGTTCTACAGGCTGTTCATTGGCTGGACGAACGAAAAGATCAAGAGCACCTATATGGAGCGAAACATGTTCGACTTTAAGCACATCCAGTCGTTTGAGCGACATGTGGCCGACGAGCCCGGGCCGATGGTTGTCTTTGCCTCACCAGGCATGCTTCACGCCGGGACGTCGTTGGACCTGTTCAAAAAGTGGTGCTACGATCCCAAAAACATGATCATTCTGCCTGGATACTGCGTGCCCGGTACCGTCGGCGCCCGCGTCCTTGCCGGCGAAAAGATTATTGAAACGGAGAAGGGCCAAAAGTATCACGTCAATCTGCAAGTGAAGAACCTCAGCTTCTCTGCGCACGCGGATGCCAAAGGAATCCTGCAACTGATTCAAATGGCACAACCGCGAAATGTGATGCTCGTCCACGGAGAGGCGAGAAAGATGGCCGTGCTAAAGAAGCGGATACAGATGGAGTTTGGCATCCCGTGCTTCGACCCGGGGAATGGCTCAACGGTTACCATCAAAACCGAGGACATGCTGCCAGTCGCTCTGTCCAACTCTGCATTTCAAAGAGTGCTGGATGCAAAGCCCGCACCTGGATGGTCTTTTGAGAAAGTCAAGCCCTTCTCCGGCCTGCTACAGTCAGACGAGAACTTAAACTGTCCTCGACTGCTGGATGCAAAAGAGGTGGAGGAAGAATTGGGCCTGACGCCAGTCCACATCAGGCAACGGTTGCGACGGCCTTTCGATGTGAAGAAGGCGCTGGCAATGGCGACAGACCAGCGGTTTCCTGTAAAGTTTGAAGACGAACGCTACGCCGCAATGACTCTGCTGACCCGTGCATTGGAGCATTTGGCACGGTCCATGGGCTTGCACTTCAACGTCCCCCGCAGATACCTCGAAATTCGCGTTGGCGATGTCTGCGTATTGCTGGCTCCTTCCGGGCCAAGCGTCATTATTCAGTGGCTGCCAGACTCAGAGCAGCTTGCTGCGAGAATTCTCGCTGTCGTCAACTCAACGCTCCAGTGACATCATCACCCGCATTCACTACACTACATTAAATTATAAAGTTTTTGAGTTTGTCATGCCCAGTGCAGATACAAGAAGAAGCTCAGCCGTCTCGCGGCGACAGTCCACCGTCCAGACCAGCGGAACGAGACCAGCCTCAGGCGACGAACAGGGCCCAGCCGCCGCGAATGCCGGTGCGTCGGGCGCCGCATCCAAAGCCGCGGCCGGCGGCCGGAACACCGAGCAGCAAAAGCTCGCGCGGGCCATCATACTCTTTGACTACATCGACCGCGAACAAGCGCGCGAAGCCGCCAGCCGCCGGATCCAGCAGGAGGCGCGGATGTGGGCCGGCCACGCGCGCGTGTCCAGCCGGTCGGCCGACATGGAGCGACGGCGACAGCAGCGCGAGCAGGAGGACGCCGAGCGGCGGTCGGCGGCGGCCGCACGACGACGGGAGGCCCTGGTCGGCATCCACGCTCCCGACATTTTGGTGCGCAGGAGCCGGTCGCCGCCGGCGAGGGCTACCGCGGCGGTCGCAAGGCCGGACGCGGGCGCGGGGTGGGATCGACCGTTGGCGACCTCTGCTTCGGCGTCGCCGCCGCAACCGGCACCGCCGAATCCCATTGCTCGACAATTCAGCGTCGCCGCCCCAAACGTCGAAGTGCGCGCGCCGTCGACGTCCACCGGGCCGCCCGCGCTGCGGCGACAGCTGTCCATCTCGCTCAACCCCGAAAGCCGCGCCGGGAGCGTCAACCCCGCCGGCTCGCTGCCCGACGCGCGCTTCCCCGTCGCCACGGTGCGCTCGTTTTCGGCGTACAGCGCGCGGTCGAACCACAACGACCACGGCAGCGCCGTCGTGCTCCCGCCGGACGCCTCCTCCCTGACGCGGCAAGAGTCCGGCGCCGCCGCTGGCTCCCTGTTCCCGTCGCCGGAGCCCCCGCGCGCGGGAAGGCGGCCGCTGTTCCGGAGCGCGGCGTACCGGAAGCAGGCGGCGGAGCAGCATCGCGAACGGCGAATGTGGAGCGCGCCACGCGCGCCGCCGCCGCCGCGGTACGAGGCGGATCCGGAGCTGTTGCGCGAGTCGAACCGGCGGCTGTACAGCGCGATCCGCGCGCTCAAGGATCGGAGGGAGGTGGAGCGGCAGCGCCGGCTGGAGGACAAGAGGAAGAAGGAGAGGAAAGCGGTCAACCCGGCCGTCATGACCGTGTTTCATTCCGAGGCGGCGTTCGCCGACTTTTCGGCGAGGTACTCGCATCCGATGATGGAAAAGCCAAAGAAGAAGCTGGTGAGCTGGGGAGCAGGAAGCTCTCTTTCATTATATTCTAATCGGCCCCAAACGCTTATTTTTTTTTCTTTTCTTCTTGTGGCAGACCATTGAGGTGTTCCAGCACGTTGTCAGCGAGCGCCTGATGCACAAAAAGAGCATGCTCCTGCAAGCAGAACGCAACCGCGAGCAGACGGTCATCCTGAGCAAAGTGCAGCACGGGACGCTGGCGGTACCCATCCCTCTCGACCACGCCGCGCCGTTCTTTGCCTCGGACCTCCTTCGCCACCACCATCATGACCCGCAGACCCCAGAGGCTGCGCCGGCCGCCGACGACGGCGGCGGTGCGGCGGCGGCGGCGCGGACCGCGTCCCACAGCTCGCTGCCGTCGTCGTCCCGCAGCCCGTCCGTGCTCACAGACACGGTCGCCGGCACCGTCACCGCTGTCGCCGCCACGGTACCGACCGCGCCGGTCCCGCGCAGCAGCCACGCGCACAGCAGCCTCGGCAGCGGCAGCAGCAGCGCGGACGCGCGAGCGGCTGCGGCGATGGCGACGGCCCAGTCGCGGCTGGCGGGGTCGCGGCGCGGACTGGCGGTGGCGGCGACGGACGCGGGGGAGGCGAAGGAGCGGTGGCGGATAAGGCGGATGCAGCGGAGTGCGGTGTTGCGGGGGTTTGCGGAGGGAGAGGAGGGAAAGGAGGAGGAGGAGGATGATGACGATGAAGATGGGGAGGGCAGGGGGGAAGGTGGCGGTGCGGTCGCGGGGCTGGGGCGTGGGGAGTGGGAGGGGGTTGAAGACGGGGTGGGAGACGCGGTCGAGCTGAACGAGGCGCGGAACGATCACGGGCACGGAGGTGCAAAGGACAGGCGCCGCGGCAGTCTTCGCGGCGTTTCGCGGCCGGGGTCTGCGGCGACGGCGGGTGGTGGCGGCGCTGGCGGCAGGCGAAGCCGGCTCGGGTCGCTGTCGGTGCATCCCGGGGCCACTGCAGCGCGGCCTGGCGAGCAGCGGCCGCTTGACGAGGAAGATGAAACGGACAAGGGCGGCGACGATGGCGACGACAATGACGACGGCGGCGGCGACGGCCATGGCGATGGCGCATCGTCCAGTGAGGCGGCCGGCGGCGAGCCGCAGCGACGGCGGTTTTGCCCGTCGGCTGACGTTGCGCAGCTGCCGCGGCTGGTGTCGCTAGTGCGCGAAGCCGGGTCGCGGAGCGCGCGGAGCGCGCGAAGCCGCGTCGTCGTTGGCGGCGGCGGCGGCAGCGGTAACGGCACCGCGGGACGTGCTGTCACGTTTTCCAGGCAGCGCCAGTCCGAGTTGGCGCAAGGTCTCGCTGAGGAGGAGCCCGAGCTGCCCGGCGCCAACAGCCCGACGGAACAGTCTGTCGTCGAAGCAAGGGTCCACGAGCAGGAAGACAACGCCAGCTCGTTCGACGCGGCTTACGCAAAACCGCCGGAGCGCGACGAACACCCGACCGCAACGCGCCCGCAGACGGCCAAAAAGAAGCGGTGGCAGCACATTGACTTGTCGGCGTCGAGCGAGTTTAGCAGAACCATCGTGCCGACAAAGTGGCGGCCGTCGACGTCCATCGCGTCGTGCTCGACAGAGTCGGCGCGGTGGGCTGAAGCAGAGCCGGTTTCCTTTCCAAAGTTGATGCGAGTTTGGGGGCTAGGGGCAGACGATTAGGCAGAGTGGGAAAAAATAACGGGGATTTGATAAAGAGTAGCTGTCGTTTTATCTGTAACGTGCTTTATTAGAGGATCCTGTCCCGAGTTAAAACAGCAATTGGATCGCAAACGCCGTGGTCCACAAGCGGGTAGTTCCCCCCAACTACAAAAAAAAACAGAAACCCCGCCTCATTCACCGGGCCGCTCCGCTCACAACCGCAGCGGCCGCCGCCGAGCTCCTCTTCCCGGCCTCCCTAATCATTTTGAAGCTCGTCGACAGCGGCATGGGCGACACGATGGCCATTCCCGTCGACGCCGGCTGCTGCGCCTGGAGGTCTTTTCTGACCTCGGGGATGTTGAGCCAGCCGCGCACGGTGGGCTGCCGGAGGATCCAAAACTGCAGGAGCGTGAAAAAGTTGGACGACACCCAGTACATGAAGACGCCCTGGAAAAATGGAGGAGGGGGAGGGGAACAGTGAGTGTTTTTTTTTCGATCGGTCACCGGTTCGTGTTTGTTGAATATGCCGTGAAGGGCGTTAAGTACTTACAGCGGGCATGGATGCCATCAAGGGGATGAAAATGACGGTCATGAAGCGGAACACGTTTTTCATGGTTCGTGCTTGCGATCCGGACGAGGCTTGGGCAGCCATTCCAGCCTGTTTTTCGCTCATGTTCAAAACCCAGATACCCCCCCCCCCCCCCCCCCCGCAAAAAACAGAATATTGCCCACCCCCGTCAAGAACTCACCTCCAAAACAACCAGCATGGTGGTAGTCGCAACAATCGGAAGCAGGTACGTAGGGTCCGCGACGGTAAGATCCTTAAACCACAGAATGCCGCCGGTCTCAAACCCGGGCACCGGCAACTCCGCCATCGCGCGCAGGCCAAAAAAGAACGACATGAACACGGGGGCCTGGGTCAACCCCCACAACCCGGACAGCGGGTTCATCCCGTTCGCCTTGTACGTCGCCGACAGCTGTGTCACGAGCCGCTTCGCCTCCGCGTGGTTTCCTGCCTTGTGCGCCTGCGTCATCTTCTCCTGCAGCGGGCCGAGGACGGGGCGGAGGTTCTGCATTTTCGCGCCGACCGTCTGCGTCTTGACGACGACGGGGAACAGCAGGATTCGCGCGAGCACCGTCGTCGCGACAATCGTGCCCCACCAGGGGAGGCCCGTCGACACGTGGACGAGCTCGAGTGTCGCTTCGATCAGGCCGACAGGCGTCCAGTTGCAGAGGCCGAGCTTAGCAAGGTCGCCGAGCTGCGTGATGGCGGTGAGCGCTGGGGCTGAGGCGGAGGCGGAGGCGTCGGCCGCTGTGGCGAGGACTTCGGGGGTGAGGGTGGTGTCGAGGCGCGCGGTGAATTCTTGCGAGAGCGTCGGGTCCAGGGGCGTCGGGGTGGGGGTGACGGGCGCCGCGGTCGCGCTAGGGTTGACGTCGACGGCGGTGGTGGCGGCGGCGATCGGCGGAGAGGCCGCCGATGCCGTCGTCGCGGCGGCGGTGGGTTTGGCGGTCTCAGACGTTACCCAAAAGTAAGAGCGGCGTTGGAGCGGTGCTGCTAGTCGGGGTGTGCTCTTCGGAACTGATTCAGGATACAGATCGATGATCGGGCGACGGCTCACCTGGTGGCTATTACACCGAGTCGACGACGGCGCTCGAGGCAAAAAACGGGTTGAAGAGAAGAACCGAGGCCGGCTAGTAGTAATGTGCTTTAGGGCGTTGGCAGGTTGATTGGAGGATTTAGGAATGTAAGAGAGAGGAAGGAGGGAAGAGGCGAGCGACCAACAACTCACCGAGGAGACGGATGGCACGAGAGCCAGCAGCACGGAGCATTTGGTATTGGCTGCGGCAGGTAATCCCAACGACGTTCCAGCGGCGTTGTAGGCGGCGCCTGGGTTCTTGAATCCTGCGCGGACCGCGAAGGAGACGACGTTGTGCATCCTTCGACAAATTTTGACAAGGTGCACTCCAAAAACACCAAGTGTTGTGACTTTGTGGGTGCTTTATTACTACACTCGACAACGGCAAGACTCCACGGTAGTTGAAGTTTCGACATGCCAACTAATGATAAAAAACCATCATGCGTGAAAGAAGGAGGAGGCGGGAAATAATACCATGAAGTCGAACTCGAGGCAGCAAAGATATTTTACGAAAACCTCGACTGTTTACTAATACCCTGCGCAGAGGAAGACGAGCTCCCCTGGTACATGGCCATCAACGCGGACTGCTTCCTAACTCCTCCAGACGGACTCGAGTAGTCCGCAACGTAAACTTGCCGCTGCACTGCCAGACCTGCGACGGTCGATTTGACCGACGCGCGCGTCTCTCGACTCTTGATTGACCCATGGGCAGTGTGGGTTTCCTGCGCGAGCGACGTCAAAACGGTCCAGTCAGCCGCGGGAATCACGGAGGGCACCAACGCGGCCCACGCGGGGGTAGTTTGCAGCGCTTCGACGTCAAACGTGGCCGGCATCGGAACGGTGCCTGCCTCGCCCGCATCACCGGCCAGCCCGACTGCGGCCAGGATCGCCGAGCGGTCTGCATCGTACGTTTCGGACGCGCTCCGCCAAATTTCAGTCCAGTGGTCAGCAAGCAAGCGTTGGCCGTCCGAAATGCGGGACCTCTCCGCCAGGTTCATCGCCTCGCGGACCCGGTCGACTGTTCGTAGCCGAAGGAGCTCGACAACCACCTGCGGATTTCGGCGACGGCCGCCCGCTGGGATGTTTTCTGCACGGATCCATTGGAGAGAGAGAACGACCGGGATGGTGTCTGCCGTTCCCCCACGTCCCCTCTCGCTATCAATGGATTGATAGCTGCAGTTGACTTGCAGCGCTTCGAATTCGCCAAAGTTAACTTTTTTCTCGTCAATAGCAAGGTCGACAACAAAGTCGCGCCGCTCTTCGGCAAAGAGGCTGCCAAAGTCCACAGATCCCTTCTTCCCTCCATCCGTGATAGTTTTTGGGAAAGGGGTCTCGATTTTGACGATTCTCACGGCGGCAGGAGTTTCCAGGCACACTTTTGCTTGGGAGAACAAGGTCGACTTGAATGCTCCGAGGCACCCAGCAAAGGCATCTTGAATTGTATCGTTAGCCTCAACAAACGCGTAGGAGCCGGTGGTGCCGGCGAGTTTGGTCAGGACAGTGTCGTCAGCGTCCTCGCCGAAGCCGAACGTAAAAATGGGTACCGCTTGATTCCGGGAACGATTAATGATCGGATGGTACCTCTCAATGCTGACTTTGGGGTAGTCGGCTCCGTCGCTCAGCAAGAGAAGCGCTGAAGCCGGATTTCTTCCGCTTCGCGCCGCAAGAATGCTTAGCCCCATGTCAACGCCCTTGTACATGCAGGTTCCCCCTTGAATTTGGAGATTTTCGGCAATGGCAAACAGCCGTGACCCTTCGCCGCATTTGAGAAAGGCAGACTGCTTCATGGCAGAATCAGCAAACGAGACAATGGACAACCGGTCTGTCGGTGTCAGCGTCGAAATGATGTACTTGAGCGCAAGCTTGACGGATTCCAGCTTGGAGCCGCTCATGCTACCGGACACGTCTACGACGGCCACAATGTCGACGTTTGTGTGGACCGTCTCCGACCGAGGAGCGCTTGGAATGCGGAGGCTCACCAGCGCGGTGGCCGATGCTGGCGCGGAGCCCGGCGGCGTTGGGCAGATCGAGTCGTACTCGGCGACGACGGAGACCGCCGGTTGAAGCACGACGACAAAATCGTTTTCGGTCTCGGCTGGGCGATCGTTTGCGGGCTCCGCAGCTGGACGTTCGGCCACGGGGTCGTCGATCAGAGGGGGTGCAACGTGGGACGAGGTGGGCGCGTAGGGCGATGCGGCTACGTGGGACGAGGTGGGTGCGTTGGGCGATGCGGTAACAAGGCCTCCCGGTAACGGGTATCCGTGGTAGCTCACAGGCCGTGCAAAGGGCGCTGCCGCTGGGGGGGCTGTGGTTCCCAGAACGAAAGGAACCCTGCATGTTGGGCACCTGAAAGCCGGGAGTGGAGGACTCTCGTCAGAAAAAAAGGTAGGGCGGTCGGAAGCAGTGTTTTTCTTCAAATAAACACTCACACGAGGTTTCCCGAGCTGACGCAGCTATTGTAGCAGGCCAGGTGGAGCTGGTGTCCACAGCCAGGGTTGATGAGCGGCTCCCCGCCTCGGAGCGCCATGCCGGCCAGGCACACGGAGCAAGTTTCGGCCGGGGCCTGCACACACACACACACACACACACACACAAGAGGATTTAGAAAGAGGGGGAGGCACGGCTCTCCCACCCGCCTCGCCGCTTGCTTCAGCTCCCTGCAGATCTCTCACTCACTCACTCTCTCTCTCTCTCTGTTTCTCTCTATCTCTCTCTCTCTCTCTCTCTCTCTCTCTCTCACCGGCGACGCACGGGCCATCATCGAGCGGCGATTCGGTGCTGCCGAGCGCGGCAACGAGGACGGGTTCGACGACGGCGAAGTCCACCACGACGACCACATGTGCTTGATGATGATTGTTGGGGTGCTGGCCGGGGGGTTGAGTTCTTGCTTTGCTGCTGTTTTGCTTTCTTTCGGTTTGTGGCTTTGGGGCTGGGGTGGCCGTCGCCGACACACAAACCCAGTATTTATGAGGGTGAGGGGGCGGACACTCCCACACACACACACGCACACACACACACACACACACACACACTCTCTCTCTCTCTCTGTCTCTCTCTGCATGCACATGATTTGCAGACTGTGCCACACAAAATACAAAACAAAAAATGATGAAACAAAAGAAAAAAGAAAGTAACACGTGGAAGAGGATCCGTGTTTTCTAACTTCGAAAGTTGCCTGCGGCTAACGGAGAGGATCCGAGCCATGCACCGCCTCTGGATTTAGTCGCTTCTTGTTTGTGTTGCGTCAATCATCTGGCACATGGAGCATAGAGCGCACACTACCAAAATGAAAAGAAAAGAAAAAAAAAAAAACACGCAAAACATGGCTGGGAACAACATAAGGCTCTGTCTGTCTGTCGGGGAAGAATGTATTCCTCTCATTAACCCACTCACTCCAACCACCACAACCGCCATCATGATCCACAAATGTTTGATCGGACTCTCTCGCTCAGCACTTTTCAATAACAACCGCAATGCCCTGTCCTCCGCCAATGCAAGCCGCGCCGATTGCGTACCGGCCATTGATCCGGCGCAGGTCGTGCGCGAGGTGCCCCATGATGCGCGCACCGCTCGCGCCGAGCGGGTGGCCTGGCACGGAAGAGGGGGCGGGGCGCGAAGGAAAAAAGAGCAGACGGTGAGTTCGGTTTCCCCAAAATACATTGGTTGGGAAGGAGCGCAGATGAACTTGATGGGTTGACTCCGTCAGACTCACCCAGCGCAATGGCTCCTCCGTTGATGTTCGTGATGTCCCTGTTCAGACCGAGCTCCTTCTCCACCGCCAAGTACTGCACAGCGAACGCCTCGTTCACCTCGATGCGCGACATGTCGCCCAACGACAGGCCGGCGCGCTTGAGCGCCCCACGGATCGCCGGGACCGGTCCGATGCCCATGATCGTCGGCTCGACGCCGACGTAGTACCAGCTGAGGATTTCGGCGAGCGGCTTGAGGTTGTACTGCTTGACCGCCGACTCTGACGCCAGAATGACGGATGCAGCACCATCCGAGATACCAGACGCGTTGCTAGATGGTCGAGAGTTAGGAAACGCAGTAAACGGCAGTGCCCATTGGAAGAAACCAAAGTCGGATCTGTGTTGTATATAAAACATACCCAGCGGTAACAAAACCCGTGTCCTTGATAAAGACCGAGGGGAGCTTTGCGAGCGACTCCGCAGTTGTCTGGGGACGAGGGTGTTCGTCGACCTTGAACACTTCAACACCCTTTCGGGTCTTGATCTCAATGGGAGTGATCTCAGCATCATAAATGCCAGCCGCAGAGGCTGTTTGGTGTATGCGAAAGAATCCATATTTGTTAGCACAAGGCGAGGCGGGCCTCGCCGCTCCACCTCACCTTTCGCCCACCGCTGCTGAGTCAGGGCAGCGTAAGCGTCGGCGTCCTGACGCGTCAGATTGAACTGTTTCCCAAGATTCTCAGCCGTGATACCCATCGGCGTTTGGGTTGGGTACTGGTCCACGAGTGCGTGAGCAAGTGAATCTTCCAGCTTCAGACTGCAAAATCATTCAGCCAATCAGTTCCGAAAACCTTTATCGCAAGGAAGGTCAAAGAACTCAACTCGACACCGTATTTCGCCCCAGTCCTTCCACCACGAAGAACGTGCGGTGCCTGGCTCATGCTTTCCGTGCCACCAGTCAACACGATGGAGGCTTCGCCCGTGATGATTTCTTGCGCGCCATTGATCATGGCCTGGAATCCAGATCCACAAAGACGGTTGATCGTCAGGGCGGGAGCTTCGATCTTCAGCCCAGCCCGATGACCGACGTGGCGTGCGAGATACGGCGCGTCTGAGGTAATGTCGGTCAATTGCACGCAAAGGCTGCGAAAGACGGAACGGCAGCAGCTTTACCCTTTGACGTCTGCAGAACGTTTCCGTAAATCACGGACTCCACAGGGGTTCCAGCCGGCAGCTCCTTGACAGCAGCGGCAGACGCGATGCCACCCAACTCGTTTGCAGTCAGGTGGGCGAGCTTGCCGCCGAAGGTGCCGAAAGCCTGGATGTGTATAGGATGGTACGAGGGCGAAGGGATGACACGTGAGACGCCCGAAAGGAGGTGAAAGAGTCAGGTGGCAGGCTCGACGACGTACTGTTCGTTTAGCGGCAACTGCGTTGTAAAATTACAAGGAAAAGAAAGCGTGAGCGGTGCAACAGGGGATCAACATGATGGAGGTGTTTGCAAGTCGGAGAGGGACTCCATATTCCCCTAATCGACCAGGCGATCCTTCGAGCAGATGCAACCAGCCAACAGAGCAGCGTGCTCAGGTCGAGCCGAGCCACATCTGCCACAACTGCCCCTCCCTCCCGCATGGCTACTTGGTCACGTCGCCGCCACAACCGCGATGCACGACGTACCGACGAAGACTTTGGGGCGCGCGGA
The DNA here is from genome assembly GCA_025765615.1 of Zopfochytrium polystomum. Classification (NCBI taxonomy): domain Eukaryota; kingdom Fungi; phylum Chytridiomycota; class Chytridiomycetes; order Chytridiales; family Chytridiaceae; genus Zopfochytrium; species Zopfochytrium polystomum. The sequence goes on from JAIVFJ010000043.1 coordinate 225,685, forward strand.
CATTGTGCTGGCGACAATAGGAATGGTTTGGAGTGTGGGAACGGGGGGGTTTTTTTTTTTTTTGTTTGTTTTTATATTTTTTGGGTTTCGCCCCCCCACGAGGCGTTTCCCCCGAAAACCCTTACGCTCTGACAGAATGATGACGTCACTGACGTGCTGAGGCGGCACCAACCATTACAAATAACCGTCCGTCTAGCGGCTCCTTCACAAGAACATGCACCCAGTGCGCTAGTACCCACGAGCGGGGAAGCGGGAAATCTGCAATCCCGCGAGTTGTCGCACTGACCTGCGAGAAACGACTGTGGCTTACAAACCCCTGGACCGGCAGATCTTTTCTGGGGGCAACAGCCGACGAACGACAACAGTACCAGACGGAAAGTATGGAAGGAGAGACCACGTGTATGGGCGTGTGTGTGTGTGTGTGTGTGTGTGTGTGTGTGTGTGTGTTTGTGTGTGTTGGTGGTGGTAATAATTGCGCTCGGCAAACCTTGTGGTTCGGACTACCATGTCTGCTGTAGAGCGGAGATTGAAATGAAAAAATGGAACGCAACAGTTCGAGTCCCTGTCACCATCCGCGAAGCATGACGGAGGGATCCGATGCCAACAGCAGCAGCGACAGCAGCGTGGGCGACCTCTCTTCCTGGGCCGCTGAGATTGGGGTTCCATCAACGGATCCAGGCCGGCGACTTCGCATTTGGGATGTGGCGTGTGAGTGTCATCAGACGAGCGCGCTGGCCACGGCATTTTGCACTGACCCCGTGCGCGCCCAGTCAGGAGTGGATTGTTTTCCGATATCGCGGTGGTCTTTTGCAATCGGACGTTCAAGTAATTCTCTTTCCACTGTTAGTACCAGCAGAACGATCTAACGCGCTCAATAGGCTCCACCGAGTAGTTGTGCTGCAGTCACCCCTCTTTGCTCGTATCTTCTTGACGGCATCCTCCAGCCCAGCTTCCAGCAGCGATGACTCCTTTTTTGTTTTGGAAACAGGAGGAGATAAGAGGATTACCGTTGAGTCGATCGAGGTATGCTCCGTTTTGTAACATTCGTCATTTGAAGTTGCGCGACAGGTAGTTTTGCACGACTTGTACAATACGGCGCACAGAGTCGATCTAATCAAATCAACAAACGCCGCAAATGTTCTCGCAGCAGCTTGTTTCCTTGAGCTTGATGATCTTGCCACATACTGCAGTGACTTTATCCTGCGCACCTCGTCAGCGCCAACTATCATGGGATACGCGGAAGCTGTCGACGTCCTCCGACCGCCTCCGCGCACCGTCCAGAGTCCTTACGGAGGCGATCACGCGTATTTTGCCTTGTTGCGAACCCACCACACGAACCTCCAATCAGGAATCCTTTCGTACCTTTGTCAAACCGTCAATCTTGCGCTCAGCCTGGAGTTCAAGGATGGGGCGAGCAAAGTCAACGACCTCTTTGCAACAATGCCCGTCTCGTGGTTGAGACGAGTTATGGAGTGCAACGCTCTTTGCATCGCAAATGAATTTGAGCGGTATGAACTCCTCAAGCGCGTCACTCTTTATCGGCGACAGGCTCTGCGAAGTCGCCAATCCATGGACGGAAAGCAAGCTAGCCACTCGAATTCGGTTGGAGAAACAAGCAACCCTAGTGTACTCTCTGCCTCGTCCCCTTCATCATTCGCTTCGAAGCTTTTTGGTATGCTTGGAGGAGGCGGTCCGTCCAAGCGAAGCCGATGTGACGATGACCAAGACGAAGCTCGGTGCGCAGCATTCACACCAGATGGTCGGCCCCTCTCGACAGCATCGCATTCTCGGAAAGCGGATGCGGGAGCAGCTCAAACAGAACGGAGCGGCCTTGACAGCTCGCCTTTGTCAATTCGAACAAGTCCTACGCACAGCGGACGAGAAAGCCGGCCCGGTCTCTGCAATCTATACGGCGAGCTCCAAGGAGCATTGAGTGGAGTAGAGGAGCAAGAAGATGCCGTCATATTTGCCGTGTTCCAGACTGGAATCATTTACACGTACATGACGTTTGCACAGCTGGAGCTCGTAAAGTCCGACAGGATTGTGCCTGACTCGTCCATCCTTCACAGTTTCTGGACGCAGGCTGAGCTTGCGAGTCGAATGGGATCGCCAGTCAACAATACTCGCAAAGAGAATAATCCAGCTTCTAGTGGGTCGGCGGGGCACACAACTAAACCGTTCCGCTTTGCTGCTCGATTTAGGCACGTGTACGAGTATTTCACAAATGCAAACGGAGGTGGCGCAGTGGGTAAGGCCATGATTTCGGATCCCGTCAAGTGCGCTGGTGTGGACTACCGAGTTCTACTCGGTGCGTGCCAAGAAGTCGACACTTCGATGTCTCGGTCGGCCGCTTCGGTGGCGACAGCGCCAGCAGGCGGTGGCCTTCTCACTCCTGCTGTTTCCGCTCATCCCTCGCGGTCGGGCTCCGTTGAAGACCTGCGGCAGTCCTCGTCGTCGAGCTCTGCTACCAGCACCGTGGCCGACTCGCAAAAAGGGCTTGTGCTGAAGGCCCACCTACAGAGGACTCGATCGACTGGGGGTTATGCCGGGCCGATCACTTACAACATCTACGTCTTTGACGCGGCTCGGTTCTCGGAGTGCTCCGTTTCCGGATCCGAGTCGTGGAAGCAGTTCCACAAGCCTTTGACCGCCTGCGATTTTGACGGTAATGGCTACGTCAAGACGTTTCCGATGCCCTTGAAGGGAAATGACCCAGAGGCTGGGGACAGCGGGGGGGTCTGGCTCATTGTGAATATTCATTTGCCCTACAGCGGATAACAAGTAAAAGGAGTTTGTAGCGTACCTGCCGGCCTTTTACCTTTCGCGTCCAGGAAGAAAGAATGCCGTCGATGGAACCTGCTGCACAGAAAGCAAGGTGGACGAGGTAAAACTAGGAAGACATTTTTTCATTTTCGGTGTCTGATCGAATGAGCGATGAGAACGAGGCGGACGAGCCCGCCACCCGGCGCCGCATGTCGGTCGGCGCCCTCGCCCGGCGGTTCGAGCAGCCCGCCGCCAACGCACCCACATCGACGACGGCAGCCGATGGTGGCCCCTCGTCGTCTCCGCAACCCTACTTGCCCCGAAAGCCGCCATCGCTGAGCTCTCTGAAGCTGCAAGCCACTGCGTCCGGCCCTCGGCCCTCTTCCCCGGTGCAAGCGCCACCGCCGCAGCCTCGTCCCCGACTCGGGGGCGTGTCGACGGAAGTCCGCCCAGTCTCCACCATCGCTCGAGGCCTCGATCCGCCAGATCCCGAGAGGAGCGTGGTGATAGAAGAGGCGCGCCTTCCGGTGTCCAGGCTCAGCCGCATGTTTGACACCGCCGCCGCTGACGGCTTGCAGCGCCTTAACCCTCCTGACTCGAATGGCACCCGAGCGGCAGCCAACGCTCTTCGGCCTGTTCCGGCCAGCCTGCAACCACCTCTACCACGGCCCGTGGGACAACCTTTGCAGAGCCGACCCAACCGTGTGCCTGCACCTCCTCCTCCAGTGAAGCCAAAGCCACTCGCTTTCAACTCCGACCGAGATACCATTCCCAGGCCCGAATCCAATCCGTTCCTTGACCAGGCCGATGGCCCCTCAACCACCACATCGCCGGCCGAGCCGGCAACCCCGCCAATGATCATCCCAACGATCAAGATATCTGATCGAATCGCAACGCTGAACTTGTCTCAAGTCGGACCCGCCAACCCCGACCGACCTCAAAGTCGGTACTCGCCGTCGTCGAAAGCCTCCGCCGTGTCCCCCCCCAACCCCAACCCCACCGCTCCGAGACATCCAGACACAACCGCCGCCAGAGCTGCACCCAGACGCCGCAGCGCCGCGACAGCGGAAGAAGCCGCCGCCGCCGCCAGTGTCCCGGCGCGCGCAGCAGCTCGCGGCGGAGGCAAACGGCGGACGGAGCGACTCCCGCGCGAGCGTGACGCTGCCGCGACCCGTGCCCGACCGGCGCGGCGGCGGGTGGGAGGACACGGACGACGCGTCGGCGGCGTCCGAGACGGCGAGCACCGCCGACAGCGACACGCGGTACCAGGCGGACGTCGAGAGCAACGCGGGCGGGGGCGCGAGGAGACGGAAGCCGCAGGTGGTTGGTGGGGGCGGCGGCGGGCGGAAAGGTCCCGCGGTGAGCATTCCGATGCCGATGATAAGGGACGCGTCGGCTGGCTCGATTATCAGTAGCATTAGCAGCCTGCCGGAGGGGTCGACGCGGAGGGACAAGGTCGTGTTTGAGATCGTGGAGACGGAAAGGCGGTACCTGTCGGATATGAAGATTTTGAAAAAGGTTCGAGAGAGAGGTGCTTGGAAGCGTGTCGAGTGTGGTGCGTAGGGTCGGTGGTGACGATGTGCTCGGGAAACGTGCCCTTAACTGGGTCTCCACTGATGTTCACGTAGGTCTACGCGGAACCCGCCGCCGCTTCCCGGATATTTCCTCCGGCGGACTGGAAGGTACTATTCGGAAGCCTGGACACGGTCATCGAGACATCGACGTCGTTCCTGGCCCAACTCGACGCGGCGGAAAAGCCGCAGGGCATTGCAAAGGCGTTTTTGGACATGGCAAGTTCGCTGTGTTAATTCTCCCGCCCCCTAGCGCCCACTTACACGGCAAAGCGCTTTTTCAGATTCCCGAGCTTGAAAAGACGTACACCGAGTACTGCAAGCACAACGAGGCGGCGATGACGAAGCTCGCAGACTTTGCGTCCAAAGATTGCCCGCCGAACATCAAGTCGTTTTTGAAAGACTGCCAGGTGCAGCTTCAAGGACAAACCGGTGCTTGGGACCTTTCGAGTTTGGTCATCAAACCGGTCCAGCGCGTCTTAAAGTACCCACTTTTGATTCAGGTGGAGTTTGTTGACTTGCTTCGTGAATGGCGTTTGATCCTTTGCAACAGGAACTTGTGAAAGACTCGACGCCCGATGACGCAGACTTTGAAACCCTAAAGACAGTCTATGAGAAAATAGAGCGTGTAGCTGAAACCATTAACGAAGTGAAGAAGCGGAAAGATACGGTCGAAAAATATGTAGAAGGCAAAGGCCATGTAAATGTCATGTGAGGTTCTTTTCTTTTCAGAACATGCTTTCTTGCGGTTAACTAAATGGTGGATTCATAGTCACGGTATCAGCAAGAAGCTGACGCGAGGGGTTCAAGGGGTAACCTGCATCCTCCCTTTACATTATTGAATTTAACGATACAACCGTCTATTTTCTCAGATAAAGCAAAAAACCGGCACTGCAGGAGAAATAACGGTGAGAGCGTTGGAAGTATCCTAGCAAATGCTGAACATTGCGCAGAGAGATGAAAGCTTTGACGAGTTGCTAGAAAGCTTCAACAGGCAATTCCTCAAGATTCAATCGCTCAACAAATATCTGGCTCTGTGGACTCGTTCTGTGAAAGGTAATGCAATGGGCATCTGTTGCACTAATCTGTCGCACTGACAGCCTGCAGAATATCTTGAATCTCAGGAACGGCTTGCTATAGCTTTGGAGGAAGTCTATATGATTCCTCAAAGCGATTTGGATCCAGGAACTACGTCCAAATACCTCTTTGTCTTGGTTGAATACCGCAAGGCGTGCGAGCGGCTTTCAAAAGGTGCTTGGAAAGATGCAGTATGTTGCGCTGTTTATTGCTACGGCCACCGAATCTGGCACGAGTTAAATGAGATTTTCTTTGCTACGCTCTTAACGACTCAGGAGGAGAAAATTAAGCAAGAGATCAACCCAAGCCTGAGCGTCCTTCTCTCAAAGTTTAGAGAACCTAAGCTTGTCATTACGAAGCGCGAAAAGAAACGCCTCGATTACGACCGCGCCAAGGCACTCAAGACCAAGGGTGATGTGGTTAGAGTCGAGATGCACCCCTTCGCTCCCCCACTACAATCTTGTTTAATCGAAGACCTTTCTGCAGATCGACAAAGCCCTTGAGGAATCTGCCGATGCCTACGTTTCCCTGAACTCGGAACTTCTTGATCAGATTCCAAAGTTTCTCAAGCTTGTAACCGACTACCTCAGTATCGTTTTGCAGCATATAAGAGCCATTCAAGCGAAAATATACGAGGAAATCCGGGACCAGCTTGGCCCGGTGGCTGACATGGTTGAAGAAGCCGCCCCGAGGCAACCGAAGCACAGGAAAGGACGTGATCGGCGCTCTGTCGGTGGGGGTGTCCTTGCCTTGGAACGGTATCCCAAAGGCGAGATCATCAATTCTTGGAAAGAGGCAATGGAGAGGGGCGAAGGTGGAAGCGAAATTGAATCTAGAATCCGCGAGATCGGCTTGCTTTACAGGTGGATGGAAGACGTTTGGCGTAAGTCACTCGTCTTTGTTCCTCACTTTTCACAGGATGCTCGTCCATGTATAACTGGCGTTTGTAGTGAACGACGACTTCAGCGATACATCGTCCATCAGCACGCCGCGACATTGGTCAAAGTCCAACAGAAAAGACTCGTCCGACTTTGAATCACCCCCACGACACTCCCGGTCGTACAGCGGCTCTCTGAGCATTCCCAGGGGACACCGACAAACGTACAGCGATGCGGGCGGGGAAGGACGTTCTCGTGAGAGCCTTTTTCTTAATCTTTTGGCTGAGAGTCATGCCAAAAACTTACATGAAATGCTCTGACCCGTTTAAACAAATTTGCACTCACACCTCCAGCAAGCGGCCTCAGTCCTCGGATCAGCGTCTTGGACGTACCATCCCGCAGTGCCGGCCGTTACGCATCCTCCGCTCGCGGCGCCGACACCACTCCGCACCACTGGCGCGACCATTCTCCAACGCCCTCGTCCTCGTACAACGGGTCAACCATGGACGGCGCCGACGACGAGGCGACCGAGGATGACGACCACGGGCAGCACGGGAGCGAGCCGCAGGCGGGTTTCTGGGTGGTGGCGCTGTACCCGTTCGCGCGCGAGTTTGACGACGAGATGGAGCTCGAGTACGGGGACAGCGTGTGGGTGGATCAGTGCGGAGGAAGGGGGGGCGAGCCCGCTCCAGAGTGGTGGCATGGGCGGCTGGGCGAGCGGGAGGGTTGGTTCCCCTCGACGTATGTTGAAAGGCCAGTGTGAAACCAACTGCAACACAGCCTGCCGTACCCGACGTGGTTCAGACAATTGGTTCGGCTTTTCTGCCATTTCCGACTTTCTCCTGTTTTTTCACTTCTTTGGCAACCCCCATCGAACCATCCAACGACCCTCAACCATGAGCTTCGAGATCAAAGTAAGCAGCACGATTCGGTCGACCCCAAAGGATCCATTCCCACGTCGCGGGTCACCTTCGTCAGAGCAACCCACACGTTTCTTTGTTGACGAGGCGAGGCCGATCGCCTCTGATCATGGACGGATGGATCTACTGTCCCAGCCCATCGCAACCAAGATCGCGAGGACACTGAAGTCTGGAAGATCGTCAAATCGCGGGACTTCCGGACAGCAACTGATGGGCTGATGGACAGAAAGCGTTCTGGGAAATGCAGTGGCGAGCGGCCGGGGCGTTTGCGCAGGTGGAACGGTACTAACCACCGTATCTTTCCAATTTTCATCTTTGTTCCCAAACCAAAATACGGTCGCGCACCGCGACGTCTTGCACCTCTACATTCCCTCTGCCCCTCTCCCTTGGGTACACGATCCATCCCCTCCCGATCGCCGTTCGATTGTCACTCTCGCGTTGCACCGGACTCTTTGCGATTCTTGCAGACCGCCGGCTTCGACGCCCGTTTCCCCAACCAGAACCAGGTAAAAACAAGGGCCAACAAGACGATTCCGTGACATGACTCACTTTGACGATTCCTTGTCATCAACTAATTTCCAACAACACAGACCAAGCACTGCTGGCAAAACTACGTTGACTACTTCAAGTGCGTCGCGGCCAAGGGCGACGACTTTGTTCCCTGCCAGCAGTTTAAGAAGACGTACACCTCGCTTTGCCCCACCAAATGGGTTCGTGACTCATGCTTGAGACATACCCTTGGAGGCTTTCTTTACATGACCGGCCATGGGGTTGCCCACTAATTCGCTCCTAACCCCTTCCCCCTCCCCCCCCCCCAATTCCAAAACACATCAAACAAAGGTCGAGAAGTGGGACGACGAGCGCGAGAACGGCGTTTTCCCGGCGCTCGCGGAGAAGCCGCACGCGCACCACTAAAAGGGGGTTGTTGACGTCCGTTGGGGGCGGCGGCGTGGGACGGCCGTGAGTTGTGTGCTCTTCGGACGACGAGCGGGGATTAAAAAAAAGGTAAAAAATAAAAATGATGGAAGCGAAGTTGGAAGGGGACCAGATTTGGTTCCACCACTACGCGAAACCGCCGTGCTTGCACCTTGCTCCGATGATCTTTTTTGGGATCCGGGGGGTCTTTCGGGTGTAGCTCGCCCCATTGTTTTGTCGACCGCCGTCTTTGACACGAGGAACACGCCCGCCCACCACAGAGTTCCGACAAACTGCGCGGTAATGGCCTTGGGAGAACGAGGTTGTGGTCAAGTATGTGGAGATAGGCTGATTATTCACCTCACACGTGTCACCACAACGCTGGGGGCTGCCTGTTGCGGTTGGCTTTGTTCGGAGGTCACACAGAGAGAACGAGAGAGAGAGAGGGGGGGGGGGAGAGAGAGAGAGAGAGAGAGTGTGTGTGTGTGTGTGTGTGTGTGTGTGACGTTGTGACTGAATGAGTGTGATTCAGTTTGGGACAGTGCGAAAGGCAGCCCTCGGAGATACCTGATGTTCACTGCACGTGGAATGTAATCTCTCTCATGCAAACCCAATAATAATGCATGCCCGCGCGACGCACAGAAACACACGGAACTGCATTTGCTGTTGTTGTTGCTGCTGTAGCTTGTTGCTTTGTTGCTTGTTCTTCATTTGTTTTCATGTGCTTCAAAGCACAACATTAGGAGGAAAAACAAAGAACGCACGAAAAACCATAATAATAAAAAAAGGTCTCCTACACGTGAGCTGGGCGAATAAGCGCACCAATTACAGGGGTTGTTTTGGGGGAAAATTGTTCCAAGGTTAATAAATAACGAATGATTTGTGTGGTCGGCTCAGAGGCGGACTCCCACTTTGTCCCGTGGTCCCCAACCTATCCCATGCACAGCGGGATGAGCATTTATTCCGACGCCCGCACTGCGCACTGCGGGTGGCAGGGTTTTTCCGACACCCGCTCTGCGGATTGAGGAGGTATTTTCCATTCTCCGTGATAGTCCTGAACCAACACACACACAGCCCGAACCGCAAGGACTGCTTTTTAATCCAGCGTTAAGGTTTTATCTTACATTTTGTTTGCTGGAGAGAATTTTAACGGCCAAATGAGATGACGCCAACGCCACAAAATGTTGTTCAGGGACAAATTTTGGTGTGTTTGCGCAAATAATGCGCGAGGCACACCCAAGGTTTGGTTAGCCGCAACAAGTAAATAGTCAATTTTGCATTCTGGATGCGGCCCGCGTCGCGCGTGCGTGCGTGTGTGTGGGGGTGTGTCTGTAATTGCGGTTGGGGTTTGTAATTCTTCCTCCTCCTCCTCAATGACTTCATCCAAACTCTGAGAGGGGGATAAGAAAGGTGGAACTGAAAAGTTTCCAATTGTCAATTGTTGGTTGTTGTCGTCACATCAGCATCCATCTCAATGTGCGTGTGGAAGAATGGGCAAGATGAGCGCACAGACAGACAGAGGTGTGGGTGGTTGAGACAGACAGACAGACGAGACAGACGTGTCGTGTCGCATGGTGGAATTTTAATAATGTTGGGGGGCAATGTCCGTGGATCGGCGAGCAACAGAGAGCGAGCAATCAGTTGAGTAAATGCAAAAAAGGGACAGAGTCTTCCGAGTGGGCGCGGCGCGCTCCGTCCTTTCTTTCGTCACCCCTTGTCCCAAACCGCTTGGTCGGTCGGGCAAAATCAATTCATTCATTCATTCATTCATTCATTCCTTTTTGATTATTTCTTCGCCGCCAACAAACCATAAAACAAACAAACAAAGAAAAAAATAAAAAAAGAAAACAATCCCAGTCGTCATCGCGCGGCGCCGTGCGATGATGACGTCGTGGATCCGTCAGGCTTGTTTCTCTCCTGCCTCTTCTTCGTCGTCTTCTTCTTCTCCTCGTTCGGCCACAGTATTTCCTGCGATTTCTCCAACTTCCCAATCGTCGTCGTCGTCACTGTCGTTGGCGCCGCCGCCACCGCCCCAGGCCTGGCAGCCGACCCAAACAACAACAACAACAACAACAACTACGACATCAATCACAACGTCGTCATCACCTGCAGCTGCAGCACCAGTGACTCCGCCGCTGCCTTTGGCTTACAGCCTCCTTCCCGTATTACCCCCACCACTCGCTCCATCGTCGCCGTCATCAGCCCAGACCGCCGGACCGGGAACGGCAAAGGCTGGTGGTGCAATGGGAGTAGCAGCCGCAACGGTCGCGGCAGCAGCTGAGGCGGCCGGCGCCCCAGCGGGGGCTGTGGTTACAGCGGCAACGTTTTCCGTTTCATCAGCAGTCGCTACCTCGGGCAAGCCCACATCAGTAATGCCGCCCTCAGATTCGGCCGCCAATCCAGCCTCTACCAGTATGTCCCTCGTTGACTCCACTCTCGAACTCCCTCCCCCTCCTGCCACTCCTGCCGCAGAGAGTGCAAGCGCCCCACCATTTTTTGACTCGGAAACTAGCGTACCAAGCGGCATTGGACATGCTGCCGCTCTTTCGTCCATGCTGCTTTCTCCTCGCGGGCCCTCTCGCACCCCGGCCGTGCTACCCGCAGGGCCCGCCTCCGTTGCTCCTGGCGGCGTTGGTACCGTTGCGGATGGTCCGAGCCACGGGGACAGCAGCAGCTTTCATGATGTCATCACAAAGGGGCGCTCACTTGCCGCTTCCGCTCTGTCTCTGGCCGCTGCAGCAGTTCCGCATTCATCCAAGCCTCCGACTCGATCTGGACAAGCAGTCCCGGACTCTGCCTCCAGTTCATCTTCGTCCAATGGCGCCGCCCTCCACCCTTCCGTTCCACACGGCGCTGCCGTTCCTCGAGGTCCCGCCCTAGCCAGTGGGCGGATCGCTGGACGACCTGCAGCTCCACAAAGCAGTGCACCACGCCGTCGAAACTTTGGGTTGAGCCTTTCGGGAACCCCAACCGTCAGTCCATCTAGTGCTCCCCGTCCTACTCATGAACGCTCCGACGGGCCCGGTCCTTCAAATCGAGGTCTGATTGAAATCACCGCCGATTACCTCGCCGACCTGCTCCTCAAAAGCGGCGTTGGTGGGGGTGCCACATCAACGGCCACGAGCGGAGACACCACCCCAAGGAATCAGGCCGCATCGGCAACGAATGAGTCAGAGCTGTCCTCCTCCAGCAAGGCGTCGACCGTCGCTTCGGCGGACACAACGAGGCGAAATTCGATCTCTGATGACGATCTTTTTGAACGCGGGGACAATGGTCCGCTCTCCAAAGGAGTGGAACAGGCGGAGGCGCGGGAAACCGCAGCAATCGACAGTGGAAGCGAAACTGGATCAGGCAAACCCGGACCGTCGGTTCTTTTGCTCGACGTCAGATCGTACGTAAACTATGCTCATGCGCGAGTTTCTTCCGCTGTAAACCTTTGCGTCCCGTCAACGCTTTTGAAGCGGGCCGCATTTGGTGTCGACAAGCTCATGGAAACTCTTGGAAGCGACCAGGCACGGTCTCTTATTCGGAACTACACGGGCGGCCCAGGTGGAAATGGTAGGCTAGCGGTATCGGAGCCTGGTACTCGCCAGGTATCCCCGGAACGAGAACCTGTCGTCGACCCACTCTCCGCAAACCCTCCCATTCCAACACCCGCTTCTCAATCCCAAGGGCCAGCTGCCATTGGCCCGTCTCCACTTTCGAAATTCGACCACATAGTCCTATACGATGCAGATTCAGAACGACTTCCTGACAATTCGCCGATCGCCCTCTTGGGGGCGAAGTTCGCTCGCGAAACGAGATTAGTTGGTGAATCAACTACAATGGGATGGTTGAAGGGCGGATTCAAAGGGTTTATGGAACGTTACGGCGATCTTGTGGAGAGGCCAAACGCTACAGTGACGGTCGCTACTGCGACAAGCGCGGCGGCTCCGATGGGAACTGCCCGGATTCTTGAAAGTTCCACTGGCCCTTCTATCAGGTACACCCAACCTTCCGATGCCCTCAATAGCGTCGAGCATTTCCAAATTTTGGCGAATTCGCCAAAGACAACTTCTCCTCCAACCATCAACGCACCGGTAGCCTCGCCGATGGCGCCGATCATGCCACCTGGAACACCTCCATTTTTGAAAGGCGTGCTGGAGGCAGGTGACCCAAAGGCGGACTTTGTCGCAAAGTGGCAGCTCGTTGAACGTGATGAGGCGATCCGACTTGAAATGGCTCGTTATGCACGGGGAAAAGACGACGCGTTTTGTGTGAGCATCGGCTTGGAAGAGGGAACCAAGAACCGTTACTCCAACATCTGGCCATGTAAGCAAGGATTGAATACTATTCTTGGTTTTTTTTTTCTGTTGTTGTTTTTGCAGCTTTTTGACCTTGCTTTATTTTCCTTCCAGTCAACTCAAATCGTATCAAGCTTCTCCCCCTTCCCGAACCCGACAGCAGCAGCGACTACATTAATGCTTCCCTTATTACACCTCCGACCGCATGCGCTCACTTCACTTCGCTCCTTCCTCAAACTGCTCAAAGTCGCTCCCTCGTTGCAACTCACTCGCGCCGTCGCTTTATCGCGACTCAAAACCCACTCCCATCCACCATCGCCGCTTTCTGGCGCATGGTGTGGGATCAGGACGTCCGACTCATACTAATGCTGTGCGAAGTCTCCCACAAAAGTCACATATACTGGCCAACATCTACCGCTCCGTACCAGCCATCCCCGCACCATACCCTCACACTTCTTTCCAGTCGCCGCGTTCGTTCGCATATACACCTGCGCTCCTTTCGTCTATTCCACGTTCCCACGAAAACCTCTCGCACCGTCGCTCACGTTCAATTCACGGCATGGCCGGACGCGGGTATCCCTGCCAGCATCGACACACTATTCGCTCTGCATCATCTCGTCGAGTCCGTCAACAGCGTCGTAAGCGATACGAGCAACCGACCTATCCTCGTACACTGCAGCGCCGGCTGTGGCCGGACTGGCGCCTACATCGCGCTCGACACGTTACTTGCGGTGATGGTCCCTCCAAATACCCCAACCTACACCGAACCCCAGCCGCCAAGTATTCCACGTGCGACGACACCCTCCATCCTTGCGCCAATACCAAGCTGCGCGGTATGCAGCCCGCTTTCGTCCTCCACTCCAACAAGCACCCGGAGCAGTCTCCGCCGCTCACTCTCCAGCTCGTCGCTGGCGTCCATCGATCCAACACCGACGCTGACACTGCACGCCGCCCTTCGCGGGTCAGACCCGCTCCTCGCCGCGGTTCACCACCTCCGCTCTCAGCGCATCTCCATGGTCCAGACCCTCCCGCAGCTCCTCATGTTGTACGAAGTGGCTGTGATGGCGTTTGCGGGCGGCGTCGACGTGAGCGGAGTTGTGAAGCCTCGTCGGGCGGCCGCGGCTGCAGGAGAGGTTCGCGAGGCTCGAAACGTGGTCGAGACGGGGCTGTGGGAGGCAGACGGCTCGCTGGCACGGGCGCCTTCGTCGTCGTCGTTGTCGTCGTCAGCGACTGGATCGAAGCAGCAGACGAGTTTTGTCCCCCGCGGTGCGGCTCCGGTCGACTCGCTTGTGGCATCGACCGAGTGGATGGACTTGATGCCACTGGAACCAGAGACCCCGGGCGCCGCCACTGCGTCGGTCGGAGGCGCGTCTGCAACCGGCGGGGACGGACTCTGGGTCATGGGGTAATTCTAATCATTTTTCGGCCTGCGCGTGGACTTTGTTTGAGATACGGTTTGTGGGCTTATTGCTTTCGTTTAACGTCGGGGGTTGCCTCTTGTTGTTTTTGTTTTTTGCGTGGTTTGTTCTTCTTTTTCGTTTATCATTCTTTTGGGGTGATCTCGTAACCCATGAGAGACGGCTGCAAGAGTGGGGGGGTGGTAACGGCGCCGCGCCCCTTTCTCCAGCCGTCTTCGATAATTTCTGCCCGTTCGTTGAGCTTTTGCTTTGTTTCTTCCACTTTTTCTTCTTCCTTTCTTTTTGCGGAGTCTTGTTTGGTACCGCAAGCGGTGCTTTGCCGGTTGCTTGTTTTGCGGGGTGGAATGAAAGGCTCCTTCTATTGAAGAAGGAAAAGAAGAAAAACCTAAAAAAAAAAAAAAAAAAAATGGGGTTTCCGCCAAGTTATCATCTTGTTTCCCCCCTCCTTTGAATCTCGTCTACGTTTCTGTTTTTCTCGCTATGCTTCTGTCGTGGTTACTTTTTTTTTTTTTTTTACCTTGCTCTGATATAAACATATCCCCCTCACCCAACCCCATATGTTTTTGGTGTTTTGCTTTGCCGTGTGTTTCAATTAATTCCCTTCTTTTTTCCCCCTTATTTTCTTGAGCACCCTGCGCTTTTTTTTCAGCAGTAAGTCTCTCTTCTGTAATTCTTGTTTTCTTTTTTGCGTTTCAGGAGAAAATTAAACACTGTGCTTTGTTTGTTGTCGTGCCCGATTTTTTTCTTTTTTTGCTCTCGCTTTGGGTTTTGCTTGCGCGCCGCAGTACGACAAAGCTCGGAACAGGTTTCTTCAATCGCTTCATATTTCAGACCTTCCAGAACGCGTCTCTGTCGCTCTTTTTTTCGACTCCAAAGATCGAGCCCACGCTTCCCACGCGGCCGATTATCATCTCCCCCGCGCGCCACCTGTTTCTCCACCAGACGTCGCGATCGGGGGCGATCCCACCACCAGCTGCGCGTAAACCTGCCCCCGCCGCCAGACGTATTTTGGGACCTGCAGGATGCGCCGCCAAACGCCGACCCGACGGCCGGCGAGCGCACCGCCCGGCGCCGCTTCTTTGCCTGGCTGTGCTCCGGGTGGCTGCGCCTGGACGACTGGGTGACCGACGGCTACTTCCCCGTCCTGTGGGCGCCCGCTCCCGGCGGTCTCTTCCTTCCAGTCCCTGTCTCAAGAAGTGGACCCCCGCCTTGTTGGGAACGCTTGGGTGTTTTTTTTTTTGACACCTCCCGCGGCACCCTCCCGCGGCACCCTCCCGGATTCTTCCGCGTTCAAACTCCGCTGAAGCTTGGACGGAACAAGACTCTGGGACTGCATGCTTTCTTTCGTGCGGAAGGCCTCTTCTTCGGAACTACATCTGTAATTTTCCTGCAGGTAGAAAAAAACACTTCCAGAACCTTCGACGATGTCTCCTGCAACAAACGTGTTGTTGTGCGCTCGCTGCTGGTGGTGGGAGGCATTTTTTTTTTTTTTTTCTTTTTCCCTCGTGGGTTTTTTTGTAAATGGGAGACCGACCCCCTTGTAAGGGAGCGCGAGAAAAGCGATCGGAGTTTGCTTCCGCTTCCGACAATCCTTACTGCTTCTCTCGATCGGATCTCGCTTGCCCTCGTTCCATTAGCAGCAACAACAACAACAACAACCCATCACCACCTGCCGCCGCCGCCGCCGCCGTCGCGATGCCGCCGCCGCCGCCAGCCATGCCCCCGCCGCCGCCCGCCGCCGTCGTCTGGTTCCGCCTCGGCCTGCGGCTGCATGACAACGACGCCCTCCTAGCCGCCCTCCGCGACACGATCACCCCACCCGCTTCCGCCGCCACCGCCTCCAGCCGCGTTCTCCTCCCCATCTTCAACCTCGACCCGCACTACGTGCACACGGCCCGCATCGGCGTGCGCCGCTGGATCTTCCTCCTCGAGTCCTTGCGCGACCTCGACGCCAGCCTGCGCGCCCGCGGATCGCGCCTCCTCGTTGTGCGCGGGGACCCAGAGCGCGTCATGCCCGTGCTGTGGCGTCGCGCGGGTGTGGATAGGATGTACTGGATGTGTGAGTGTTTTGTTGGTTTTTAGAGAAGCACACCGGGGGTGGTAGAGCGTGCGAGGAACGAAGGGGAGCGGTCGACTTAAGGACCGTGATGGGGGGGAGGCGGGGGAAATGGGGGTCAGAGCAGTGACTGCGTGTCGCTATCCCTCACCATCACTACTTCTTTCAAAAACACAGGGCAAGACGCGCACCCGTACGTGACGCACCGCGACCGCGCGATCCAGACGCTCGCAGAGGCGGAGGGCGCGCAGGTGACGGTGACGGGCGGCACGGTACTGTACGACTGCGCCGAGGTGATCCGGCGCAACGGCGGCCGCCCGCCGCTGACGTACCAGTCTTTCTTGGGCGTCACGGCCAAGATGCCAGCGCCGCCGCCCCCGGCGCCGGCGCCCGACGCCCTGCCGCCGGTCTCGGACGCCGACGTCCGACGCCTGGTCGACGCCTTTGCGGGTGCAGCAGCTGAAGAGAGGGTCGGCAGCGGTGGCGAGGGTACGAGGAAGAAGGGCGACGGCGACGGCGTGTTTGTGAAGGCGGCGGGGCCGAACGGTAACTTTGACGTGCCCGCGCTCGAGGAGTTTGACTTTGAGCGGCTGGAGCCGGGCGAGGAGAGCCCGCATCGCGGCGGCGAGTCGGTGGCTATGAAAGTGCTCGAGGCGTACATGGCGCAGAAGAGAAAAGTCATGACGGTTGGCTGCAATTTTGTTTTTATTTGCTCTCTGCGTGTCGTCCGATGCTCGTACTGACAGTGGCGGCCCGCTCACTCCTTCCCGCCCCCAGTTCGAGAAGCCAAAAACGTCTCCGGCTGCGTTCAACCCAGCCGACACAACCGTCCTGAGCCCGCATTTGAAAGTAATAGCCTGCACATAACGCCCCTCCCCAAAGGACAACATGACTAAATGAGACCCACCATCCACCCACAAACTCCCCAAAACAAACCACCCAGTTCGGAACACTATCACCACGCACCCTCTACCACCGCCTCAAGGCCATCTACGCGACGGGACAGCACACGCAGCCGCCCGTCTCCCTCCTCGGCCAGCTGCTCTGGCGCGATTTTTACTACACGGCCGCGACGGGGACGCCCAACTACGGGCGGATGGCGGGGAACCCGATATGCCGCCAGATCAACTGGTGGTGCCAGGACGGCGAGACGGACGACCGGAACCCGATCGCGGCGAAGCATTTGAAGGCCTGGACGGAGGGCAGGACGGGGTACCCGTGGATCGATGCTATCATGGTGCAGCTGCGGAAGGAGGGCTGGATTCATCATTTGGCGAGGTGAGGCGGGGGCGCGGCGGGCTTTGGAAAAGCTTGCAGCATTTCTTAAACCGCTACATGACAGGCACAGCGTCGCTTGCTTTTTAACGCGTGGTGGTTCGTGTTTTCGCCCGCCTCCACCCCGCATTTTAACGTTGCTCTTCTGGCAGACCTGTTTATATCGTGGGAGCGCGGCGCCGAAGTGTTTGAGGAGCTGCTCCTGGATCACGACTGGTCTCTCAACGTGGGCAACTGGATGTGGCTGAGCGCGTCGGCTTTTTTCCACCAGTACTTTCGCGTGTACTCGCCCGTTGGGTTCGGGAAGAAGTACGACAAGGAAGGGAAGGTGCGTGTCGAATATTTTAAAGCAAGAAAGGCTGAGCAAACGTTTGGGGCTCTGAAACTTGCTGCTCCAGTTCATCAAAAGGTACCTTCCGGTCCTGCGGAAACTCCCGGCGCAATACATTTACGGTAGAGCACCCCAACCTTCTTTGTTGTATTTCTCTTTCCCCCTCACGCTGACCAACAACAATGCGTAGAACCATGGAAGGCGCCAAAGGCAGTGCTCAAGACAGCGGGTGTGGAGCTCGGAGTCAATTACCCTCGTCCGATCGTTGATCACGACGTGGTGAGCAAGGTGAACATGGGACGAATGAAGGAGGCATACGACAAGCACAACGACTCTGGGCCGATGGAGGAGGGTTCAGAAGATGAAGAAAGGGTTGCCGCCGGAAAAGCAGCCGCGTCGGCAACAAAGCAGAAGGGGAAGCGAAAGCAGGCGGCAGAACGGACCATTGATGAGTTTGTTACAAAGACGAAACGAAAGAAATGAAGGAAAGTCAATTTGGGCAAGGAGTTGGGAGCCGTTAGGTTCATAAAACATCCTGTAACTGTGACCTATACCGAATTGAAAAGGGAATCCTGCTCTACACAACAGAAAGTAATC
Source organism: Zopfochytrium polystomum (assembly GCA_025765615.1). Taxonomy (NCBI): domain Eukaryota; kingdom Fungi; phylum Chytridiomycota; class Chytridiomycetes; order Chytridiales; family Chytridiaceae; genus Zopfochytrium; species Zopfochytrium polystomum. Next base: position 243,769 of record JAIVFJ010000043.1, read on the forward strand.
AGAAAGGTGGAGCTTGCGTCATTTTGTCATCGGTCGATCTGTAGCATACACACACAGAATTAAAAAGAAAAGCACGGGATTGTCCCCGATTCTAGTCATCCATAGTTGAGGGGACGCAAAAGGAACGATCTAGTCGCGGGAGGGGATTTCCTTGTGCTCACTGGAACTCCAGTTCCCCATGAGTTCGTTGCTGGGCAGCGAGGGGTCCAACAGCTTTTTTGCCGTGCTGATGCCGGCGACAGGTAGTCCGGTTGGGTCCAGTTTACCAATTTGGACAAGCACTGACGCCTGATCCCTACAATCCAATGTAAGGACCACGTGTTGAAAGAAGGTGTTTCGCCGTCGACGGGGAACACTCACCAGTAAATGTGCTCATTGTATAGTTTGTCTCCGCGGAAATTTATGATAGCGACGAGTGGGATTTCAACGTAGCGGCCAGTGGGTGGAACTCTGAAACGAATCGAATTCAGAACCGCAACTGGAACGCAGGGCATAACAACTTACCCAGGTAGCATCCAGTCGATTTCCCGTGTATGCGTGAAGCAGAAGAGCATTTCGTCCACAACGCGATCAGTGCCGATAGTTCGGGAAACAGGAATAAGTCTGGTATCCGGCGGATTCGCGTTGACGAAATGGTAGCTGTAGAACCGGGCAAGTTGGTCATATCCAACCCCTCCTGTCATCTACGATCTAGCCTTCAGCGGATTCCGGAGGCAACATCGCCAACCTTCCCGCCCACTTACCGTAGGAATGTGGTTAACGTACGGTTCAGGAACCATGGTGGTCATCGTTGCCTTTACGTCTCGCGTCCCAAACTCGTACTTGCAGTGATCATCCCACAAAGCCGACAGATTGTAGTACGGGCCTAAAACCTTCCGGAAGACCGCGAGAGTTCGGGAAAATGCCATGCCGGCCGCGGGTTTATCGTAGTCCGGCGACTTGGCGTCAAAGAACGCATCGAGGGCGGCGGAATAAGAGTAGTACTCAAACAGCGGAGTGTTGTGGAGTTCGCCAAGGGAGCCTTCTGCAGATTGTTTGGACGGGACGTGCAGTGCGAAGGGGACCCGAACGTTCGAAATCGAATCGGGGTTAAGGGCCTCGATGAGGTCGCCTCGGGGTGCGTACCCCACCGCGCAGCCGACACCCAGATCGGCACGCTTGACAGCGGAGAACGCTGACGTGCATGCCCGGCCGAATGCGAGAATTCCCAGGTTCGTGACAGAGGCAGACTGGCGAAGCGCTGCAAGAGCGGCTTCCGGTTGGCGGCCTTCTTCGTCGAAGTCCTTGACGAGGACGATGTACCCTTCCTCGGCGTAGGATCGCGCCAGGGATTCCTCCTCCAGGGAGGGGAATGTCGTCGGGTCGGTGATGATGAGAAGGCCCGGGGCTGAGTGATGGTCCCCCAGGCTCGACGGCCGAACGACAGCGGCAGTGGACGGTGGCATGGGTAATAATAAAGGGATCGATCGGGAGTGGTTAGTCAGTCGTTAGTCAGTCGGACTTTTTTTTTGTCTCCACCTCCCCCCATTTGCCCCAAGTGCGGTGAGCGGCATCCCATGCGAGTTTTCGAGCATCACACGCTGCTCGAGAGGACCTCTGCGGATCGGGATCAGCATCAGTATCAGGGTCAGATGCGCTCGGAGTGAGAGAAGCGCCGTGCCCTTGTGCGGTCCGAAGGTCGCAAACAGGATAGCGATGGCATGTCCAATGATGTGACTGACAATTCCGACGGTCGTCATTTAAACACTCGCGCCACTGGCCTAGCTGCACCACATGGCGCGAACGCAACCAGTGGACCGCGACCACGAGCACGACGAAAGCACTAAAGTGCAGTTGGATAACGACGATGAGGATCCCTTTCAGCGGGAAAAACTTTTACCCCCGCCGGACGCCGTGCCGACGGATACGAATCCGTCGAAGGCGAGAAACGAGGATTTCGGAGCCAGTGGTGGAAGCAGGAAATGCGAACGTCATGAGGGCCGGTCGCCAGCAGCCTCCACGTCTCGGTGGGAATTTACTCGCTTCCTCGAGCTTTGTCGCGCTCTTGCCATGACTCTTTTCCGGACGGCATTCGCGGTCCCTGACATCCCGCCGCTCGACAGCCGGTCTCCGTTTTGCACCCAACACCGCAGTGCGACAATCGCCGCCGATGCGGCAGTGCCAGACCTGGAGAAGCAGGAGCAGCCGGCAAGGCACAACCCGTCAATCGTACCGACCACCGTCCGACTCGGCGTGAGTGACATTATCCGCGAGCTGGAAGTCCTGGAGGCGCGCAACGTCAAACTGCATGGCCGACGACGGCTGCGACGACTGATGCTGCAATTTCAGTCGGACGATGCGGAGGAAATCTACTTTCGCGAGATGCTGCTGACGGGCTCAGTCATTGCAATGCGGTTGGGTAATTTGCAGAATCTAGTGTCTTTTATCACAATATTTGCGCTTTCGCGGTCAGGCGCGTGGATCGATCGGCCGATTATGGTGATATTGCTGGCGCTGGCGCTTGCCAACGCGGTGGTTGGCTCGTTTATTACAACATGGAAGTCTGGGGAAATTCTCGTCTGGATGTACCTTCGGTCCAAATTCTGCAGATCCCTTGTCCTTGGTGTGAACGTAAGTTTTGCTCCTGAAAGCTAGATTACAAGTTTCCTGATGATTTGGAAGATTCTTAGCCTCGTTTCACTGGTGCTTACCGACTTCTTTGTTGGTCGGGAACCATGGGATGTCGTTGGAACGAGCTCTCTAATCGGAACACTCAGTATATGCCTACTCTCGGGGGTAGTGCAATCCTTCACCCGAAACATGATCTATATTGCGACACTCGTGCTCGTCATGAGCAGTAAAGCAGCAACTATTGCCGTGTTTTGGAAAAGTAAGCTTGGCGCCGTCGTCTACGCCTCTCCGGCTGTTATTTCGTTTCTTCTCGTCTCGGACTATGTTTACACTCAAGACAAGACCCGTCGAAAGCAGTGAGTACAGCGATTGTTTTTTAGTGAAATCGGTGGGAAAAGTCTGATTTTCAACAGCTTTTTGAAGGGAAAACTCATTGAGCAGCAGCTTGCTGGGCTTGAAGAGGAGCAACGAAAAACTGAGTACTTGCTTTCACTCACTCTCCCGTCGAGCATCATTGATAGACTCCTCGATGTTGATTCTGGCAACTTGCACTTACTTTCCAACTGGCTAGACTCCGGTATGCATGCGTCTGTTCAGCCGACAAGCGAAGAAGTTCTCACGTAAAAAAAGCCACTGTTCTGTTTATGGACTTGACAAACTATCGAGACATATCTGCAACCCTCGCTTCGAAAATGGACAGTGTTCTCCTTCTCAATATGGTGTTCCATAAAATCGAAGAGCTGTCGCGAAATTACCCTGGAATCGAACGTATTAAGGTTGGTACATGGTGGGATGCATAGCCGCGGACTCATGAAACACGTCCAAGACAATACAGTCAAAGCTTCTCTTGTTGGGCGGTTTGAGGTCGGCGGACCACTTAAAGGAAATGATCGAATTCGCTTTGGCAGTCAGGTCGATCCTTAGCGGCAGAATCACGTTGGACCTTCCAGGAAAAACTCGTATACGAAGTGTCAGCGTGCGCCTCGAGTTTGCTTTTGGTATTCATGCAGGTAAACAAACAGACTCCCCGGCATAACATCAGGCTGATTGACTGATGTTAAGGTCCTCTTGTAACTGGCATCGTTGGAAAAAGAACTTTCTGTTTTGAGGTATGCCAAGAGTCCGAAATCAGGTGGAACTGTCTGAGAAAATAATTCGCACGTAGGTTTATGGCGATACTGTCAACACCGCAAGCCGCATGCTCTCGATGGCCGCAGCCAACCAAATTGTGGTTAGCGAGCAAGTGTGGGAGTCTGTGTCGGAATGTAACAGTCAAATGTTTATATAATATGCTAACTTCAAATTAAACTAGTGTACGAAGGTGAAAGTCTTGGAGAGCGCTTCGTCAAAGGAAAAGGTGTCATACCACTTTACACAATTGACAAAAGAATGGCTGCTCCCGGTGCTCCCGGAACAGGGCCCCGCGACGTTTTCCAATCCCGGCAGAGTCTACCTGTTGCTCCCATTTCGAAGCAGCAACCTGATTCTTCGACCGATGTATTCGATGACGAATTTGCGACAGAGTTTCCACAGGTGTGATTGGCTCGCGGCTTTTGAACACGGTACTGAGATGCCCCTCAAACACAGGCAGGGCCTTTAACGATCACATCATTCCCGCTTCCAAAAATTGATGCGAGCATCCTTCAATCGATGGTTAATAATTCATATGGAGCAAGTGTGCTCACTCGCCGGCACTCTGCCCTGCAAAGCACCCTCTATTCAAGACCTGCGGAAATAGAAACGAGCAATGGCCAAGACGAGAAGGCTTCCATCCGCGAATCTGAAGTTCATGAGAGGAGTTCCCCCAGTTTGAAGCAAATCGGCAGGAATCCTTCCCTGCCCCACCACAATGATAGATACGCTTCCACTACAACCTTCAATGGCAGTCTTATCATGATAAATCAAGCAGATGGGTTCATTGCTGGAGCCCAGTTTACGCCTTTTAAGAACCAGCTGTTGAAACGAACCTCCACAATCGACCGAAAACGGCAATTAAATGAGAGCCGAAACACTTCGGTGCACCAACTCGTATTTGCGTCAGAAGCAACACTTCCCACCGAGCACGCGACAGCTCCACCTACGGACTCGTCCCACAAAAAGGGAGAGGCGGAGACTGGAAGGCGCCGGTCTTCAATATTGGCTAGTCTGCACATACGGTCGCCCCGCTCCAACGCGTCAGGAACGTTCAGCCCTCGGTCCAGGCGCGTGTTTCCATCGCACACGCATCGTTCAGCCGCTGGCAGCAAGGCAGGCTCGACGTCGTCGCTGAGGGCACCTCCGCCAAGCCGGAGACGGTCGTCATGGTTTGGAAGTCTATTTGAGACAAAAGCAGAAAGCACCTATGGCATGGAGAGTCGTACAACTATGCCTTCGGTTCTGATCGAAGAGGTCTCGACCGACTCGAACTTGAGTGTTGTGGCGGAGGACCAACCAAAGATCGACCGAATGCCTCATCGTATATCGACTGTTCGTTATAGCGATGCTGAAAAGGCTCAGCGGTCAACTCTAGTCAACATCTTTCGAAAACAAGGAGGAGTAGAGGGCTCAAACTATACCCAGATTGCTGGTTCACATAGCGAGGTTCCCTATCGAATAAAGTCACAGCGAGACATTGAAGACCAATCAGGGGCGCGATCCGTGAAAAAATTAGAAACAAACGACGAGCACAGTATGGCTGCAAGCGAGCCGAACCCAATGATGTTGACCGCAGACAATTCCCAGCTAACACCGGATGAGGCAACCCAACCCCAAGTCTCGGACTTGAAAGATGCGAACTTGCTATTTAGCATGGAAGAGCTGGCGTCTCGAGCATATCGTTTGCACGAGGCCCACGACGTTGAAGCATTCATGTCTGGAGGTGTTTTTCCTTCGCCTCATGGGGGCACGTCGGTCGAAATGCAGAAGGAAAGCCATTTCATGGAAGCTGTGGCAGACGCACGCAAGAGCTTTTTAAGCTTGTTCCACATTCCAGCTGGCCCAATGGCACGTAAGGGTAACGAAGCCATTGCACGGAAAGATTCCTCAGCTGCCAACTCGGCTTCGCCGCTTACATCGTTTGGTATTGCTGCTGCCCTCTTGCAGACCGACCTGCAGTTTTCTGATCGCGAAAAGGAGAAGAACTTCCAACTTGATAGCAGTGCCACCCGATGGACCCACTTCCAGCGCCTCGCTCTAAAAGGAGTTTTGGTGCAAGTATACTTGGTTTTTCTTGCCATTCTGAACGTCTATATTGTTCGCGGATTCGTTGGCCCTCGAAACAACCCCATTATATCCAGCCCTCCGACCGTAAATGATTCAGACGCAGGCTTTGCCACCAGTTCAGGGTCTGTTCTTGAATCTAGCTCTTTATGGTTCGCTGTTCTCGGGGTTGTCATCGTCTTCATCGGCTCGCAACTTTTGATCACTGTAGTCTGCAATCAACTTCGTGCTCCAAGCCCCGCTCACGAGCAATGGATCGCGCGATGCTCTATTTTTTCCGTCTTCGCCGTAGAAGCGTTTACTGTGTACAACTGGAACGGTTTGCGGCAATATTTTCTATTCCAATCGTTGAGCATGATGCACTGCATTTTGGTTTTCATCCTGCTCATGTATTCGCTATCGCTCAAGGAGCGAATCTTGATTTGCATTGTCGTCGGATTCGCAATATCTGTATACGACGCCAGTTTTACAAGGAATTACGCTCTGATGTTTTTCGGTCCTCTTTTCTCTGTTTCTGTTTGGGGAACTGTTTTCGCCCTGTTGTCGGCCCTGGAGAGGATGGCCTATCACATCGATACGACTTTGACGCGACAGTCGGAAATGGTGAAGGAAGCCATTGCGAAATCCAGTGGGCTGTTGAACACCGTCATGCCGCAGAGATTTATCATGCAGCTGCTTGTAGACCCCAATGTGGTCTTTTTCGAGGAGTTTGAGATGATCACTGTCTTGCACATGGACATTGCTGGGTACGAATATAAAGGGGCTTCTGTTTTCGCTTGAAGAAATGTACGTTCCTTGTTCTCAACGGTCTCACAGGTTCACAGCCATGTCCAGTTCGCTGGAACCCATAGACGTTTTCTTAATAGTCAACAACCTTTTCTCGTACTTTGACCGCCTGACCGAGGATTTCGACGTTGAGAAAATCACGACTATTGGTGGGTTTCACAACTGTCCTCTTGTCCACTCAAGTATTTCAAGCTGATCTCTACCTTAATGCAGGCGATGCGTACGTCGCCTGCTCTTCTCTTACAAGAACGGAAGACCCCGCCCTCTCTGCCACGGCTGTTTGCATCGTTGCTTTGATGATGCAATCCTTTGTCAAGGACCAACTGAACGAGTCTGAACTGATGAAGAGCAAACTCCGTCAATCGTGCACCATGCGGATAGGCATTCACTCTGGCCCGTGCCATGGATCTATTGTCGGCGGGTCGACGAATTTTCGGTACGATCTCATGGGAGAAGCAGGTGAGTGGTGGGGAAAGGCGAACGGCGCTCCCCATTTCTCTTTTGTTTCCTCACTTCTCTCTTGTTTTATGTCGTTGGTTGTCATACCTGCGGAACGCCTGCGTCTAACCAGTCCTATCGTTTAATTAAAGCGTCCGTCTCCGAGAAGGTGCAAGAGCAGTGCATCCCGGGCAATGTGTTCATCACCGGAGCGACAGTGGAACTGGTCAAAAACTATCGTGGCTTTGAGATCAGGCAGACCGAGATGTGTTCAGCGCGACAGGAGCTGTTTCATTTGGTCGGAAATTCTTATTTTCACGGTGGGACTGTTTGAGAATGCTTCGATGTGCGTGGAGCTGTTGCGAGTGTGTGCGTGTGCGTGTGCGTCTGTGTGTGGAAGTGGGCGAAGAAGGGGAGGGGAACCGTGTACATATATGAAAGAATCGATTGTCTATTGATGGATGGCTTCGGTGCCTCATTCGTCGCAACACTCAATCGCGAAAATCGAGATTCCAAAAAAAACCACACTAAAAAAGTACAACAAAAAAAAAGCAATTCAATCGGCCTCTCAAAATGTTCCCATCACGTGACCTGCATCTCCCTCCCGCCTTCTCCAAGAAGGCTCTTCCTCCTGTGCCATCGCCACCCTGGGGGACCGCCACCGCCGCTGCTTCTCGTTGGCCGCAACCGCATAACCTCCCCTCTCATGGTGCCCACCGCGGCTTACCCGGCAGAGCGAGTGCTGCCGAGGGCGGCCCCGCTGCTCAGTCCTCCTCGTACTTGTCTGGTGCGCTCGCTTTCGATCCAAAGGACATGTATGCCGACGCCTCGGACGACGAGGATGACGACGACTCGCTGGAGGACGCCTCGGAACCCGGAATCACCAGCATCGAAAGGAAAAAAGCCATTGCAGATCCAGAGCCCCCCGATGTCGCCAAACCCGCCGCCGGCCCAAGAGAACCGAGCGATCGTTCCAACGACGCCAAAATCTGGAACTCGCCTCTCAATCCAAGCTCACTGACGATCGCAACTTTGGCCAGTCCTCCCACAGCTGCGCCTAATGTATGCCGCGAAACTCCAGTACCCGTTGAAGAACCGAACTCCCTGGCAACCGATACAGCGATGGACGCTTCATTTGCTGTGGCAGAACCTCGCTTCGTTGAAAAGGTTGACTTGTTGAAAGAGGTTCGTCAATCCGTCAACCCAGCTTCATGCTTCATCGACTGATCAAAAACTACTCTGCAGTCTCCTACTCGAATTTCTCCTCCAAGCTCTCAAGATGGTGACCTTGGACTGATGGAACCCACTAGCTCGAATGCTGGGAGCAGTGATCTGCAGCATGCTCCTGCGTCCGATGAACATTCCGAGTCCGAGCGCTCGGAAGATAACCACGGTGACAAATCGACCAAGCACGAGGAAACCGAAACGCAAGCCAATATCGTGCCCAGCCCGTGCCCTTCTGTGAGCGGGTATTCCTCTTCCAACAGCGAGGAAGGAGGACAAGGAGAGGTATGGAAAGGGGATGGGGCGCAAGAGGCACAGGGCTACCCGGCAGTGTCAGTTACTGCTTTGTCTTCCTTCACGTCGTTGGAAGCCGAAGACGATTATCGGTCCGGTCGGCGGTTGCTGAAGCGCCTCGCTGATCAATCAAGACGGCAGCAGCTTCAAATGTACACGCTGGCTGTGAAAAGGCTGGAGTCCGCTGCGGGACCTGGCCAACACCCCGAAGCCATGAAACTATTGGCCGAAACAGTGTACGGCAAAATGTCGCCTCTGTCGAACGCCTCCAAGGCAAACGAATGGATAAAACGGCGCACTGCGTACTTGGAAACACCAGAGGGAATGATGGCCCAAGCAACATTCCTCTACCGAGCGAAAGTGCTTGAGGATGACCATGAAGGAACGGAATCCGAAACTCTACTAGCCAAAAGATCTCCAAGCCCATGTGCGGCAACTTCGAAGTTTATCGCGACCCACAAAGTCAATCCCAAAGAGGGGGAGTGCATGGAATACATCCGCCGCGCAGCAGACCTCGGCCATCCGGCAGCGTTCCACGAGCTGGGTTTGTTTCTTTGGGAATCAGGAAAGCAAGAAGAAGCGATTTCACTGTTACTCCGAGCTGCTGCGACTGGAAAGTCTTCAGCTAGCGATGTTTGGCTCTCCAAAGCGTGTGAGGCCGGCGTTTCAGGAATATCAAACCAAGATGTCTCGAAAGCACGCGCGCAGGCCAAAAAGGTTTTGGCGGAAGAGCGAAATGCTGGCAAAAAGCAAGCAGCTTCACAGCATGAGCATCAAGAGAGCGCTGGGGGACCTCCAACTAGTGATGCAATTAAATTAATCGAGGCAGAGGCTGCTATGAGAATTGCAAATGACTCCGAACTGCGCATCGCTATCCGAAACATGGAGTGGGGTCACTATACTACTGGAGTTGCGCAAGTACACAGATTAGCAACCACACACCGTAATCAAGCCGCCCAGTTATATTTAAATCCTGACTTGTCGACTGTACCCTCCACCAAGGCTGGCGCCGTCATCATGTTCCATATCGGTGCGCATCATGCTGCCCACGGTGATCCTGTCACTGCTGTCAAATGGTTTCGGAAGTCAGCAACTGCTGGATACCAGGAGGGAATGCTCACCTACGCAGCATACTTAGTAGTCGGAAAAGGCCTCGAAAGACCAGATCCCGGGCAAACCATGGTGTGGTTAATGAAGTGCTGGGACTCGTTCCGCAGCAAGGAGGCGGCTCTAGCTTTGGGAGAAGCATACACAAAGGGGCTAGGCGTACCCCCGGACCCCTCAAAAGCGGTCAAGTGGTATATGCGAGCTTGGGACGCAGGCTTTTTCCCTGAAGCTGCATTTGCAGTCGGCCTTGCCTATGCAACTGGATATACTCCTGGAGCGGTGGACCCAGCTGAGTGGTCAGAGGCGCAAGGATCGGAATTGGCTGTGGGAGACATTGTGAACGAGGTTCTGGTCGAACGAATTGTAACTCCCTCCAAGTCTGCAACTAGCACCCCTGAGAATGACCCAGCGATCTCCTCGAACCCGGAAGACACACCAGAACCGCCGAAGCCCTCAAGAGCTGCACCGAAACCTTACAAACCAGCAAAACCTATGACCATCGATAAATGGCGTGCTGGATTTTGGTACCGTCGTGCCATTGAACAAGGCAACCACGTCCGTGCATGTAATAATCTTGGAGAGATGTATATGACGGGCAAGGGGGTAGTGAGGGACGATGTTGCTGGTTTCAACCTCTTCAGCCGTGCCGCCAGGTGAGCATCAGCCTCGTTATTTATAGAAAGCTGACTTTGATTACAGAGCCGGTCTGCCTGAGGCGGAATACAACATAGGGAGATGCTACCGCGATGGGCGAGGATGTAAGGCTGATGAGGACCGCGCGGTACTATGGTTCAAAAAGGCTGAAGCAAATGGTAAGCTCCTGGCTTGGAGAATTCCTCCGACACACGTTTTAACACACCATTTAGGCATTAAGCAAGCGACTATCGCACTTTCTCACTGTAAATCGAACATTGCCACTTAACGCAAAGTTGTCTCTTTTTATTTTGCATTTATTTACTTCACCACACGTTTTCCTTCCTGTCTGTTCACGACCTGCAAATTTTTCAGTTGCGCAAACGAAAAAAAAAAAAAAAAAAAAAAAAAAAAAAGGAAAGAAAGAAAGAAGAAATGCCGACTCAGAACCACTTTCTTGGAAGGGAGCAAAAAGAACCGTGGAACATCTCTGGGGGTGGGCAGTTGTGTTGAAGTGGGTCCGGAGCTGGTGGTGAGCTCTGGCGGAGTTTCACATCTACGCTGGCGAGGTTCGCTAGTATCATACAGATTTTCGGAAACGTTGAAATGGAAGGACTGCGAGCGGAATTATTTCAAGCGAACTAGATTGCTCTGAGCTTCTGCGTTGGTTTGGATTTCCAGCTGCTCCCACTACGAACACAACCAGAGCGGATGTGCCGAGTGTGGCAGTAGGACGGTCGTTGCCGCAAGCTGTCGTCGAACCCTGTCTTCCTTTCAACGATTCCTTCCCTCCTCTCATCCAGTGCCGACAGAGCGGTCTCACGCGTGATGCGTGCGGTACGAACGGGGGGCTTCCCTCTCAGCCTATCCGACGCCTTTTCTCGTTGAAGCAGTTTGTAATCCATTGTCCAACCACGATGTTATGACAGGTACCCCACCGACTTTCCATCCTCGCCGCTCCCCCTCGGCGCTTCCCATGACGACCAGCACCGAACAGAACCCAGTCCCAAGTAAATGGACACATCATGCCGGATTCTGCGACCGTTTACATACGTGCAAGCAGCCAACACTGACACTACCCCTTGGTGGCGGCTACCGCTCAAGCCGGTTTCTGTACCGAACCGCACAATCGACTCGGTTCGCAAGTGGGTCCCTCGGAGAAGCCGCGGTCATCTTTGTCGGACGTCTTCCTGCTCGATTGGAAGCTTTGCCGGATGTTGGGGTGATAATGGAGAGCCACTATCTCTGTCGATGACCTCTAAACCACGTACCTTTCGCCCCAGCCCCACTATCAAATGAAACAAACGATAGCATACCGTAGCATTTGTTTCCCCCTCAGGGAATGGCTGGAACACCTCAATGCTCTATTTACGAGAACTTGTCGTCATTGTGAACGCGCCCGTCAACCCAGTAACAAAGCAACTCCAGCGAATATAGCTCCAACTGCACATAGGTGTATTGAAACTGTGACAAACCCACGCTGCAGTTGGCTTAAAGGGTTGACTGATGATTTGTATCGCCAAAGGGGCTTCACTTTTTAAACCGGTTACAAACCGCTTGCAGCAGATGGATGGAGTGCTTAGTGTTCACTGTGTTAGGCAAGATATGGAAAATCAGATTATGCGGCAGATCAACACAGATAAAGCAAGCAGTAGAATAAGTTTCTCACCAGAGGAAGATACTGTGTATATTGGCAAACTCCCCTTCGGGGGTGATCTTCCTCTCTTCCGAAATTTCAACCTGGACCCTGTCGGCTTCATCTGGCGTCATCACAGTCCCAAGTCTCTTCATAATTGATTCGACGGTTTCGTTGGGAATCTGACGAGGAAGCACCTCTCTCAGCAAAGACGCCACCCATTCTCTCTGCTGTGGCGGAACAAAGCGGGTGGAATAGACGCCTGGTGCAGCGTCTGGATGGACCAAGAAGAACGCCAACATCTTGCGGTGGCCCGGCCGCGTCCGGTCCTGCAGCGAAAACGGCTCCAGCTTATGGTGAAGAAAGTTAGGAAACGCAACGCAGCGGCCGCCGCGCGCAACAGCCGACCCGGTCGACTGGAGGGGCTTCGAAAATTCGTTTTCAAACCCAAATAGGTACTGGAGGAAATCGAAATCGTTTTGCCCGTAGGACCAGTTTTCATGGTCAAACACATTCCGGAACGACAGACGCGATTCCGTGATGTTTTCGACGTCGTAGTAGATCAAGCCGGTTGCCGCGATGCACTCGTTTTCCATACCTTGTTTTCACAGAGAAGCAGCTGATGTCAAAATTACAACCAGAGGAAAAGGAATGCAGCGAACCTTCAATGTGCCAGGATCCGCCAGGATAGTCTGGCTTCTCGGGGGCGAGGTGAATGTTTGCCATCTTGAAAATGACTTGCAGCCTGCAATCCTTGAGTGCCCGAGTACAGTGGGTTGTCTCAAGTCCCCCAAGAAGAGCTGCACGAACCATTTCTGGCCGTACACCATCCTTTGCAACTCGGGGGTCACTGGGGGACACCCACCTATCTTTCAATAGTTCGGCATTCTGAGCTTCCTGCTCACTCATGTCCCCACTCCGGGGCGCCTTCCATCGCTCGAAATCACGCATGGTCGGCGTGTACTCCATTCTCAGGGCAAAGTCTATTTCAGAAAAGCTTTCTCCAAACGCTTCTAAATCATCGAAGTACTGCGGATCCTGAATCTCCTCCACAGACTTTCCAATGCATTTCGCAAACTGGACACGGATCCATTCCCACTGATCCATCTTGGGCTCAAGTTCCCGGGTATCGATCGCCATGCGGTGGAACGGCTCGGTCGTCAGGCTGCCGAGCGCCCTCTCGAACATGGGAAGCATGGCTTCCGAGAACGTCGTAGAGCGCGGCGTGCCGCTCCGGGTGCAGGTTGTTGATGTACGAGTCGATCTTGGCCCTCCCGTCCGCGTCGACCACGACGTCCGAAGGCAGCCACTGGAACTTCTCGGACGCGTCGCCGCCGTTCGGTTTGGGCGGCGCCGGGATGACGGTCTCGCCGACCAAGACGTTCGGGAGGGTGGATGACAGCGATCGCCCGAACACGAGCGCGTGGGGCGACGGGTGCGCCAGGTTCAGGACTTGGCCGTCCGAGCCGGGGTGCCACGACCCCGCCGCGAACGCTGCAGCCTCCAACGGCCGAGCGAGATCGCGCAGGCGGGCGAGGAGCCCGGGCGAAAGCAGGTCGTCGGAGTGGTGGACGCCGTGCACGGCCGTCGGGGTGATGGTCGACATTGCCGGCGTGGCAGCCGCGGCGTCGAGGGACAGATCGGCAGGCACCCGATGCAGAAGCAGCGTCGACTCGATGTAGTCCAGCTCCTCGCGGAGGAGGTCCCAATCGACGGGCTCGGCGTCGTCGTCGTCGTCGTGGTCGTCGTTGGATTCGAGCGGGTTCTTGATGTCGCGGAAGGCGGCCGTGGCTTCCGTGCGCCATCGTTCCCACAAGGCGGGATCCCTGCGCTTGATCCACCAGTTGGGCTTCTCGAGGATCTCGTTGAGGACGCGGAGATAGCGCAGCTCGACGACGGGGAACGCGAGCATCCGCCTGTTGCGGAGGGATTGCGCAATCCTCCTGGCGGCTGCGTGTGGTGACGTATCTCCGTCGCGGCTGGTGTTGGGGAACAGCAACATGTTTGTTCAGGTCGTTTGTTTCTCGAGGTGATGATGGTTTGTCGGGGTTGGACGTGGGCCAAATGTGCCGTTTTCGCGACGGGGGCGTGAACAATACATACGGCCCCACCTCTTCTTCTTCTGCAATGCAGCCGCCGCCCTCCAAGTCCCCTCCCCCTCCCTCCAGCTGTTCCTACCGTTGAAGTCGCATCTCTGGGTCATTCCACGTCCTGCAGCACTTCCTGCTCCGGGCGGGAAAGGGATACATGGGCGAAGCGACTTTTTTTTCGGGAGGCGGTGTGTGATGAGGGCGGCGACATCCACCTTGAACCTTTTGAAGGAGAGAAGGTCACGACAAGAAGCGTGAAGAGCGAAAGGGCGAGAAACACTGGGTGCGCGGCGCCCCTCGTCTCTCCCCCCGCTCACCGCGTCTCCGTTCAACCGTACGCTTTGGGCTCCAGCTTTACAGCTTTACGACTGTGTGGAGCGGGATGTTGATGTACGGCAGCCCGTCGTGCGAGTCGTTCAGAAAGTACCCGTACAGCCCCCGCAACACGGCCTGATGCCCGACGACCAGGATCGAGTGGTTCGACTCGTATAGGCGCTCGAGCTCCAGCGTGGCGGGCTCCAACCGGCGCACGACGTTCTCCCCGCCGCGATTCTTGCACACGAACTTGTCCGTGTACAGATGATCCTCCGGATACTGCGCCTCGATCTCGTCGTACGACAGCCCGTCGCGCGTTCAGCCCGTCCAGCGCCTTCCGCTGCAGCTGCGCGAACGGCAGCAGCGACTCCGTCTGGATCGTGCGGCGCAACGTCGACCTCCACACGGTCAGCCACTGCGGCTGAGGCGTATGGCGTTTTACGACGCGACCAACACGACGCGCGAGCGGCGCAGATCACACCGCGCTGCTTCTACTTCTCGCGGCACGGCGAGTCCGAGTTCAACGTCGCCGGCCGCATCGGCGGCGACGCCGGGCTGTCCGAGCGCTGTACGCACGCGCGCTGCCGGGCGTCGTCGCAGCGCAGCTGGCGTCGTCCGCACGAACCCCGCTGCCTGCAACCAAGGTCCAGCCGGACTGGATGGTTTGACAACGAATTTTCCGTCAGTGCATACCTCACGCTACACCCGTTGATGCGAATAGGACCCCCCGCTGTTTTGGTACGACCTGAGGAGTGCTTTCATAGACAATCAGTTCCCAACTCTCTATGCAGTGCCCTATCAGAGCGATCGCGCCAGCTCCTTCCTTAGCTCTCGGAAGTCAGGTCTTCCACGGCTTCAGCCCCAAAGACGACGTGGACGCAGGGTGCGGGCGACCCGTCGTGTGGGCCTTTAGCGTGGAGCCGTTCAACGTGGTGCACGACAAGGTACATGGTCTCTTCGCGGACCGTACTTGGCCTGGCGACAGTCGCGCGGCTCTGCCACCCTCTACGTGGACGATCCAGGCAGGAGGGTTGGGGACAGCGTCATGTTGAGCGAGGACGAAGACGGCGTGGAAGCGGACGGCGAGGACCTCGTTTGGAACGAGTTCCACACCGTGTTTTTGGATAACATTTCGAAGGAGGAGAGGGATGCGCAACGGCGCACGATACTGGCCTGCTCCCCGCCCGCCTGGCTGGCGGCCTGATCCGGCGGTGAGTCGCCAGCACAGCTTGTCGTCCTGGACCGGCACCTGGCGAGATATGTTGGAAGGGATGGTTCTTTGAGACCAATCGCCTTTCCGCAACACAGCACACAAAAAAGAATACGCGGTGGCGGCTCACGCCTCTCCAGCCCCGGCTCGTGCGGGGGACGAGGTTCTCAAGCATAACTAATCCGTTCATCGCGGCCGTGACATGTTGTCCAGATTGCAGTCAACAATGAATGACTGACAATTATAGGTTACCGTTAAGACTTTGTAAACAATTTACAATATAACTTGTGCGCCTGTGGACTTTGGCAAACGAGATGGGTTCGAATCCCACGCGGGGTGCTGTCCCTTTTCATATGATTGAAGGATTCAATTGATTTTGTCCAGGGCCGGGGAACAATAATTAAACAGACTTTTTTGGATCTAACAACTAATACAATTGGCTGGCGTCTGCCAGACAGGACAGACATTGACCGAAATTGGTAGCGGCAACTTCTGCCATATTTTGGAAAAGCAAGCTTGGCGTGTTCCCCTCTTTGGTACAATGATTGCCTCTTCTTCTTGCCTCGGATTGCATTTTCCACACGAGACAACGAAGGCAGGGACAGCGTGGCGGCGGTGAAGGATGATGCAGTGGCGGTTGGACGACACGGGGCTCATGCGGTGAACTCTCGAAGAGTGGGGCGCGTATTATCCCTGCCCATCGCAAGAAAGAGCCTTTGATTGAACCGGACTGGAATATTATTTTTTTTGCGTCAGCACGAGACAAAACCATCGTTTGTTGCTCCCTGCATCGCTCGACGCAGCAGGCGCCGGCCGATTGGAAGAAACTGGACCCCACTTCTCGAAAGTAATTGCTGGTCTGTCTGTCTGTCTGTCTGTCTGTCATTGGGTCAGTCAGTCTGTTTGGAAAGCCAGTGTGTGTGTGTGTGTTGTATGTTGAGGTGTGTTGGGGTGTTGCGCTGCATGTGCCACGCTTTCCCTTTTTTTTGCATCATCATCAATCAATCAATCAAAAAATAAATACAAGAAAAAGAAAGAGGGAGAGTGGGTGTGTGTGGGATGAGCCCATCGCTGCAAACAAAGAACAACAGCAACTCTCTCTCGTCGGTCCTTCTACCTCCACAACCCTCTTCGTGTTCTCCTCGCGACGACGACCAGGACTGCCCACGCGATAACTGCTACGGCCCGCAGCGAAAGCGACAGAACGAACGACCGACGGCTGGCTGAAGGAAGCTGGCTGGCCGAGCTGCTCTCACCCCAACAGAAATTTAATTCGGACTGCTCAACAATCCAAGGCGCCCGCCACCACCGCCCACTTTCGACAAACATGACCTCGACCGCCACCGCGTCGTCGTCGTTCGGCGCGGGCCTCGCCGCACGAAGCGCAACCACAAACACGATCAACAGCAGCCCAGTCGGCGCCTCGTCCTCTGCAGACTTGTTCTCCTTCAGAAGCGAAAGCCCTCTCTTCTCGCCAACTCGAGCGTCTCCTCCATCGACACTGTCGTCCTCGTTAGCGGCAGCCCTCCGACGCAATCAGACATCAAACAACAACCAACAACCACAGCACTCGCCCCTCAAAGCCGAGCTCCAGCCCGACCAGCCAGGCAGCAGAGCAAACATCGTTGAGCACCCCGCCGACCGCTCCCAAGGGAGCAAGTATCATGACATTCTGAGCGGGAGTGGCGGCCTCTCGGCCGCTGGCGTAAACGTGAGGGGCAATCGTCCCGCGCATTACCAGCCTCACACACACCACTTCCCCACAATGTCTCCATCTGACAGTGCGGCGCATAGCTCTTCATACAGACGAGCGCTGGCGCTGATGGGATCATTGCCACGGTCTTTAGGAAAGTCTGGTAGTGCGGCCTTGGCGGCGAGCTTGAGCCGAAGCTTGGGTCGGTCCTGGTCGCGAGAGTCCATGTTGGAGTTGAGTTTCCCTTGTGTTTGATTTGTCGCCTCAATTCGCCACGAACCCCTACCCCACCGTTCAGTCTCGTCCTGCCCCCACGCTCCCGCGAACCACACGCTCTTTAGTCGCCGGCCTTCCCTTCTCCTACTCGAAATACCACTCTCATCTTCCAGTTACTCCTCCTTGCCTCTCACCAACCACTTTTATATTTAGGACTCTCGCTCAGCACTTTGCTCCGAAATCGCCAATGATGGCGCCGTCTCCTGGACGCGACCTTGCCCACTTCTCCGTCCTCGAAGATCGATTTTGCAAAGATTTTGCGTGCTGCGGGATCAGCCTTGCGACCTTGCACGACCTGCTTCAACATTTTGAAGAATGCCACGTTAGAGTGGAGTCCGATTTCGAGAACAGCGAGAGTGGCGCTGATGGCGCCGACGAGGAAGAGCTTCCCTTTGAGTTTGACAGCGCGGACGATGACACTATGGAAATGGACTTGTGTGAAGAGGTCAATCCCGTGCAAACTCCTGTACTGTTTGCGGGAAACGTGCTGCCTTCGCTTATCCCGTGCTCCCCTTCATCTGTTGGGGTAGTCGATTCGATTCACCACCGCGATTCTGCCAACTTCCGATCATCTATTCCTTCATTCGGCCGTGGGCTTACTTCTCCGCCCACTCGTGCAACCCCGTCATCCTTACTGAATGTTACCGCCGTGTCTTCGCGCTCGGCGTCCGTAACGCCAACAAAAGCTTCCTCGACCTATGTGTCAGCTTTCGAGACTGCAGTTATTCGACAACGACGAGTGTCCACGCCTGATTTCTCCGCTGCCCACAACGAGAGCACACCGCCCTCAAGTTCGGCCGCGTTTTTCGAAAAGAACAGCTACGGAAAGAGGCGGAGAAACACGCACAGCGCCTTTGCGCACCTGGAGGCGCCCGTTCGGTCGCCTTTCGCTGTCGCCTCGAAAGAAGATGACAACGTATTTAACAGCATTCATTTGGACGAAAACACTCTATTCGATCCTTTCGGGGGGGTTAGTTTCTCGCCGCTGAAACTTTTGCGTACTGACTCGATGGTTTTTCACTTCAATCAGACACCTCGAGCACACCAAAAACTGCGGCTCGACCATTCCGCCGACTTGACTTTGGCAGCCCATACGAACACGAAGATCAAACCAGAAGCCATGCTGGACGGCAGCGTTGCGCCCGAGTTGGGGAAGCAGCTGTCTCCGCCGACAGACGCAGAAGACCCATCCAACGCCGACGACCGACCCTTCAAGTGCCGCGTCAACGGCTGCAGTAAAGCTTACAAAAATCCTGGCGGTCTAAAGTACCACATGCGCAACGGGCACGCGCAGGAGCTGGATGACGCAGAGCTGAACTTGATCGTGCAAAAGCCTTACGAATGCCCCGTTCCAGAGTGTGCAAAAAGGTACAAGAACTTGAATGGTCTGAAGTACCATATCGAACATGTCCATATTGCATTATTGGGAGGGATTGCAGTGGTGGAGTAAAAAAATCTGCAGCATATCTGGAGCGGAACAATCGACAGTCTTTTTGACCAATTTTGTAGACACCACCGTAATTTCGTACCTTCTTTGCTTTTTGCCGACAGTCAATCCCTGGAAGGCAAACTTTCGATGAGTTCGGCTGCGTGCCGCTCTACGCCTATTCTTTTAAGTTGATTTCATATCCTGGTTCAATCCAGATGGCCACTGTGAACCTCTCCATACATCCATATCTCGAAAATTTCAGTTTCTTCTCTTACATTGTAGTATTGTCATCACTCCACTCTTCCTTTCTCCCTCCAACCACATTTTTATTTCGTTAGTTTCCATTGTATTTTGCGATTCCTCCCTCCTTGATGTGGGACTCCGTCTCCTTTTTGTTATATCCCCCGTGGTTGCTGTTGGCGAGACTGCGGAGTGGCGCTGCAGAGTGCTTAGTGGTCCCGCAAGCTCCAGAGCTTGTCTCTCAGATGACTGTTTTGAAGTAATTTTTTTTTCCCGATCTGTTTTCAGCCGCTCAGTCGGCCAATTTCCCCCTCGTAAAAAAGTCGCGTGTCGTCTCCCAGCCTTGAAACCAGCGAGCAGCTCCGGCAGAAGCTGGGCCCTAAATAATCCACACGAGTGACTGTTCCACGTTTCTGGCTCTTGTTCTTCGGGAAACACTCAAGCGTGGCTGGGCGCATGAACAATGAACTCTTGTGTATTTATTGTATTTATTCATCTTTAGCGGTCGGGCGAGAGCGCACCAGTCTAAAGCGCCGCACTACAAGAAGACGGGCTGCTGCGTTGTTCCACACCACGGGCACACGTGTTCGAGCATTGTAAACTTGTTCCAGTCCTCCTTGTTTGCGCAGCGGTTGCACGCGTTGCAGCGGACCTTGTTCCGCAGCAGCGGGTACCCTGTTGTTGTGTGTTGCGTGCGTTCGGGGGGCATTGCGATTTTTTTTTTTTTTGTAGTGTTGGCGATAAAAAAATTAGGAAAGTCGAGAAAGGCATGAAAAATGGAGAGAGAGTGAGGGAAAGAGGGAGATAGAGGGTCAGAGAAGGCCCAATCGCGCACCTGTGACGACGCACGGCTGCGCTGCCGCCTTGCAGTTGTAGCAGACGAGCGACGCGTCGTAGATACTGGTCCCGCAGTCGTCGCAGTCTCGCCGGTCGACTTCCTGCTTGATTTTCTGGTCCAGAGAGACCTGGAGCACCCAGTTACGCACTTCGTCGCGTTTTTGCTCCTTGTGTTTCCCCGGCGCGTCCAATGTTAGCGAAGGCGGAGTTATTTTTCCGCACGCACTTTCTTACCGGCATGTTTTCGTGTGGAAGCTCCACGTCGAACGGGATATCGGATTTCGCAAAGTCTGTGTTTTCGATCATGGAAGCGTCGCCGCCCTCCTCGATGGCGTCGCTGATGTCGAGGAAGCGGTTCCAGCAAACAAAGGCCATGCTGTTCATTCCAGCCAACTATTTTGGTTTGTTTGTTGTTGGGGCGAGCTCGTTTAGAACAGCCCCCGCACAAAACCCCCCGCATGAAACCTTTGCATAGTGCCCGGCCTCATAGAACCCGCGGTCCGGCGGGAACTCGCCCGTGTACCGCAACAGCGCGATGCTCTGCTTCGCCGAAAAGTACGCCAGCTCGCGCTTCTTGGCGGCGTAGTTCCGCAGCGTCAGCAGGTGCGCGATGAAGAGGTACTTTGCAAACTCGGGTGGCGCGTTCGGGCTGTTTGACGGCGGCGCGCTCGCGCTGGCGGTCATGACAGTCGAGGCTCCCGTCGCGGGGCTTACGGGGCCGCCGACCTGGCGGGTGGCAGTTGTGTCAATTTTCAAAGGGGTGGTACACTCTGACGGTGGAAGTGGGGTGGAGCGGGTTTTGGGGAGGGGGTGCGAGGGTGTTCGTTTAAAAAAAAATGCGTGTGGGTGCTCACAAGTTTAAATAGAACTTCGCGGAGGGCGGTGAGGCCGGCAGGTGAGCCGTTGTGGATGATCTCCCGTGCAAGGCGCAAGTAAATGTCGTAATTGTTGGAACTGTGGAAGACGCCGTACTTTGCAATGACCTGAGCAGCCATGTCGAAGTTGCTGTCCCTGATGAGACTGACGGCGTGCATTGAAAGGTACTTGTTCAAGACCTCTTGACCCTGGTTGCCGCGAAGCAGATTAGAATCGTTATTGAAATCCGCTCCCACCACCACGCCAGCAGAAACCCTTACATGGCCCGACGCCGTTTCCAGACACTTCTCCCACTCCCCTCGCTGCATCAGCAAATCCAGGCCGGCGGCAACGTCAATGTTGATAAGTGCGTCTGCGTGCCCCTGGTTCTTCAGGTGCGACACGTACGTCGCCTCCAAGTAGTCCGCGTACTTTGGCGCCACCGCGACAACCTCCTTCGCCCTGTCCCACAGCCCTCCCGCCGCGAACGAGTCGATCGCCTCGCGGTACATCTCGACGCCAACGTAAAACTCGGCGGCCTGCTCGTACCGCTTGATCCCTTGCAGCCGCGAGCAGACCGTCGTGACGACCTCGCGGTCCCGGTCCGGCACAAACTTCATCGCGAGCTCGACCGCCTTCTCCCACACCTCCTCCAGGAACCGGTAGTCTGTGATCTGCGGCGCGTTGAAGCGGAGGTAAAGGTCGATCGCGCGAGAAAAGTCTTTTTGTTGCTCGAGCGCCTTGGCGCTTGCGAGCATCTCCTCCTTCCCTCCGGCCGTGCCGCGGCCGGCTAGGTAGCGGCTGTACTCCTCGCTCACCTCACTGATCTTGTTTGGCAAGTATTCTTTGGTGAATTGGAGTGCCTCCTTCCACAGGTTGGCGTCTTTGTACCAACGTATGGCGAGGTCTGGACGCTGCGCTCTCATCAAGAGCGTCTCGGCCATGGGAAAGTCCTTTCGCTCAAATAGCACCTTTGCCTGACTGACAAGCACTTCGGGAACGCTTGCGGGGTCGTACGTCTCGGCTACTGTGAGGGCTGCGTCCCAGTCCTCGTTGTGGACGTACATGAGAATAGCCTCTTTCGGCTTCCCGGCCAAGACGAACGCGTTCTGGGCCTCTTTGAATTTTCCTTCGTCCTCAAGGTACATGGCGTGTCGATAGTGAACGTCGGCGAGCTTGAATTTGTCCGCGAAACGGCTCAGCTCAAAGGCGAACTCGAAGGCGCCGTTCTCGGTTGCAAAATCGATCGCAGCCTCGAGGAGATTGAATTTTGTGAGCAGCTTGACTGCAGACTCTCCGCCCAAGGAGCGGGCCCACAGATAGGCCACTTGCTTGGCAGAGTTTGGCCCTCCGTATGTCTTGGCTACCTGGAAGTATTGGACGTTAGACCGCGCGAAAAACAGTGGGTACTGGCCTCACCCGATATGCCTCATCAAATGAATTGTTGGCACAGTACATGTTTATGGCCGATTTCCACTCTTTGCCTTCTATGTAATGATGCTCTGCTTGCTTGAAAGTTCCTTCCGCCTCCAACTGTTTCGCAAGGTATAGGTGGGTCTCTTGAAGTAGGTCCTTGTGATGTGCGGTGACCAAGCGTATCATTTGATCGTAGTGCTTGTGGTTTTTGTACATGTTGATTGCCAGATCTGGCTCTCCAACTGTAAGATAAAGCTTTTCTGCCTCCTTGAGTTTGCCTGCGCGTTTCGGACAAGTTAAAGAAAGGAAGCTTTGACACATGAGCGCAACCTTCATTCTCCATTTCCTTCCCTTGACTTATGTACAAGAAGGCAACCTCCTCGCTTGACATGTAGGTCGTTGCCAGGGCGTGCGCTTTTTCCCATTTGTTCGCCTTCGTGTACATGTCCACAGCCTCTTGGGGATTCTCAGCCAGAACGTAGTACTTCTCAGCTTGGGCAAGATCCCCGGCTTGTGAGAAGTGACGTGCCAGTTGAAGATAGTAAGGAATACCCCGCTCAGGAGGGTCGAGGCTGTCGACGATACCAACGGCCTTCTTCCACTTCAAAAGATACGCCGACAGGATGTTGGAGGGCTTCAACAACTTTCTCTGAAAAAGCTCACCTGCTTCGCCGCAATCGCTGCTTCAATGGCCTTAACCGATTTGCCAGCTTCGATGTAGTGATTAATGGCCGCATCCATCTGTTTCTGCGCGACCAAGTGGTCTCCCCATTGCTGGCAGAAGGTAAAGCTTTTCAACGAGCGTACACCAAAGATCAATCGGCTACATGATTCTTACCTCCTCCAAGGCCAAAACCTCGTGAGGGTAAATGAGCCGGGACAACTCTACCGCAGCACGGAACGCCTTCCCGCGTCTGTAAGAATCGAGCGCACGATCGTTGCTTCCAAGCTTTTCGTATAGCTCTCCAGCCTTTAAGCAAGGTGAGACATGCAAACAACCGGAGGGTTTGGTAAGGAAGTACCTTCTCGTACAGCCCAACTTTGAACAGGGCGGAGGCGACGCGTTCGGTGAGATCAACGTGACTCAGACCGTGCATGTTTAAAAGCTGTGCAGCCCGCGCCGGCATTCCTTGAGAAGGACGAGTGTTCCTTTCAGCAACTTGCAGGGTGTCGAAAGTCACCAAGCTGAAATACCTCCTTTCAAATAAAGATTCACGGCGGCAACGTAGTCGCCCTCCTCCTCCTTGAGCTCGCCGGCTTTATCTTCTTGGCTGGAATCCAGCAGCCATTGCATGTAGTTCTTTTTCAACTGATCAACGTCTGGGTGATTCTTTTGTTCGGCAACCCGGATGGCCATATTCCATCGGTGCATTTCTTGGTACATCTCCATCGCCTCTTCCGTTTGCCCCTTTGAGTACTTCTTAGATTGCCAAGCATTTGCGCAGATTAGGCAAACTTACAAGCTCCAGGTATATGTTTTCGGCAACTTTGAACTGCTTGTCGAGAGCTGCAAGTCGTGCTTTCACAATGTACTGACAAACCTGCGGCTGCATTAAACAGGAAACATCCCCAAATTAGAATCCATAAAGTAAAGGAATGAATAAGGCAGTGGTTGCTGGGAACTAACATCATCCCCCATGCGCTCCTGCACATCCGCAATATTTCCAATGTAGCGAGCCTTCGCAACATCTCCGAGTGCTGCGTAGCACCTCTGCGCAATCAGAATCTTCTGATCTTTAAGGGCCAAGACGCTCAGGGACTTCCACATCGCTTCGGTCTCGGGAGTGAGTTCTAAGCTTTCAAGAAGAGCAACTGCTCTTTGAAATAAGCTTGTTTGTCAGCGGCCGGGAGAGACCAGTTGCAACCGAGTGTAGGTCTGCTGCTTACCGTTCATAGTCATGATCGTCCAGTGCTGTTCCGAACTCAATGAGAGTCTCGTCCAGCGTATATGACACAGTGTTGACACCCTCGTCTACAATCACCTCAGTTTTCCCACCCTCTCGCTCAATATCCTCAATATCCCCCTTATGATGAATACCAGTTAACCATCGCTCTTTAATACAAAACATATCGCTCACTTTAATCGGGAACATTGTTACTCTCTGAGGTGAGTCGATTGAGTACCAGATGCAGATGTTGTTGCGACTCTGAGCGACCACCACGTCACTGAAAGGGACCCACTACAATTTGGAGTCGTTACAAAGTCTCTGATAATTCTCCATCCGTTCGGCCCCCCCGCCTGGCCCTACCTGCACATAGCTACAATAGTGCAAAAGAGTGGTACGCGTCTGGGTTGTCACGTCGTACAGATGTAGTTGCTGCCTCCGGTCACGGTAGAGCAACTTGTTCGCTTTGCCGGAGAGCTGGCGAAACGTCGCGGTCAGTCATTCATCACCTCCAGTATCATTGAGAAGTCTAACCTCCAGCCAGTCGACTCGTGCATCATGGCTTATAGCTGCAATGTTGAGTCCTGTGGAAAGGTCCAACACATGAATAGTTTGCAAATCTATCAAGTAGGCAATTCGTTTGATGTCCTCATCAGCTTTTCGTTCATTCAAGCGAACGCTTTATGCAGTATGTGCCGAAGTTCGAGTTTCAGAATTAGATTCATTGCACGTGGAGCGACAAGCCAGACCTGATGAGATGCGGATTCATATGCTCCGTTCTGCATGATCCAAGAATCTCATTCACGCCGTACTCTATCAGCGACAGCTCTCCAGCGTTGAACACCATGCAAACCAACGGGTTATCAAAGAAAAATTTCTCGTTCCCACTCCCAGTCCATGGAATCTTTCCCGACAGGATCAGTTTTCGACTCCGAACCGGCAATGATCAACCAACCTCGCTCAACTTGCAGCTTGCCAAGTCTCCCATTAGCAGCGTTTCGGGGGTGTGCGCGACAAGAAACTGATCCTGGAATATATTGACTTTTTCCACTTCGTAACCGTAATGCGATTTCAAGACGATTCTAGAACCAGTCGACAAACCGCTTGACGATGACTTGGGACGGGGAGACGTATGTAAATTCGAATTTGCCCTTGTAGCGAGATCGGCGGAGACAGCAATCAAATAGCTCAACCGCGCCGCACATGGTACCCTGCGAATCATTGCATGAAATGAGCGATATTCGAAATAGGCCAGCCGATAGAACGCGAGCTTGAACTCACAACAACAAGCCTGGATCCGTCAGGTTTCCATGCCAAAGCAGACACAGTGAACATGTTCTCAATGATTTTGGGTGGTGCTTCCTCCCAACACCGTCTCGATGTTGAGTAATTGTAAATGTGCATCCTTGTCGCAATAATATGAGAAAGCTTTTGGACGGACGCAGACCGAAAAACCGAAATCACCTGTTAAAACCTCCTACAACCGCACAGAGTCCGCTTGGGCTCATTTCAATCGTTGTGAACTCATCAATGTCGTCGTCCCTCGAGTAGTCGAACTCTTGCTGTACCCGCCCAGATGTTTTGTCGTAAAAAACGACCGTGCGGTCAGCCCCCGCCGCGACGATGGAAGGTTCCGACCAGGCCAACGCGTTTGGTGGGCAAGTATGCGTTGTGAACTTACCCTTTTTTTTGGGGCGGAGGGGGTCGGTTTGTTCTGTCAGCCAGAGGCCACTGCAAAGATACTGTTTTTTCGTCTGTTCGAACCTGTGCGGCTCCCGACACGGCATCGTCAAAGAAGAAGCGGTTGATCGAGCCATCGAGGTGACCGGTGATGACGGCGCTGCCGTCGATGCTGCTGGCGGCCGAGACCACGCAGCTGTCTGTCTGGTACAGGGTGGCCGCCTTGTTGGTTTTGAGGTTGCCGACGCGGACCTGTTTGTTTGTTTGTCATGTATTGTGTTTCGGTTGAAGCGAGTTGGTAAAATTAGACGCAGTCGTGGGCGTCGATGAATAATGTGACCTTGCCGTCCACCATGCCAAACACCAGCGCATTCGGCTGCTCTCTCGGCCAGGTCAAGCACGTGATCTCCGCGCTCTGGATCAGCTTGTTGCAGATGCTCTTCTTCTCGCCCCACTCCACGCCCAGCTTGTACACAAACACGACGCAGTCGGTCTGCGCCACGGCGAGCTTCGTGCCGTCCGGCGAAAAGGCCAGCGCACAGATGCTGTAGCCGCGAGACGCTGCTCCGGACCCGGACGGAGCGGCGGACGTCGCCGACGTGGTTGGGTCCGCCGGCTTGGTGGCGAAGCGGTCTTTGCGGTCGCCGGCGTCGTCGAACAGGTGGATGACGCGGTCAGCGGTGGCTACGGCGAGCTTTTGGGAGCCGGGCGACCACGCGAGCGCAGTGATGCGGGCGGGGCCTTCTCCAGCCGGGATGATCGATTTGAGGTGTCGGATCTGCATTCGTGCGAGCTGGCCCGCGTATGGGGGAAGAGGCTGCGATGTTTATTTGAATGGCGCGCACACCGCCACTGTTTCCGTCTAGACAATCCTCATGGCGTGCGGAGAAGTGGCCCACCAAAGAACGAACAACCAAGTGGCGATCGAAACCCCGACGTCGTTTACTCGCTCGCCCCTTGCCGCACAGCGTTGACGCCCTCCGACGGAAGAGGGAGGTCGGATAAGGGTATCCGCCTAATGGAGGTCAGGTGCGGATAATGCACACTGACCGCGACAATGTCATAAGCAGCTCAGCCCTGCCACCCGCAGTGGGTGGCTGCGACGATGAGGTATTGACACGCTCTGCTCTGTCGATCTCTCGGCCTCTCTGGGCCTCTGTCCATCTCTCTCTCTCTCTCTCTCTCTCTCTCTTTCCCTTTCCCTTTCTCTCCCTCCAAGGAACAACCAACTCAAACCCCTCTTTCCTTTGTGCTCACGCCACCTTGTTTGAGAGTGCATTGAGAAAGCACCCGTATTGGGGTTGGTTGGACACGTGCCAGGGTGCGCCAGTAGGAGAGGGACAGACCCACTGCTTCCAGCTGAACCATTGGCAGTCAGGTGGGCTCATGCTGATTTGGTTTTAGGGAGGAGACAGACAGACAGACAGACAGACAGACAGACACACCACGTCATGCTGAGTGCCGCAGGTGCTGGAGAGAAAGAGAGAGAGACAGAGAGAGAGAAACTTGAGACAAGACTGACTGACTGACAGAGAGCATTTGATGATGATGGCGGCGGCGGCGGCGGCGTCCAATTGGCCCTGCAAGGAGGAGGAGGTCGCGGTCGAGGCTGGCGTCGGAGGCGGCGGCGTCGACAACCGCGCAAGGAGCGGCGCGCCACACTCTTCGTCGACTGCACCTTACTCCGCGCCGAAAGCGCGTGCCGGCGGCCATCTTCTTTCTCTAACACAGTCGGGTTCGACCACGCGGCGCGGGAGCAAGGATTCAAGTACCAGCGGCAGCAGCCCCTCCCAGCAACCCCGCCCAGCTCGTCCCCTTACTGAACGGGGCCAATCAATGGATGGCGCTATTGCATCATCCGCTGAAGTCGCGTCTCTGCCGAGGAAGCAGCGCTGGTCCTTGTTTTTCCCGCGAGCGTCCCGAGCGCCGTCCGACGCATCGACCTCGGCGATTCCTCCGCCTGCTCCTGTAGCCAGATCGCAATCGCTGGCTCGTTCCAGCCAATCGAAACAGCAACCTACCAACTCTCCAACCGCAACAAACCCCACCCCCTCAATTGTCGAGGTCTCTCCACCATCCCAACCGTTGGCTTCGGTCAAGCGACTCTCCATGACTTCTTTTTTTGGCCAATCCTCCAAATCCACTGCTCCAACCGATGCTGGTCGAAAGCGGCGGCCCCCACCCTCATTGGCAACACCCGTATCTGCGTCGGAGTCGAACTGCGAATCCGATTCACGCCATGATCTGGAAGCGCAAGCCGTGCTCGCGCGGAATACGTTGCACAACAGCTACATTGGGCGTGTCGACGTATCCCGCTTAAATATTCCCGCAACCTCTCGCTCAGGTGAAAGTTCTGCTGACGTGCCAGGACTCGGGGTTGATGGCGTCGACAGCACCCTGGGCGACTCAACTCTTCTCCTTCGGTATGCTTTGGAGGCGGACCGTATGGATGGCATTCGCCGCCCAGCCGCCATCATTGCAAGCCGCGTTTTCGCAACGGACGTTGACCATGGTGTCGGCGAATCCCTTCAAACAGACGAGTCCGCAGTTGTGTCCACCCTTTCGGTGGACATTTCCAGCGCGACAGTGACTTCGCATTCGGCCCTCGAGCGCTTCAAATCACTAGACGAGGAGACTTTAGAGCGGCTCGCAACAGTGACGGCTGCACTGGAGGCTGGCGCTGACGAAGAGGCTGATTTGAAGGAAGTAGCCCTGGATGCGCCATCTGTCAGCCGTCAGTTCTCGATGCCGGAATTGTTAACACGCCGTACTTCACCGTTTTCTGGAATCAGCCATTCGACGCGACCGCCTCCTCCGCCTATTGCCCCAGCAGCCGGACCATTTCATGCAGAACCAGTGTTCGGGCTCACACCGCAGCCCCCATCACTGCAACGCTGTGAAACAAATGCTTCGCCCCGAACAGTAGGCTCGCCGGCGGCGGTCCGGGACTGGCGTAACCCGTCTTCCTTGTACCGCGACTCCAATACCTTGAGAGCATCGCTTCCACCAATGCACCTAAGTTCCGAATTCACCGACCTGCTCGAGACAGAGTCTTACGACTGCGACACTGAAACCCTCACCAGCGACAGTGACAAGCCAACCCCAAAGCAGCGTCCGATTCCTTTCTCCTCTCCGTCCCTCTACTCCCTTTCCCTCGAAACTCCCACACCACCTCTCTCCTCTGCATCCTCGACCCCACTGTCTTCGGCTGGCCCAACACCGCCACCAGCCTCTTCGACTCCTCCATCAGCTGCACCCTCACCTGCGCACACGCTTGCACCACCACCACCAACCCCCTCAACCACGGCGACGTCGTCATCGTCCCCGCTCCACCACCCTCAGCCGCAACGCTCCGTCCGCTGGGCCGACGAGCGCGGCCGCGCGCTGGAGGTGCACCACGACTTTGGCGACTACATGGACCGCGTCCTCGCACTGCGCGAGCTGCGGATCCACGAGCTCGTCCTACGGAGGCGCGCGGAGGAGATTGGCGCGCTGATGGGCGTCGGCGTCGCAGTCTACGGCGGTGGTGCCGGCGGAACCGCGGGGGCGGGGAGCGCCGGCGGCGTCGGGAAGGGAATGATGATGCTGGGGCTGCCCGTTTACTCGACGCCTTACTCGTTTGGATGAGTCGTTGAAGAAGCTCTCTCACCCCCTCCCCGTCCCTTTCTTATTTTCTCTTCATACAGCACCCCACGCCTCTTGCACCTCACCACTCCACCTCCAAAAACCGCGAAACCCCTTTTTCTGGGCGCCGGTGGTGTCTCGCTGACGACTTCTCCAGCAGACCCTACTCCGGGGTCAGCCCGAAGAAGAAAAAGTGGGATAAAACAGCGGAGGGATAGGGCCCGGACCCTCGACAGCACCAAAGCACATTTCAGGGCAAACATTCGGCTCAATAGGAAAGAATCTCTTTCAATCTCC
This sequence comes from Zopfochytrium polystomum, assembly GCA_025765615.1. Classification (NCBI taxonomy): domain Eukaryota; kingdom Fungi; phylum Chytridiomycota; class Chytridiomycetes; order Chytridiales; family Chytridiaceae; genus Zopfochytrium; species Zopfochytrium polystomum. The sequence continues at coordinate 273,543 of JAIVFJ010000043.1, forward strand.
CATAACGCACTTGCATCCCTCCACCCACCCATCCCGGTCCTCTTGCACTCTCTGCACCCACGTTCCACATGCCCACTCTCCCTCCCGCTTGCGTTCCCATTTATTAGAAGTGAAAAATTGAAACGTATATCGCTCAGCGAATGAAGTTGCCCCTCGTTTTTTTTTCTCTCTTATTTTCTAATTTTTTCTTCTTTACTTCGTTCACCCCATGGTTCCCCCCCTGCTTCCGTTGACTGCACTTCCATTCACTTCATTCCGCTTAAAAAGAAAATGTTGAGCTGAACTCTTCCAGGTTTTTTTTTTTTAACCGCTTTTTTTTTTAAGAATTGTTACCCGTCGGCCCTCTTCTTGGCTTTTTTGCTCCTCTTTGCGTGTTCTCGTTTCAATCCGAGGCCTTCTTCGTGTTGTTGCAACGCAGCGTCATAAATGGTCGTCTGCTTGCGCTCCTTTTGTTTCTATTTCGATTTATTATGGGACCGACCCACGCCACCAGTCGATGTCCTGTGTTGTCTTGGAAAGACGTCGAAACGGAACAAAGAGCCCTCCAACGTTCGCTCAAACTCTTCCTGTATCTCTCGCACTTTTTCACCGGGATAGGTGATTGAATTAAGGAATGAGAGTCCAACAGGACCCAATCGACAAGCCTCTACTTCCTGCCAACGGACTTGAGTGCTGTTTCGTTCGTCATCGAGTTTCAGAGTTGTCGCCACGCGCAGACCAGACTTTGAATGCATTCATTTCGCAATGCATTCTGTCTCCAGCACGTCGATCGACCTTTGAGAGATCCCAGCTAGTTTCCTTTTGGAGAGTCTCAATGCGCTCATTTGTTTTTCTTTTCTGATAAACAGAAAGATTGAACAAGAAGAAGATCGTCGCGCATAATTGATGGACTTGCCGAAGTCAGCGCGAAGTTGGGATCCAGCTGAATTGATTTTTGATTATACTTCCAGTTGCGAAACTGCTTTTACAAATTTAGAGAAGTTCGCTTAAATAGATCTCGTGATCTGGTTCTTGCGAGCCCCATGTGGCCAGCGGTCCTTCTCTGCTTCGACCGTTGTCCCTTGATGTGTGCCGGAGGAAGCTTCAATAATGTCATCAGTGACTCCCTCATCCTTGTCCCCAGCGCTCCCCTCGAAAGCTTATCATGGGACAAAAACTGAATCGCAAAGAAAACTTTGTTGACACCGCTTCCGTGCCAAATCGTGCGCGTGGACCCGTTCCATTAGTGTCCAGATTCCTCGTCCCGGTTCGGGCGCTGGTCGTCGACGTTCCTCAGGCACAGCGGTTCCCGTAGTTTCCTGCTGTGCATCTATATGATCCGCAAGCTGCTCCTCGAACGGCTGTAGTGCTCGTAAGTCTCGTAGCCTCGCGTCCAAGAACCGTGCAGACACATGTCTTCTAGACCTTTTTGCCTGAGGGAAGACGTAACTTTGAGGGCATCAGTAAAAGAATCCTGACGCTCCGTAAACGGTGCTTTGCAAACTGCAAGTAGGCTGGACATCGCAGGCCATAAATTGTAGAAGCATTCAAGGGCCAGTTTGCAAAGACAGAACAACCACAACTAGGCAACGAAATAAAGAGCAAAGGGGAAACCTACCCCCGGCCTCCGTCCAACTCCACCGGAAAAGTAAAAAGAACGGCGAAGATAAGAACAGAGGCTCACCAGGCAACCACGCTTTCTCAAAGATGGAACAAGCGAATAGCTGGGGAAAAGAAAAACAAAAAAAAGCTAGACATGAGCTTCATTGTGGCTCTGAGGCATCATCCAACGGCTACATCGGCCGCTGCCAGCTGTCGAGGTCCATGTCCTCCTCGCCATTATATTCCAGGAGGGGGTCCTTCTCGACAAACTCCCCGTCTCCTTCAAGGTCGGCGCCGGGGACGCGGCGAGCGCGGTGGTTTGCCTCAACGTCCTCATCAAAGTCCAGGACCCCGCGCTCGCGCGGCGGGGTGGAGTGGGGCGACGCGGCGCGGCCAGAGGACGGCAGCGACGCGCCGTCGTCAAAGACAATGTCGTGGACGGGCGCAGACGAGTCGTCGTCGTCGGCGTCCAGGTCATCGTCGTCGTCCAGAAGGGAGCCGAGTTTCTGTCCGTGCAGACGCCGCCGGGGGCGCGACCCCGCCCCGGCCCTGCCTCCGCCCGTCTCGACATCAGAATCCGACAAGCGGGCAAACTCGAACCCGGCTGACGCAGCCGAAGACCCGTGGTACCGCTGCATCGCCGCCGCCGCCGGTAGGTCTCTCTGCAACCGGGCGGGGCTGGACTGGGCGGACAGGCCGTATTGCGCAGAGCTCGAACCGGTTCCGGGAAGCTCGTCTTCAGAGGCGATGGCTTCGTCACCTGATGGAGCGGGCGAGTTCAGAGTGTGCGGGGAGGATGCGGGACGGCTGTTGTAATTTCGGTTGATGGACGGGCCAGCAAGCTGACCATACGAGGACCGGCTGCCATAAGTATAGCTAGTGCCGCCATAAGGATAGCCACCGCCAGAGAGATGTGAGAATGGAAAGGACGAGTTTTGAAAGGAAGAGTACGGGTCTCCTCTCGAGTCGTTTGGGGCTGGGTCATTGGCTGTCTTCTCTTTCACTTCTTCGATGATGGCGGAGAAATCGCTCTTATTCTCCGCTCTTCGTCGTTGGTAGAAGAGAAGATATGCAGAGGAAGTCTTTCACTCATGGTGAGCCAAGGGCTTTGCAAATCTACGAAACAAGGAAAACTAACCATGACGGAGTCCTCTGAAACTTTGGAAACATGTGAATCATCAAAGTTGTACCATTCGCTGCTCAGAGGGTTCTTGGCGTAAGCCGTATCTACGGTGCCGATTAATAGGGCAAATCAAGTGCACTACACTCACAATGTCCGCCGCCAAGACCGCCGAAATGATTTGACACGCCAAATAAGTCATAGATAAGCTCGCCGTTATCCGCTTCAACGCCCTCCGTCGATCCAAGTTTAACGTAAGATTTCGCGAAGTCTTTCCCTAACGCGACATCTGTCAGGTCGAGCCCGGTCACAGGAAACTCGACAAGAGCATCGATCTTATTTGCAGATATGCTCCTAAAACCGCGGCCCGAGTTGGAAAAACGCTTCAAGTGAAAAACGAGAATCTGCATCCGCCAGATAATGGAACTTTAGCGGCTTAGTAAAGGACAAATTGGCGGACATACCTCAGGAACCCTCCAAACATCCAGCTTCTTCTTGATCTTCTTGTGGTCCTTACATTGGGGGCAATACCACGTGTCTTCGTCACCCATCTCCTCTTCCCTCATGAACTCGTTCAGGCAGTCACGAAGCGTAATATTTGTTCTCGCTGCTTTCGAGGAGTCCTCGGAGCTCGATCCATTCGCTGATACTTCAACTTCTCGGGCCTAAGCAAACTGAGAATGCATCGCTGAGAAAAGTGTCAAGGTGACTTACAGCGAAAACGCCGCCGATCGCCGAAGAGTAGCCACTTGAAATCTTCTCGAATAACAGTTCAGCCATGACTTTCGAGAACTCAGCAATGGACAGCAGTTCGCCACGCATGCTGTACGTTTTAGAGTAGGAAAAGCAGTCTGGTGTTTCGGCATCGCATTCCTCTAAAAAGTCAAAGCCGTTTTCACTTTCTTCCTCGGCATCCCTATCCTCCTCGCTTTCTTGAGCTGAAGAATCTTTTTCTATCGAAGGTTCCCTCCGTTGAGAAGGTCGAGGAATCTGAATGGGGGTAGGCGGGTAGAAAAACCCTGAGTTCGATCGACCCCATTGTGAGTAGAAGTTGTCCATCCCGTCCTGGCCCACGCGTGCGTTCATATCCCCTTGGTAATATTTCAAGGAAAACAGGGAGCGTATGGGAACGACATTTTCGTTATTTTCCGTGGAGGCTGTGTCGAAAGGAACTGAACGATTCGACAGGTTTTCGAAGAGGTCTTGGAGTCGCGAGTCCGCGTCCTCCGGGTTGCTCATGATTGTTTTGTAGACAGTCGCCAATGCCTGTCCGTGAATCGCTGTGTCGCTTTCAAGATGGTACAATTTGATGCGAGCGTATCTCCTGATGGCTCGAACCGCCTGGCGGTACATGATGAGTCCCAGTCGTCCCAAGCAAAGTTGCTCGAGCCAACCCTCATTCAAATTTTGATCTTCGACGTGAACAGTAACTTTGATGTCAGCCGGTAGCGGAATGAGAGAAGGTGCTCCAAAGAGGGAGTCTTCGCGCCGGTTATAATAGGAGTTCGTTTCCTGTAATGGGGTGGAGAGATACAGGGGTATGTGAACCGATTTCGAAAAGTCGCGGTCCTCCATGGGAGTACCGAAGTCGTCCCAGTGCGGCTCTGCTAGTTCGTAAATGTAAACCATGTCATTCGCCGCGATTTCTGCAACGCGATCCCAGTCTTGGAAGACTTTGTATATCTTTTTTCCGAAGATTTCCATGACAGCAACGCGCTTGGGATCTTTTGAAGACCAGTTCAGCAGCTCTGCAACCTTGGTCTTTAGAACTTTAACGTTTGCATCGCGTGGAACTGTAACGAGAACTTTGCGGGGTATCTCGTCCATTTGAACTGTCTCGTCAGCAGACGAAAATCGCGCGGCGGGAACAACGACGAATTCGCGGTTCAGCTCACGCCGTTCCGGAACAGGCAATGAGAGAAACATAAACGGGTCGAACTTAATGCTCCACTTCCCACATGTCAGACACTCAACCCGGCTTTTGTACTCTCCTTGAAAAAGATCAACAATAGCAGAATCGTTTCGAGCCCGATAGATCTCCCAAGATTTGGCAGCTATCTCATGATCTGGCATTCCGTCCATTTCCGGTGCCTCTATGTATGGCTTCTTTTTTATTCGATTCAAATCCTCGTGGAGCCCATCTAAGAGGAACTGAAGCAGTTCTTGGGAATCTTGCTGAGCATACCCAGCAAAAGTGGCGTTGAATCGGCCAATCGTGCTTTTAAATATTCGTGGGGCAATACTTGAAGTTCGGTACTGATTGGTTCGCCACAACTGCGAAACAAGGTTTGCGTAAGCTTCTGCAACTTCGCCATGCATTCCCAACGGATTGTCCTTGTTCAATTGATCTCGCCATTTTCCCGAGAGAAAAAAGCCGGTAAGGGGGGCTGTGTTGCTCAAGCACTGCAATGCGGAGTTCATGAAGCACGTGTTGCCGAGATTGTTCAGTCCAGTGCAACCGACGGGAACTGAAAGTGTGGGTTTCTGGTATGATGTTGCGGATGAACTTGCGCTCGCATTCGATAGACGCAATTTCACTGTGGGAGAATCGGGGTCAGGGGCTGGAAGAAGAAGCTTCGGCTTGGTGTCTTCCTCGTCCTCAACGTCGGTAATCCCTGATTGAATGCGCAGGATACGCGCGCGTTTCTCAGCTGCTGTTTCTCGCGGTTTTGGCGGTGAAGCATTCACGTCTGGTGCGGGGGCCGGCTGCGCCGCGTATATTTGTGAATCCATGTTCAAAGCGTCCGTCACCGTGGGTAACCTAGAACGAAGCTTGTGATCAGTTTAAGAAAAACAAGAAATTGAAGTCTCACTCGTCATCGTCCGCTTTGCTTTCGAGTGGCCAACTACCATCATCCCCAAGCTCCTCCAATCCAACTCTGTACTGATCGCTGCCGTTGAATATCGCGTCGACCGTTGTCGACAACGGTTGTATGAGAGCCAGAGGGCTGCCGTTTCCATCCAAGGTCCACAGTCGAAATCGGCCATCATCCAGTCCAAGTAAATCTTTCACCGCTGAATAAAGACCGTTTGAGGACAATAAGGGAGATACTAACATGGACTTCTCGTCGCCTAGCTTGTTGAGTAGAATAATCTCCATCTCCTGGGGTTTCTTGCTCCGATCAATTGAGTCGTAAGTCCCGTCTTTAAAAGCGGGAAAGGGGATTGCATGTTTAGGATCCGCCAAACCGTATCTAAAGGGCCGAAAACATGCGTAAGTGCATAAATGTACTCTCATTGAATTCTTACCCGTCGATCAGCGTTTGAAATTCGTCCTTCCGGAGGACGTAGAAAGAACAATCAAAAGCAGTTGTAAACAGAATCGAGTTATCGATGACGCTTGGTTCATTATGCGCGTACGGTTCGGCCGCATACTGGAGGAATGCATCAAGCCAGCCCGCCGCAATAGGGAATACAAGCTCGCCATCCTTGTGACCTGCGTTAATTATGTTGCGGCGGACTCGATCGACGGCGGTTGGCGACAACCCGGAAGGCCGCGTCGTCAGCCCCGACAGATCGATGGAAGGGCTCCGGTGGTCCCGCAAATTGACACTCATCGGGCTTTCCGGAGCCATGCTCTCCCGAGTCGGGGCGTCCGTGATGAAGGAGGATGTTGGGCTGTTGCTGCGGGTTGCCTCTCGTCTCGAGTAAAAGTTACTGCGAGGGCTGTTGGTGTCGTCCGAAACTTTGTGAGCCTTTGCGGACGAGCCAGAATCAAAGTAGGGCGAATCTGCGGTTCGCTTCGTCGAAGAAAGGACGAAGCCTGAGAGGGGTGCTGCGTGGGAGGGGGGTACGGCGGGGTGATCAGACGAAGATCGTGTGGATGAGAACTGTTCGGTAATGATCGGCTCCGCCGCTGTGGAACAAACTTGAAGGGGAGGCGCGGCGTTGTTCGCGATGCTCGCTGGAAGGTTGAGTTCTGGACTTGAGATGGTATTGCGGCTCTTTGGTGGGTGCTTCGCGACGGCTGGTGGTCCTGTTTCCTTTGCAATCGTGTCGTCGCCGTCCTCAACCATAAGATCCAAGCACACGGTCGGCCTGTCCAAACAGCAGAACCCGCGGTGAAGATGCTGCGGCGATCGTTTCGGCAACTACTTGAGATAAGGGATGACGAAGTGGCTGGCCGCAGTGTATCACAGAAGAGGTGTCGATCGCCGCTGTATTCCCTAGTAACGGGTGGACGGGGTTTCTTTCGCGTTCCGCGAAGTTTCCGCCGGCGCAGCAGTCGCTGTAAGGGCCCCAGCTGCGAAAAACAATCCCTTCTTCAAAGACAACGTGCAAGCACTTTATTACGTATTAACCTTAACCGAGCGACCTTCAATTTATCTGAAAGGTCGGTTGGTGATGATGAATCGCCTCGAACGCGATTTGACCCACCTTCAGCAGCTCAACTTCGAAGTTTAGGTCTGCTTTTGGTGGGATCTGTTGGTGAATTGTGTCGTTAACGTTCACCCTGTGGACAGGAGATTCGTACCACACCGGGATATCCTCGCTCGCCGTACTAGGCAGCATTTAGCAAGATTCACCTATTCCAAAACTTTCACTTACAGCGTAGTCCCAAGTAATTCGCAGCATCGCCTGTTGCAGAATGAGAAAAAGCAAGAGCGAGGATGACGAACATGCTTACTACCTTCTCTCCTAGCGACATCTGTGGGACCCCCTCGTCCCAACCACGAATCACTCTGCCAACACCAATCTTTGTTGCAAACACCTGACCTCGGTCAATGCTTGAGTCAAACTTCGTTCCGTCGTTCAGCTGCCGACAGTCGTTATAAACGGAACGAGTCTGTACCAATCCTTGGCTTACCGTCCCAGTATCTGGAAAAATGGGAATCAGAGCCATGTATGAGAACACTAAATAAAATAGACGACTCACAATGCATTGTGACAGTATCGCCCTGCAAGCAACGTTCAGAGGAACGTTTAATCATTCATTGACGACCGAGCGAGACCCTCCAACCTTTTTAGGAAAGTTGACACCGTCGCCCGGCTTGATTGTCTCTTTTGTTACTCCACGCATAATCGCTGACGATGAGAAAGAACGTAGAACCGTCGCCGACAACCTGGGCGTCGCCGAGCGAGAGAGCAGTGTGAGCGGAGCGCGAAAGGCCATCACGAGAGCGGCTTCTGGCTTTCTTTCTTCTTTTTCTTCCGGTTTTTATTTTTATTTTTTTCCCTCTTTTTTTCATGCTCATTTCATGATCACCAGGTTCAGGGCGTGGACCCGGCCATCGGCCCCACCCACCGCAATCTTTATCGTTGATGCGCCACTGTTCCCCGCGTCCAGCGCGAGAACATCAACACTGCATATTTCACATCCAACCTCGGCCACCGCAGTTGGGGAAAGATCACTGGCATCCCAAACGATCACCAAACCGTCTTCTCCGCACGTCAAAACGAGACAGTTCTTGGGGGAGGCGACTCCTAGAGTGCGGTCCAAGCCCGAAGGCTGTGGTAAAGCATGGACGAATCTTATCGATCCCGCGTGGAGCGCCTTACTCGCTGCTATTGTTGCAGTCGAATTGGAGATTGCTATAGTCCGCAGCACCCCATTCTCGTCGCCGGCTGCTATAATGGTTGCATCAGAGGCGTTGTCACTGCCCCCAGTGGTAAGAGGACAGTAAATGAGATCGGCCGCCGTAAAGCAAAACTGCTGTGTCGCGTAAGAATCAAAGTCAACCTGCATCGGTTGGCCGCTCATATCGGAAGAGGCGTTGCCAGAATTGAAGGTCCACGACGTGATGCAACCGCTGCTTGTAAGCACTAGAACTCTGGACGCAAAACCTGCCTCACTACCGAGAATTGGGATGACACGACTAGCTTGCTCCGGGTGAACGGCCAACGATGACTTTTCAACGGTCCATATACGTGTCGGAGTCTGCCCGTTTCCCACCTGAAACGAGTGCAGATTATGCTCCGTGTCCAGCGCCAAAACCCATGACTGCGTTGGTGCACGTGAATTCTTTAGCTGGGGAGGCTGCGGAGGCGGTGATGTAAGCGTCTCAGACGACGCGTCAACACTATCAGTTGATGCTGTTCGGCCTTGAGGTATACAGGAATTCACAATCCTCAAGCTTTCCACCTCAATATCCAGGTACAGACGCTGTGGTGGCCTTGCATTTGCCGAAATGAGCAGCTCGCCGTCTCGAAATCCGACCGTGACCTCATCCTCCTGACAATTCAGATGCCTCAGGGGGCTTTGCGGCGGGTCTAAAAACCTCTGCAGGATGTCCCTCGATACTTGGAGACGAGCATCGACAGCCAGGGTCAGCGGCATGTGGGACCCGTCGCTTGCAAGGACAATAACCCCATCGGCCAACCCACTTGAATCTGGTTGCTTAAAAAGGGAAACGAAATGGACGGAACCGGGCAGCAATTTACAGAATTGAGCGTTCCGTGTTGGCGACGAGGAAGACCGGAGGAGAGGCTTGACAGAAACAGTCATGACATGCCCAAGGGCAGTGGATATCAGCACAGCTTGCCTCCACCGCCTCACTCGGGACAAAATGGTTTTCTCGCCGTCAATTTCTGGTTCTCGACGAGGTCCAATCACAAGCCGGTCAACTCCAACGCAGTGATCGTTCGGTGCTAAAGGCACTTTCATGCGTCCGCCTATTCGACCGTTACTGATGTCGATAGCCCAACCATCTGATGTAACTGCGACTACCGCTTCATCGTTTTCGCCAACGATTCCGACGCCAACGCATCTTGGCAGTGGCTTCAACGATCCTCTTGCCGATCTTTCGGTACATTCTACCGCAGGCTCGATATTGGTCCTCCATACGACTTTGCCCGTACTTGTTCCGTGACAGGTAACAGAAGCACCGCCTTCACCTCCTACCACAATAAAGTAGAGCCCAGAGGGCGTGTAGCCGCCCCAAAGCAGGGGGAAAAACCCATCGCTTCGCCACCTAGTCATCATCGGTGGTGGAGCTAAAATTTTTCTCGTCGATTGAGGAACGTCAAAACAGACAATAGAGTGGGTCAGAGGAGTCGACTCTTTTTCCGGAGCCGCAAGGGATGCAAGCGAGTTGTTTGGCCCACTGATGTTACGGCCACCCTCCCACCATATTACGCTCGATCCGTCTGGTGCCACTCGCATATGGATGGGTGGAGCGGGCCGCTTCTCAGAGCATCGAGAGTGCCCTTCAACATCCGCGAGCCCGTTGGCTTTTCCATCCGTGTCCCACCTGAATGGATGTTGGCGCTGCAAAAGTTCCAACTTTCCTGCCGCACCTTCCGATAAGAAAGGTTTTTGTTTCCGGCGCGAGCCATGTTTCGAAAGACTGCCAACGGACTTCGTCTCGTAATGGATGGCTTCGGAGCCCAGCTTTTTGAAGTACCAGAGATGAAGATCCCCAATAGAATCAGAGGCAACCACTGATCCATCTAGTGCGAAACCAATATTCTTCGGCTGAAAACCCGAAGCCGAGTTGTGCTCCTCGCCAAATGGCTCCGCAGTGCTTGATTGCGAGACCACGGTGGCCTTCTGCGGCTGGTCAATAAGTGCACAGACATGTCCTTTCGTTGCCGAAAATATGATAACGGAGGAATGTCTACTTGCAACCAAATAAAGTCCATCTGAAGACACACCGAGATCCATGATGGCGGATTCGCTAAAATACGTCCATCTCTCTACTCTCAGTTAGTCGTTTGCCGATCTTATCTCCGCTCACCTCTCAAGTCGTGACCGCGGAAAACCCTTATTTCTATGCCGTTCACCACTACGGCAACGGTTGATCCGTCTAAAGCCGTCGCCAAAATGTCGCACGATGAATCCAGTGTTCCAGCTAAAACCAAGTACTCAGGACGGGCGCAGACTACTTCGGAGCGAGGATTCTCCGTCTCGTCGCAAATAAACATTATTTTCGCGGAATTCGCTTTGGCGCCTTTTACGTATTCCTGGATTACTTGGATTCGTTTAGAGCCGTCAATTTCCTTTTCCAACTCTTGCATCAACACTGATTTCACAAGGGTAGCATCTGCCGCAGCGGCGACATCCAAAAGCGACTGCTTCTCGTGGAAAACATCTGCTGCAGCGCTGAGCCACTCCGCACAATTGGTGCCTGATGAATCTGCTTCGGATGCTGGTGGACAGGTGCTTTCGACTGTAAGCCCAATCACCATAAGCTCTCTGGCCACATTCTCCCATCCGCCAACGGATTTGCACAAAGAAATGACAAAATCAATGTCTTTGACCAAATTGGTCAACTCATCCCATCGACGCGAGAGCGCCATGGACCGAAGCAACTCAGATGGATTGCTTCGTTGGACGCAGTTTCCAAGAAGAGTGCCAGCAGATAGCAAATCTGAGAGATGATTCTCTGCACCGTTTACAAGAGTATCGACCGATTTGCTGAGTGCGCTTTTTTGTCGTTGTCTTTTGTCCATTAATTCACTAATTGGACCCACAAGTCGATCGGATGGCTTAAGGCAGCCCATGTAACGATACTCAGCAATCTCTCGCGCCAAACTATGCGCCCACTTGAATAAATCAGTTCCGGTTGCGGGCTGCACGAGAAATCCTCCTGGAACACTCTGTATCGCACCGAGTAAGGTATTTACAGAAACTGAGTCCGAAGTCGACAACACGCGCGATAATTGCTGGAGAGAGAGTCCATCCCGCGATGCAGTGATGGCTGTTAGAATCGAGATCACATCATTCTCTCGATCGGTGCCGCATGATCCTTCCATTAGTGTTAGGCACCAATCGACACATTCTTGGGTCGTGGCAGGAATTGTTGATACCAAGGGCATTGAGGACGCTGTTGCGGGCCTCGACTTGGTGCCTTTCATATTTTGTTGATAGGCGTTCGGGAGCAGAAAAGCCTCCAGCACAAGTCGAATGTAGAGCGGCGTTACACCTACAAACGACGACTTGGCAAGCTTAAATGCCGTGTGGACACTTTCTGCCAAGTCTTCAGACAGTGATCCAGAGCTCGCGGCGGACAACAGTTTCCTAAGAATAGCAAACGCCTGACCGGCCTGCACTTCTTCACATACCGTCAGTGGTCTTAACGACACGCATTGTAAAGAATCCAGGCTCCTTCGAAGGGCAATTTCGGCAGGCGAGCCATTTGAATCGCGCCCGGTTAGAACCACTCTTACAAATGGATTTCCACGAACGCTTTCCAAAGCGGGTATCAGCCAACTCAAAGTGCTGTTTGAAGGATCCCAGAAGCTGTCGACACCGTCAAGGACCATCAGAATTGGCTTGTCTTCTGACGCAGAGGAGAGGAGGTTTGCCAGGGCCTTTGGGATTTGACTCCTGCATGTTGGCAGCGGAAAAACATTCTGCTGCAGACAAAGAGACGCCACGAGCAATAGTGGGTCGGAAGATTCCTGGGTCAACCCGACGTGTCGGAGTAAAATGGAAGCTGTCAGCGCTGTGAGGTGGCTTGACGCATCGCATATGGCTTTGGACAAAACCACGGACTTTCCTGATCCTGAAAGCCCCCCAAGGTACAGAGTCTCCACGCCAGTGTTGCCGCAAGACCAGGTGGTCACAAAAGAATATATGAGCTTGACCGCGTCGTCACGATCGCTACATTTTTCAGCAACTGCTCGACAGAAAGTCGCGTGGCGAAGAGCCTCCGCAAAGACCGAGTCTGGACCGATTCCGGCGGACTGGCTGGAGTGGTCCTGCCCAGAGAGCGTTGAAGACACTGCTAGACGAAGGGCTACAGGATCTGACTCTGGCAACCTCCCGAGAATAGGTTTTTGTTCTTGTTGAGAACGAACTCCCGACGGCTGCTGCAAAGGGCGCACAGAAACCACTCGGCGGCTGTGCTGGCTTTGGAGCGGCTGAATCAATCCGGGCGAGGGATCTTCAGCTGTGGTGGCCCTTGCCGGACCAGCGCGTCCAGCAGGTTTTGGGGTCGCCGTGGAGGAGCCGTTGCCCATCACTTGCGCCCAAGGGCAGGTGATCCGACGACGAGGCGGCAGGTTTTGCGCTATGTCTGTTATTCATCGAACCTCGTTGGCACACTTGTCGATTGTTGCGCGAACGCGACTCTCCCGCCAAACGCGCCTGGGTCACTCCTGTGGCGGATCCCGGTAGTCGCAAGCATTGTGGCACAGACAGACAAGGAATTGAACGAATTGCAGAGCGAGGGAAAGAGTGGGAGGGAGACAGACAGAAAAGCCTTGGCTCACGCTCCCGCGCGCTCCCTCCCCAATGTCTGCTGCCACCACAGCCACCCCATCCTCCAGCTCGTCGTTGTCGACGCCGCCGCCGGCCGACGCGCCGTCAGAGTTGAGGCCCCACGTAAGGCCGCTCGCCCCCAGCCCGCGCACCTCGACTTCTGCCTCGCGTCACTCGTCATCGTCCGCATCATCGCCTGCGGCCGCTGCTTCCGGCGGCGGCGCGGTAGCCTCCGCCAACGCACGCGCCTCACTACACCATGGCATCAGCGCCGTCAATCTCGTCCACGCTGTGCAGTCGAACGACGTGGCAGTCATCCTAGACGCCCTGCGTGCCGATTGCGCTGCGGCTGAAAAGGCAGCTGATCCTGATCCTTCACCGCCTCTATACGGCTCCCCGCTGCACTTAGTCATGTCCATCTGCTCCCGACACGTTGTTCTCCAAGTGTTCGACTCTGTTTTTTCGGACCGCTCCCTTGGCGTCGACTGCCCGTGGGTAAACGACACAAATGTTGAAGGGGAGACATTGCTGCACATGGCAGTTCAGGCCGACTGTGTGGAAGCTGCAAACAACCTTTTTGGTGCCAAAGATATCAACGACACTTTGACTGATGCGAAGGGTAGGACTCCTGCCGATCTCTTACGATCCGACAAAGGACCGATGGCGCAAGTCTTTTCGCGTAAGCAATTGTTCCTGTGACCCAATCATTTTGAACACAAAGTAGGTGCAAGATCGTCAATGGTGTCTGAAATCAGCTCCACGATCGTTCAATGGGCCAGTGCCCGGAATACGCCCTCCATTTTGAGCTATCTCCATCACAACAAACGAGTAGCTGGCTATATTCGGCTTGACTGGATTGATGTTAACAGCATTATCATCCCACCACATGGTGGCACACTTCTACACTACGCAGCGGCAGAGGATTCGATCGAGTTGTGTGAATGGGCCCTTGGAGCCGGCGTGGATCCTGATATCAAGGACAAAAAAGGCAGAAAGGCCATTGAGGTTGTTATTCGTTCCTGAAAGTGGCCACTCCTTACGCGATTTCTCAGCTTGTGCTGAAGAAGAATTCGCCGTTGAAGGATAAGCTCAGAATTGGTACGAACTTTTCTTGTTTAACCGGAACTTTGACCACTCAGTACCAGGGGGCCAAGGCGCGCTCCTTAAACTCGGAAATGGGCCGAGACAAGCTCCAGTGCGGATGACCGGAACTCTGAAAAAATGGGTTAATTTTCGAACGGGGTGGCAACTGCGCTTTTTCGTTATCGAGAATGGAAACTTTTCGTACTACAGGACTGAGGCGGACTATCCCGATGCTTGCCGCGGCTCGATTTCAACTAAGATTGCACTGGCGGAATTTCCAGACACCAAAGATAAGCGCAGGTTCGATGTATCTACAGCGAATGGAGCAAAGTTTTCCCTCCAGGCTCAAACGCCATCGGATGCGAAGAAGTGGGTGCTCGCTATAATGGAGGTATGGCTTCTTCACTTGAACGCGATCTTAGCAGTCTTATTCCTGCCCAGTCGAAGAGCCAACCTCCAATGACTATGGACGAAAGGTCTGCCTCGCATCCGACTGCGTTTGGACTGTCTGATGAGAGCCTACCCATTGACGAAAATGTCCCCTATGAAGCGGACTCATCGGACGTTGAACTGCCAACAACAGATACAAGCGACATTGAAACCCTATCGTACCTCCTTAGAGTGCAGATGGATGTTCAGCAGAAGGTCGTGGATGCACTCTCTCTTGCTCTTGCATCTTCTCAACACAGTAACTCCAAACGGAAGTCTACTCTTGCTCCCCCTGAGGGAACAGAGCACGATGCCCGATCTGCAACTTTGTTACAGGACGTGGACGTGTCTAATCTTCCAGCGCTTATGAAGTCATCCGTTCAGCAAGTGAACGAGACTGTAGGAAAACTTATAGACCTTGTTCAAGTGCGCGAGGAGAGGTGGTCTCAGAAGCTGCAGAAAGACAAGAACCGTATTCACCTTCTACAAGAGTCATTTTCTCAAATTCGTCAGGCAGCTTCCGACGTCGTCTCGGATGGTGCACCTGCAGCTACGACGAAACCGGACAACACGTCCTCGATTGTGTCAGTCACGGCGAAAGCCGTGCCTCCATTTTTGACGAAAGTGGATGAAAGTAGTCAAGCACTCACTCTGGGCTCAGTCAGCAATGCTCGCAGTGCCGAGCCTGTCATCGAGCCTTCAACTGTGCGGCACTCCAATGATGAGGGCATTCGGACTTCGGAGTCGGCCCCACTGGATGAAGAGGATGACGAAGATGACATCTTTTTCGAGGCCGGTGACCCGGAGTCTTCAAATAATGTTGTTTCGCTTCTTCGAACCACGAGCAAGTTGCGTAGCAATCGCCAGGCTTCAATCGCCAAACGTCCGCCAGCGTACGACGTTTTGGAACCGTCCAACGAAGCTCTCGAATCTTCGAATGAGTCGTTTGCAACTTGTAAAGCTCTTGAAATTGCAGGCGTCGGTCACTTCGGAGAGGCTTCGCATCGATCCATGTTGCCTCTTGATCCGTCAAAGCCTAAACCAACGTTCGCTGTTTGGTCTTTCATCAAGTCTGCCATCGGCAAAGATCTCAGCAAAGTGACGCTCCCGGTTGTGTTCAACGAGCCGATATCCATGTTGCAAAGGATGTGCGAAGATATTGAGTATGCTGAGTTGCTTTCTCTTGCAGCCCGAGTCGGCGCTGGAAAGTCAAGTGTTGAGTCAAAGACTCCGGCGAAACTCGCCGCGATGTCGTTGGGGCTGGATCTGAGCCTAGCAGAAGACCTGATTGGGGAAGATGCGGAGATGCTTCGTTTAATGCTGGTTGCGGCCTACGGAGTTTCCAACTACTCATCTACTATTAATCGAACTGGAAAACCTTTTAATCCACTTTTGGTGAGAGAAGCAGAGCAATTGAGCCATTGTAACCCCGTTTCCGTTCCGCAGGGCGAAACATATGAGATTGTGAATCACGAGAAACAGTATCGTTACATCAGCGAGCAGGTGTCCCACCATCCGGTTGGTCATTAGACCCATTTTTGAGGATGTACTGACCCTTCTCAGCCTGTAAGCGCCTGCTACGCGGATTCGACCGACTGGACGTTCTGGGGAGAGGTACGTGCCAAAACATTGGATAGTCCACTAAGTACTCTCACCAACACATTCCCTCCAAGGTTAATGTCAAAAGCAAATTTTGGGGATCCTCGCTGGAAATTCATCCAATGGGAAACTGTCATGTACTACTACCAGCGCCCGGGGGGGAAAAGGACAAGACTGAGCATTACTCATGGAAGAAAGTTACAACAACGGTCAATAATCTGATTGTCGGAAAACTCAGCATTGCCCACCTTGGCGATATGGTCGTTCGAAACTGGCGAACTGGCCAAGAGTGCGTCATGTCGTTCAAGCCAAAGCAGTCTAGCTCTTGGTTTGGAGGTGGATCCGACCAAAGCGACAAAGACGAATTAAGCGGCGGGGAAATTGTGGGGACATGCAAGGACCGGTCAGGAAACGTCCGGTGGACGATATCGGGTTCGTGGGGCCGGCAGCTCGTCGCAAAGCGGGCCGCCGCAAACAAAGTGTCGCGCCTTCCCGACACAGTGCCCCTTTGGAAACGAGGTCCAATGGCGCCCAACGCCGCGGTTAACTTCCACCTGACGCCCTTCGCCATGATGCTCAACCAGCTGAGCCCGGAGCTCGAATCCCGGCTGCCGCCGACAGACTCCAGGCTCCGATACGACCAGCGAGCGATGGAGGTCGGGAACTGGGACGACGCGACGAAGCTGAAGGAGGTTTTGGAAGTTATACAGCGGAAACGCAGGAGGGTGCTGGAAGCGCAGTTTGACGCGACGCGGGTACCCAGCGGGCCTGTGCGCACGACGCAGCTGCCATTTGGAGAGAACTGGTGGAACCCACGGTGGTTTGTGCGTGCGCTGGATAGCGACACGAATGAGGAGCACTGGGCCTTCACTCACGAGTATTGGACTGCAAGGGAATCAGGCAAGTGGCAGGACTGGGTCATCAATGTCTTTCAGCCTGTGGAGCAAAGTTAGCAAACGTGTAGTGTATTTGGTGGAATGGTGTGCGGCATCAAGCGGAAGCAGAAATTAAATGTTGGGTTATTCTGTTAGTATGTGCTCTACACTTTCGCCGCCATGCCAAGCATGAAGTTCCACGAACGGAAGCACTCCCTCGCAGATACAACCAATACATTTACTATTACCCAACGATACTTTATTCATTGTAAGAATCATCAACTTCCTCAGAACAACAAAACGAACCGTGTTGCCTAATTAAACAAAGCTGAAGAACGGCAGGATCGAAATTTTGGTCAGCAACTTCCCCAGTAACAATTCGCTAAAGAAAAGTTGTCGAACCTGTCAATAAGCTGGTCACGCATTGAGCTGACGATCTGCGTGGGGTTCGCGGTCTGAAGTTTGAAGATGCTCTCGATCACGCTTAGTTCAGTGCTTGTTGTGTCCATTCCTGCAAATGCGGACCAGTCGTTCACTACCAGCCCACCGCCGATCAAGTCAGAGCCCCGGTTCACTGTGCCGGCCTGTGTTGAAACAGAATCGGCGAAATCGGTTATTTGCTTCACGGTATGATACGCGGAAGATACTTACAACGAGGGGGATTTGAAGAAGCGCGGACAGTTCATCTTGGTCTTGAATCGAGGTTTTTGGGTGAACCTGGCATAGTCGACTTAACACCAATGTCGATACACTCTAGAGAGCATTTACCAGTCCTCCTTGATTACTCAGTGCGCAATAACTACCCACAAGTACGTTGCTGGCAATAGTCTGCCGGAACACTTCCACACCCAACACGTCCGCGATGATTTCTTCAGTGTCCTTTAAGGTCCCGAACGAATCAGAGTTGTTTCACTTGTCGTCAATTGACGAAAACCCTTACCCGGTCCACATCCGGGTGCACCAGAGCGACGTAATCGTTGCAGGCGACGACGTTACCAAGTGCTGACAGGCGCTCTTCGATCCGTTGGATTCGTACGGAGTCGGGAAGTGAGTTGCGCAGGTGTTGTAACTCCTGCATTGTGAAGGAACAGAAGCCGGTAAGAACTTCACAGTTTGTTGCAGGGAGCTTTCGCACCTGATCGGTGGTAGTGTTCGGGAGGAGGAGACCGCGGCGGTTGCCTGTTCCGGAAATGATCAGTCAGAATGCACTCAGGAGTTACGGATTGAGGCTGCCCCCCACAGAAACTAACCTACGCACATCCGCCCGATGATTCGGATGCCGGCAATGGATGTGTGAACGACGGGAATGGCGCTTGCCAGCTCGCTCTCGAAAACGCTGATGGAGAGAAAGTTTTAGGACAGCCGCACCGGATCAGCTCATCCTCGAAAACCACCTCCGAACCTGTAAAAGTTCTCAGAGCCACCGATAGCGACGAGACAGTACGAGTTTGTGAGCTTGGCGAAGCAGCCAATGTCGTTGCTGTTCTCGAATTGTGCGCCTGGGAGAATACATTCATTAACACGATCGAAGGAAAGGAATGAACACAGCGTAGCACAAGGGGATCCAATCAATATCAACAGCTGGAGATCGGCGAACGAGCTGTTGGTCGAGCTGAGAACTGGGGTTCGAGACGAGATATGTGGATCTGGACTTGGTACTCACGGACGGCCATTGCAGGTGGTTAGCAGCCTTGTGGGTTTCTTTCTTTCTTTCTTTCTTGCCCTCTTTTTGAGCTTTTTCCATCGTGGAAAAGCAACTTGAATGGCAGTTCCTCACTTTTTTCAACAACCCCAATATCCACTAAAGAGGGTATGCCTGTCGGCTCTCGACATACCCTGCCCCATCCCACATGTTGATTATCGGAATAACTAGATGTGTGAGCTGCAGGGAAAGGAATCCAGTTAGGGGTTTGACGTGCTCCGGAGCGTTAGAGCACGTTGGATTACGGAGAGCCTTCAGAAGCATTGGACGTTATACCTGTTGTTAGCAGCTATAGTTTCTTCAACAAATATGGTGCGCTGGCCTTTAAAATCTTACAATGGTCCAATGAAATCGAACAGTTCGGAACGCTTGCTCCAACGAGCCGCATTATCACACCGATTTACGCTTGGAGAATGGCGCATATTGATTCGCAGAACCATGGCTCCAAGGACTGCACAGTTTGGTGCTGAGGTGCCGTCATGATCATCACAGTGTTCGTTTTTTGATGTCTCCCACTCCACCAAGCTTGCAGCCTGGAGTGGGCGTCGAGAATTGTCGACACAGCAAAATCGAGAGATGGCCGCGATCTCCGTGTCAGGGCTTAAGGCCCTTGCCGACATCTACTCCCGCACGTCGTGCCCCAGATGCGAAGGTTGGATCGACTCTACTGGAGTTCTTGGACTCCAACTTCGGCATCGTATTTTCTGAGGGACTTCATTCCACGGATTTCGTACAATTGATATATGCCTCCCACCCCAGGTTTTGGCTACACCCACGACGTTCCAGATCGCCATGACAAGCCCGAGAAAACAAGATGCAAGAAGTGCAGCTCGTGCAAAGGTTGGGAAGGAATATGGATTTCCTCTTGCTGATCCGCCGATCGCTGCCAGTGTGCGACGGATCCGGCGTTGTGACGGGAAAGATTCAATGCAAGACCTGCAAAGGTTGGTGATTTTGGATTGAGGTGGCAGCTTGGCGGCAGCCGAATCATTTTTGAACCAAACCACACCACCATCTCTCCGTTCCTACTTCAGCCAAAGGATTCTACCACCCAAACAACAGCGGGATACGCGACCACAACACTCCTGAGAACGTTCGTTGTGGAGACTGCCTGGAGTGCCGAGGTAAGACGTGGCATTTCGTCTCTTTCGTATTTGGCAATGGCTCCTCATGGTTGTCAGATTGCCAAGGACTCGGCGTGGTTTCAGCGAATAAAGCGACCGCCTCGGCGGCGGCCGCTCCGACGCCAAAGCCAAAGCCCGCGACCAACCCTTTGGGAGGAGCGCCGCTGCTAGGCCCGATACAGGCGCCCCTGGAAGCGCCACCAACAAAAGCTGAGACGGCAGAGAAAATTGCTAGCTTGCTGACAGGCGTCGACGAGCCGTCGCTCGAGGCTCTTGGACTGCAGCCAACGGCATGCTTTCGTTGTGAAGGTGGAGATTCGTGCATCCATCTACTGCTGGTATTCTTACTCACCTCCGTCGCTCGAGAGAACAGGAAAGGGCTGGAAACACGAGTCAGGAGCCAAGCACGATAAAGGCCCCGCTCGATGCAAGAGATGCGTGGACTGCAAACGTGAGCAAAAAGTCTTCATGGCTCTCGAGGGGTTTTCTGATGGGTTTCTTTGGGAACAGTTTGCAACGGTTTCGGCAAAATCGTCGGCAAGATTCCTTGCGACACGTGCAAAGCAAAGGGGTTCATACACGCATCGACCGAACGGAACCACGATGCACCGGAAGCCCTACGCTGCTTCTTCTGCATCGACTGCACGACCTGTCACAATACGTGCGCAGTGCCGTCGCCCGAAGCAGTGGCTGCGCGAAAACAGCACCAGAAAGGGCGGCGGACGGGCGCCTTTGGTGGTGAGCAAGAGTCAGTGCAACCAGCGGTTGCTCCATCGATCCCTCAGATTCCCATGCCGCCAATGCTTCCGGTAGTCATCGTGACGCTGAAAGACGGGACCCAGGTTCCCAGTGTCCGCATTCCCGGCGTCGGCATCGTGCCTGCCGAGCAGGTGACGCGCATGAAAATTCCAATGGTCCCACCGACCATGGCCCTACCTGGAATGATGCCTGGAGGGCCGCCTGGAGCACCCGCTCCTCCAGGCATGATAGGGATGCCTGGAATGCCTGGTGATCCAACGCAGCAAACACAATCCCAAGTTCACACGGCAGCTGCCCCCATGAGACAGGAGCCATCCCCAAAGCCCCTTCCCGCACAGCCAACAACGACTCTCAATCTCGCACAGAGGGAGGCTGTCCTTCGAGACGTTTGGGGTTGAATATATAATTGATTACTTGGCTTTCGCGCCGGACTCTGTCATTATATGCATAACTTCAACGTCCACGGAACACTCGATCAAAAATTCCAGCCAGTGTCGCTGCTGCTGGGACAGTCTATCTCCTTCACCCTTCACCTCCACAAGTTTGACCTGAAGGGACATTCGTGATTGAGAATTCGCTAGTCAAACACTTGTTTTACATTGAGAAAAACTTTACCTTGCCACCTTTGTAGATGCACAAGTCAGGAACTCCACTGGACGTAGCTGCAAGCTGTTAAGCCATCTCCTGTAACCGCACATTTCCATTACCCCAATAATTTCGGCAGAAAGCAGAGCTAATCTTCGAAAGGGCCGTCGAACCAAAACCAGAGGCTATTTCCAAAATCTCCTCTTTCGAAAATGCGTTCCAGTTTACTCCTTTTTATTGTTAGTCGAATTCACAAGCGGGGTTTCTCACCTCGACATCGAGTTGCAGTCGGTCGTTCGCGATCGTCGACCGCCGAGATTAGCTCCTCGGCTTTTCCTTTTTCAATGTCTGCCAGTCTCGCTTGAATGGCATCCTTTCGCGCTTCGTAGAAGTACTCGGTGGCGAGGTCGAGCGGCGCATCCTGAAAAGGATTCGAAAATACACCTGGTTGAGTGTCGTCAAAGATAATGTCCCAAAAGAGCAGGCCGAAAAGAGTCGTGACGATCGAGTTTTCAGAGTGAAAGCCTTTCCATCCGTCCCGCGACCACCATGCCAAAGCGAACTGTTCAACGTGGACACCGTCTGCGGTCGACTCGAGTTCACGCCAGAAAGGACGCTGTGATTCCGCACTGTAAATTCGGTCCGCTGAACGATTTTACAAAGCGATGAGGATATTAAGAAGAAATAAATAGGCGGGGCACTACCAATGACAGTTCTCGAGGGGACTTCTTTGACTCGAGTAAGCGAGAAAAGCAGCTTGTTCGTCTTTGGAACTTTGTCGGCCAAGCGGCTCATTCTATGCTCAATCATTCGTCGTGCGCCTGTTCGTACCAAGGTGTCTTCAAGAGCCCTTTGGCAAACTGCAAAGGCCCCCTTGAAATCCTTCTCCATATGCAGGACTTTTGCCAACTCTTCGTACCATTCACCTCTGTGACCTTAAATGATGTAAATGAAAAGCTAGTTGCATTCAGGAAGTCCGAACCACAAAGCCTTACGTTGGAGGAAGGCAGATTGATCAAGAAGCGTTCGCAAGACTTGTTTCTTCTTCTCTGGCTGTTTTTGTCGAGTGCATATACTACAAAGCATCTCACAAAGCCGCGTTCTGATCCACCCTTTTGTGAACATTTGCAGCCAAGGGATTCCGGTCACATGGCCAGGGGAGCCTTCTCGTATCTCCTTCTGCAGATCCTCGTAGCAGGATTCCGTTATCTCAAAAAGCCGATCTAAATTGAGCTCCCAATCGTTTGAGAGATAGATGGCTTCAGATTCGAGCAAAAGCATGTTAAAGTAATCGTCGAAGTCTTTCCAAGTTGGCCATGTTATGCTGACTTTCTGGACCGCGACGGAAACGTAGCTGACGGGATCACTTCGAAGGTTGGTGCTGGGACATAAGTTTCAAGTTAGCCAAATTCTTTTACTATTGGGTGTGTACCGAATATGATCCAAAAAGAAGTTTTCTGGCCATTCACGCAATCGACCGAAAATGACGAATAGTCTCCCAATTCTGTCAGGTTCATTCGAAGAATAAGAAACGCTTCATACTTATGAAAAGTCCGCGCGGCAGCTGGCTTCAATGTGACAGTCCGCCCTCCAATCTTGTTAGGTGTCAGCAAGTTTCAGGACCGATTTACCTATCAGCTTAGTCACTCGGCTCAATAGCGCCGTATCCGACTCAAGCGTACCCTTCTTCGAAAACGTCAGCTGCCTTTTGGAAAAGCTGGAAAGTTTTGCCCGAACATCTGCCGCCTTTACAAACCTGTTAATGCGGGAAGCACAGGGTTTGAGTACCTCACGGTGCTGGCGGGCGGAATTTTCAGTTTTCTCTCCTTTGCGATCAGGAGCAGTTCATCCTTTGTGAGCAGCCGAAGCCAGTCGTCCAGCGATTTTTGGCGCTCGTCCCCATCGGCAATATTGCTCTGTGTCAGTTGATCTCTTGCCAAAGACAGGTTGCTTATTCTGTACAAAGATTGGATTGAATTTTCAAAGGTGCGGAGGTAAGGAATGGACGTCGTAAAAGCATCCAAGCCAAATGTTGCTATTGCCCTGACCTTGGAAAGGCAAGTTTTGCCAAACGCTCAACCTTTGGTTTGCGCATCATTAACTTTATAAATAATTCTTTGCTCTCCTCTGTCAAGCAAGTGTTGGAATCGAGTCAAAAAAGGAGGAAGAATGTCCTGCAAAACAAGTAACACAACCGTCCAATCCAATGTAAGCATTCACGAAGTTCAGCTCCTCTTCGTTGAGAAGGTGCGCCTCATCTTCGAGGACGTTTTCAATGACTATCTGCCATTGATCAATATAGCTGAGCGGTTGTCGGTTGCCTTCAATTGCAACCGCTTCCACGCGCATAGCATCGGGATCGGGCGCCACTGGACTTTGAACGGTTGATTTGTGAGGAGTACTGCTCCTGATGGAGTTGTTTGAATTAGCGGCTGCAGATCCCTCCGTCGCTGCCGGCGCCGGCCTGAGAAGATCAAAGCTCAGGCCAAACTTTTGGTAAACGGCTTTGCGCGCTTCGAGTTCCCGCAAAGCATCCTTGCTGAAAAGGGAGTGCTGCGAGGGTTCCTGGTCGAGGGGCTTGGGCGGAGATGGGGAGGGTGTGAGGTTGCTGCGGGCGGCTGCAGCGGGGGCAGCGGCCGCAAAGATGTCCGACTTTGCACGCTTTGCTGGTCGGGTTGTCTGCTTGCGCGGACGTGCGGCGCCACGGGAGCCCGCTTCGCTCCCACGGCCGCCACGGCTGGAGTTTGCGCGAGGCCTCGTGGTCCCGGGAACGTCTTCAAAGGCTGCGTCGCTCTGGTCGCTCTCGGCAACTCTGTCGCCGCCGCCTCGGAGCACTTCTTCGTTGGCCGAGTCGCCGTCGTCGTCGTCGTCGTCGTCGTCGTCGTCTTCGCCCGCCACCCGCTTCCGGACTCGCCTGTGCATGATGAGGTTGGTGGGTGCTTTTTCGGTCGCCGCCTTCCACGCCTTGTCAGCGAAAACGAACCGCCCGTCCAAAAATATCGACAAACCAGCCCACCAGCAGATCGATTCGATTCGATTCCCCCCACTCGACTCGCCCGATGCCGCCAACCAAGGAGGAGCGCGAAAAGTGCTGGCGCGCGCGCGACGCCTACTTTGTATGCCTCGATGCGCACGGCCTGTGGCTCGACGGATTCAAGCCGGAGGGCCACGAGACCATCATGGCGATCGATCCGACGCGGGTCGTGCCAAAGTCGCCCAGCGATCGCACGCTGACCAAGGAGGAGCGGAATTCACTCTTCACGTGCTCGAAGCTGCTCGAAATGACAAAGAAGGACTGCCTGCCGAGCTGGGTAAAATGCGTTCCCGTTTCGACAACTGGCAGTATTTCCCGTCTCAAATCCTCTTTGCTTGCTTCAGGTGTTGCACTTTGGCATGACAAGAGTGAAGGAGCTGCAAAAACAATACATGGTTGAACACACAGGGAGGAAGGAGCAGGATATATCAGGGAGCGGCGCATCGGCCTTTTGGGAGAAGGTTTCCGCCAAGTGATGGCACCAAGATATTTATTTTTGCAGCTCCTCTACAGTGAGACAACTGTGTTCTGTGCGCTAATAAGTCCGCAGCCGTTGACCTCCTCCCAATCGTGAAGCTCGTTCGGGGTAATGCTTGGAATTGGGAGATCTTTTTTTGGCGGGTTGCTTGGATTCGTCGCTCCAACCTTGACAATTCAGCACATTGTTATTGAACATCCAATGAGAGAACCAGCAGCCACGGACTATACAGTAGCATGAAATGCGTTGACCGAATCAAAAAAGTTTATTTTATCGTACCGATTTACGCTATTTTGTCATGCACATATGCGTCGTGGCTCTTCAGCCGGCAAAAACCAACGCCCCTCCTTTCATGTACATGTAACACTCTTTTCAGGCTGCCGTGGATCAGTTGTCGCTGCGCTCAGAGCTTGCCACCCCTGCGGATGCAATGTCTTAAGCCGTCTCGCCCCAGCTGCGCTACCTTTTCTCGATTCTGAGAGATTAATTAGTCTCTGTCCGCCCTGTCCTACGTCATCGTCGCTGTCGTTGCCGCCATAATTACGAATTTTGGGGACGTTGCCGCGGCAAGGGCTGCTTGTTGGTGAGTGTTGAAGTCAAGTAGTCCTCAAACGCGGCTGCTGCTCCGTCGTTCTCCTCGAAGAACGCTCAAGCCCAAATTGCTCTTGAGGAAATGCATTAAGTTAAAGAGAAGCGAGAGAATCACGCCACGGTAGCTGCAGATCGACCATTGCTCACGAGAAGGCTAAATAGCTGGATTTGGCGGAAATGTCGTAGTCGCTCCCACCTCGTTGACATAGATCCGATGAAGCTTTTGAGGCTCGCAAGAACGCAAAGCGCTGTTTTTCATCGAACCGACAAGAGTATTTGGAAGTTATGCGGGCAATGACTTCTCCCCAAAAGGGAGGTGAACGTGAATCCCACACTGTCAAGTGTGTTTGTTGGCTCGCTCGGCCCCTGTAGGAACACATTGGCCTAACTCCCCTCTTCGCCTGTGCGGTTTGGCGCCCCTGGCCGTCGGGGATGTGCAGGCGAGGTACTTGCAGGCGATGGAGGGAGGGCGCGTCGTCCGGAGAGAGGTCGCTTACGTGGAGGAACGCGGCAAAGTGTTTGTCGTGAAGCCACCAATTTGGGATGTCAGAGGATGAAATTGCAACCGACAAGAACGCCGTTTGGTTGCCGTTTGGTCAGAACATTCGGATGTCACGCTTGGTCATTTTATTAATGTGCATAGTTCAGCCATCCAGGCTGCGTGGGGGAAAAAAAGTACAGGAAAAACAGAAAACCCAAAGAAACGTTCTGAGAAGCGGTAACCAGAAGAGTGTGTGGAGCTCCAACAAAAAAGATATACGCGAGAAAAAGAAGATTTGACCCTCTAAAAATCTAGGAGGAATAGATAACGTTGTTGCCAGACCAAGAACGGATCTCGGACGCCTTGTTGTGGAACAGATTGGCCAGGTTTATGTCCAGCGACCCAAGCTTGATGTCAATGTTGCCCAGGACCGCCATAATAATCGGAATCAAGTTGCTGACCAGGTCCTGCGGCACGCCCGTCAAAATATCCACCAGCCACTGCGCAGACGGCCCGCCAATCATGTCCGGCTTGAACGAGAACCACTGAAGCTTGTAGTTCTTGCCGCCCGTGATCAGGTCCCACAGGTTCTGTGGAATCAGGAGCGGGTCCAGCTTGATGTACACCGAGATGGAAACCTTGTTGGCCAGCGACCCCATGCCGCCCTGCTGTTTGTTGATCGTGTTCAGGCCAATCGTGACGTTGCCGATCGTCTCGTCACGATCTTTCAGGTACACGCCAATGTTGCCAAGCTCCAGCCGCAGCGGGCCAGGGTTCGAAAAGTACACGTCGATCAGGATGCCCAGGCCTTGCTCCAGCGTCAGAGTCAGTTTCGGCTTGATCGTCAGCGGTGTGTAAAAGTACAGCGCCTGCGCGGGGATGATAAGCTCCTTGAACGACATGAACTTGGTCGAGCTCGCCGAGTAGATATCTCCGCCCGACAGCGTCACACGGCCGACCGAGATGTTTTCGACATAGTTGGTCCACTTGACCAGTCGCGGCACAATGTCGGCAAACGCGGCGCCTGTAGTTTGCGCGACCACGTCAATCTTGAACTTCATCGGCTCGTTGGGGACAAAGTACATATCGTGGAAGTAGACCATGAAGACAGTGTCCTGCACAACGCCGCCTGGCGAGTACATCACTTCGACGGAGGCGCCTGCGTCAGCGAGGTTGCGGAACGGGATTGCTGCCGGCAAATTCACGCCAGTGCATTCGACTGTCACGCCGTTCGGTGCCAGCACAGTGTGGATGTCGACGAGCTCCAGCGGGTGCGACGTTGGGGAGAAGTAGGTGGACACGTCGTTCACTAAGCCGGCGACATTGTACAGAACCTGCGTGCTTTGGACAAAAACGAGCGGATTCTTTTCGGACCCGAAGTAAATGTTCTTGAAGTAGACCTTGTCGTTGATCGGCCCGATCGCACGACGGAACAGGATGTTTGTAATCACATCGCAGAACCGTTGAAGCGTTGTAAACTCGAACGGGAACTCGATGGTTGCGTTTGCGGTGATGGCGCCGTTCTTATAGATTACATTCCTGACATCAAGCGAAGCAATTATCACCCCATTCAGCTCCGTGTCGATGTGCAGGTACGGTATCACGCCGTTCAAGCTTTTCAATGACTGCGTCATTGACACCTGTACGTCAGCACCCAGCGTCTTCTCGCCGAGAATTTTGATGACAACGTCGTCGAGTCCCAGTGTTGAAAGGAGCGACTTGAAAAGAGCAGTTCCAGGGACCGTCGCGTGCACAAGGTTGAGCTCACCCACCATTGCCGAGAAGGTGTCGATCACATCTGCATCGTTGTCTGACACGCCGACGCGGAGGTTGGTTCCAGCAAAAATGCCGGCAACGGCATTGCCGCCAACCTGCATCTCCGAAACAACCTTGGCGACCTGCGCCTGGACGTCGGCTCCTGTTGATGGTGTCATCTCGAGGAGGAGAGTGGCACGGATAGCTTTGCGGTCGAAGTTGGGGACGACGAGCAAGTTGTTGATC
Organism: Zopfochytrium polystomum; assembly: GCA_025765615.1. Classification (NCBI taxonomy): domain Eukaryota; kingdom Fungi; phylum Chytridiomycota; class Chytridiomycetes; order Chytridiales; family Chytridiaceae; genus Zopfochytrium; species Zopfochytrium polystomum. The sequence goes on from JAIVFJ010000043.1 coordinate 301,129, forward strand.
TTGGCGTAGGTGAGATCGGCCCCATTGATCTTCACATTCATAGCAAACACTGGGAAGAAGACCGTCAGGTCGAAGGGAACGTTGAGGATGTCGACCGTGCAGTTGACTGTCATAATGTTCTTTGTGCCAATGTCAAAAATGATGTCAACTAAGTCGATCCTCGACAAGACGGCGTCGGCGTTGTTGAAATCGGTCGTTCCACCAGGGAATCCAAGCTTTCCAACGAGCCAGTCGACTGTCTGCTTGCTGAAAAACGAGGAAGTCTTGAGCTTGATGCGGCTCTTACTGAACGCCTTGATGTAGTCCGTCTGGCTATACCCCAATGCAAGCCCAGAGATGGCAAAGACTTGCTTTGTATTTCCCCAGCCGTTCGTGTACACGTCGCTGAAGAAGCCAGCGACGGTGTTTTGGACGGTCTGTGACGATATGAACCCCAGCCCAATGTCGAGGCCAAGCGTTTGGTTTCCTTTGGCAAGGTTAATGCCTTTACCGAAATTAAGGTTGAGCCAGTCGACCGCGTCGAATCCGCTAGTGGCTGCTATATACGGGAGCGACACGCTAAGCGGGAATTTGTTACTGCAAAAGAACCAAGAACTCATGTTAGAATCTGGGAGGACTGCTCTGAAAAACTTTGAGAACCAACCCAAACTGGACTGCCACGTCGACGCCAACAGACTTTGACTTTTGCGCCTGCACATTGATCTTCCCGAGCGCGATACCAAACGTGTCAATTAGACTGTAAAAGTCAATGTTCCGCGAGAGATTGCCAATCAACGGTTGTGCGACTCGATTCAGCGAAATGGCGAGAACGATCTTGCTGAAAAGAGTAATGCGATCCGAGTCTGACGAACCAAGACCCAGGTTTGACACTACCATGCTTCCGGGGAAGGCGGTTCCATCAAAAAATGAGTCAATTACGGTGGACACGCTGTTGGCGAGGGCGTCCGTGTCCGAGATGGCCACGTTGGCGCCCAGAGAAAGCGGGTGCAGAGCTGAAGCATCGCTGCTGCCGGAAAGCGACAAGCCGGAAATGGAAATATCTGCGGCTTTGACAGAGTCCAGTGAAATTGCAGTCCCGACCCAAGGCAGGTCAGCGCCAACATTCCAGGCCCACTGCAAGCCTGCTGCGACAGCAGCTGAGATGACAGACGACGGCTTGAACCCAATGTTGAGGTCATTGAGCGACAGCGCGGTCTCCTTGCCCAGCGTGAGCAGCAAACTGCCGTCGCCGCGATTGCCGTTCAGCGCATTGGACAAGGCGTTGGAGGGGATCCCTGCGAGGAATTTGTCTAGTTCTCGCGATACCCACGATGAGACTGGGGTTCCAATCGAGTCGACAGCGAAAGAGACGGACACTTTGTTGAAGGCGAGAATCTGGTCAGACGAGCTTGCACCGAGAGCAATGCCCGAGACGAACAACGTCTGAGTCGATGTGCTGGAACCTCCACCGGCTGTATAAGGTGCAAAAGCGTCGGCGACGGCCTGCGCCGCGGAGTCGTCAGTGGAACACGTAATTGTTGCAAGAGGAAGCTTCAAGGCGTTGGCAATGCTCGAGTTGGCTGGTTGAGAAGCGCCGAAGGTAATGATTCCAAGGTCCAAAGCCATGACTGGTTTCGATCCAAGGCCAAAGCTCGACAGAGACAAGCTCCCGATGTTTGCACTGACTGCGAGCGGTAGAGTCAGAGCCAAACCGGCATTCGCGGTTACCTGAAGGCGGGAATTGCTGGCAGCTTTCACAGCGACAGACGATAGGGAGATGTTGTCTGAGTTCCCGCTCGTTGTACCGTTCCCACCGGAGAGTGTGTTGGTGAGAACATTACGAACAATCTTGTTCAAGTCAATCGGACCGCCAAGAGCCTTGGTGATCAAGCTTCCGGCATTCAGATACAAGTCTGCATCGGCAAACGTGAGAATTCTGTCAGAAGCAGACGCACCGAGGGAGACAGAGTTCAGGTGAATTGGGATTTGATTGCTGCCAGCCAGAATTGAGTTGACTAGGTTCGCAAACTGCAGAGAAGAAAGTGTGAGCGATCGAAACACGCAAGGAAAGGCACAATGAACGGTTATCCACCTCAGTTTGACCAGAATCCGATTCGTCGAATGTCAAGTCGACGCCGATGCCAAGACCAGAACCTCCTGTTGCAAGCTTGATGCCGGTGCTGGACGAAGCAGTCACCACATTCCCAGCGGAAAAGGCCACACCCGCACCGAGATAGGGGATATCAACTGACAGAGGGAACGAGAGGCCCAACCCGACCTGTGCGCCTACACCCAGCACCTTGTTGGGCTTGGTCGACAAGTCGGCCGACTTCACAGACACGCCGAGAGTGTCCGACACCAAGGACACTAGATCCGGTTTGGAACCAAACGATAGCAAGTCCGCAAGCTTAAGTGAAACGCTGACCTTGGACAATGCAGTGATGGGCGCCGGCGCGCCGACGCCGGCCAGCGAGATAGACCCGATCGAAATGGCGCTGGACCCAAACTGCCCTTTGTCGAGCACATTCGCGACCAGCGTCTTGACAGCGGAACGTGCCAACGCGTCATTCGAGAAGCCTAGCGACATGCCCAGATTGAAAGAGGAGGCTCCGTTGAGCGTCACGCCGGCGGGGATCGCAGCGGTGAGCAGTGGAGCGGCGTCAAGGCCGAGGCCTAATGAGGTCGCGCCGATGCCAATGTCGAGGGTGTAGGGGAGGCGGGTGAGGGAAGCTGCTGCGGTGACGCTCAGTGACGCGCTCGGAGCGGCCTTTACGCCCACGTTGGTGATGTCAAGACCAAGGGTATCTGTCAGGTTGCTGAGAGTGGAGGGGAAGGACGCAGGCAACAGGCCCTTGACTGCGTTCCCCACGCCAGCGCCAGTAATTTTGGTGGTGAGAGGAGTGATGTCGATGGTAACGTCCTTCAGTACGTTGTTAACGTCCGTCGCAGAGCTTCCGAAAGCGATGCTCCCAACAGCAATGGAGGTCGTCAGGTGTCCGCCTGATGTCAACTCATTCACGACGGCGGCAATGGCGTCCGCGGTGGTAGTGCCGTTTCCTGTTTTGGAACCATCCGCGAAATTCAGTGCTAGCGTCGCTTGCATTGCAGCACGACCTTGAGCAAGTGAGAGCGACGAGACTTTGACTGTGAGGGTATCCGACACGCCAGCCAGGGCGACGCCTACGCTTGCATACCCAACAGTAGCGGAGATATTGGTCGGGTTTGTTAGAGTGGCGGCTGGAGCCAATGTCATGGTGTTAGAGGCATCGATCGTCAGCTTGAGCGACGAAAGGGCCAGGTTCATGGCATTTACTCTTTGTTCGGTTGGGACCAGAGGGGACAGATCCACCGCGGGCGTGCCCGATGAAGGTACAACTACCTTGTCCAGCACAGAAGACGGGAGCGTGATAGTGATGCTTTTGAGTTGGTCGATGGCAGCTGAGGACGACGCACTGCCACCAGGCGGCGCGATGACTATTCCGCTGATGGAGAGCTTTGGCGTCACTGACTGTCCCGCAACGACTTGGGAAATAAGCTTGGACACAGATTGCGTAAGCGAGCTTGATGCATTTGTTGTGAGCGTGACCCCGACGTTCAAATCCAGCGGCGCTGTACCTTGCGCAAGGCTGAGGCTGTCAAGATTAACGCCAGTAAATTGCGCACCGTCCACGAGAACATTCTAAGGAGGGAAGTTGATCAGCTGCAAGAAATGCCCCCAAATCAAAGGCGACTCTTACCAGCCCGATTCCGCCAAGTTTTGCTGATAAAGGCCAAGGGTTTTTGAGAATTGAATCGACACCGACAGAAATGCTGCTCGATGTTTTCACCGCCAAATCCAAACCATCAATGGTCAGGAAGCTCCCGCCGACCTCGTTCAAAAGGCTGTCGCGAACGTTGCCCAAAAGCCCAGTCAGATCCGTCGTCCCAATTTCAACAAGCAATTCACTAAATGTGATAATTGCCGAAGTTTTGGAGGCGCCAAGGACGATGCCCGTGATTCCCAGATACGACTTCGTCTGTGTCGTGCCCAGCAGCGAGTCGATCGTTGTCTGCAAAGACCCCGTGAGCGAATCAGATCTCGAAAACACCGCCGAAGCGTCCAAAGACACGCTCTTCGACGCGTCAGTCGTGTTGAGCTGCAAGCCCGTCGGCAGGGTCACGTTCACAAACGAAACCTGTGTGTCCGCGTCGACAGCACCCGCGGTTACTTTTGGCACCACGACTCCGACGTCAACGTATCCCGCTGCAATTCGAAGCTTGGGGAAGCCCCGGAACCCAGACGGCACAACTGAGAGCGCGCCACCAATGTCGAAACCAGGGACCGACGAGGACTGGGTAACAGCGACGGAAATGATGTTCACGGGGAGGGAGGTGCCGTTCCCGGTGAGCGAGTTGACGAGGCCGCTGACGCCAAGGGATTGCGGCAGGCCAAAGTCGATCACGGCGCCGGAGAGGGAGCGGGTCGACCACGGGTAGTCTGTTTTTGTAATAGTCGGCATGCCAGTCGTCGTTGATGCCGGTGCGATGGACAGAGAGGATGGATTGAACACACCAAGCTGGTTGATGATGAGTGACGAGTTTGACGAGCCAGACCAGAATGGTCCCGATGCGCGTAGGATTGGATTCAGGGCCGTTGCAAGATTGTGGGCAGCACCGACAGTGTTGTTTGGCAGAACGGTGGCGGTAACGGATACATAGATGCCGGAGTCATCCGTGTTGACGGCCAGTCCGGAAACGAGAGCTTGCAAAGTGGTGCCGCTGGTTGTCGAAGTTGCGACGGACGCCGTGATTGCAAGGTCGTCAATGTTGATAGCCGGCGGAAGGGGAATGATTCGCGGGAGGCCAATCACCAACGGGGCAATTATACGGTCGTCGCGGACATCGACAGCGATGGACGCGTTGCTGAGGAGTCCACCAATTCCGCCGTCAGTGATCTGCGTGATGTTGACGGCATTGAGAACGTCGGACAACTTGATGTGTAGCGCCAGTTTCTCAGTTATCGTTGAAAGCCAGTCAGCGTTGGGAATGTTAATAGGTCCAACAATCGAAATGGCGGAGGTTGTCTGGACACCGTGCGAGAATATCTCTGAAATGAGGGAGCTTATTGCGTTCTGCACGTCTGTGGCGGGCGGGAGCGTTGAATCCAAGAAGTCTAGGGACACGCCCAAGTTTGGCTTGTTCACCAGACGTTTAAGATTAAACCCTTTCACGGACAACCGACTGATGGCCGTTTCGTTGATGGCAATTCCAAGGTCGACAGAGTCGATGGGTACTTGAATGATTGTTGGATTTTCGAAGGCAATGCTTGCATTGATGGTCGGACCTCGATCGATGACTCCGACTCCAATGTCGTTGAACGCGATTAGAGGGAATAATGGGTTTCCGGGAAGCAAACTCCATAGGTCTTTCGCACGATACTCTGTTGTAATAATAGAGTCTGCGTGTTGTGAGCTAGTAAGGATCTTATCGGGTTCCTTAAAAATGCAAGGGAACTTACTAAGATTGCTGGCTTTCAAAAACTGTGGCAAGCCGGTTATGATATCCGCAAAGCCCGTCGTGATTTTCGCCAAATCGATATCCTTACGCACAGGAAAGTTTCGAATCCACGTGATTCCAAAGACGGTGATGGTCAGGGCGGATTCGCCTCTCAGTACCAACGAGTCCAAACCCTGCGGTGACGAGAACGCTGCGATGAGTTCCTTTGACCGTTCCGGATGCGGAAAGATAACAGAGCTGTTTAGATCCAGCTCCAGTGGGTCGGAGACTTTGAAAAAGAGAGGTGGTACATCCACCGACAGGATCTCAACCCCGTCGAACTGGCCTGACGCTGCTTTGAACGTGATCGTCATGCCGCCGAGCCCGACCCAGAAGGGCAAAGGAACAAAGGACGGGAGAGTCGACTTGTAGTGAAAGTCTACCCCTGTCGATGTGAATTGCAGCACATCCATTCTGATTTCGGGAGTGGGAGACGCGGCGAATTTTTGTTAATTGTCCGCCAACTAATTATCAATTTTCCCGAGAATTGACATACTCACACTTGCGCATTAAGAACACTACTGTCGAGAGAGTTCACCTTATCGCTGATGATTTTCGGGACGATGACGAGTAGCATGACGGGGAACATGATTGCAGTCAGGACGGCGGCGATGAAGCAAAGGTTTATGCAGCAAAAGCACGGTGCTGAAACCCTTCCGTCGCAATATCGAGCCCGCTTCCGCTGCTTGTGGGACAAGCCGGACGTCCTAAAGTCGTAGACGGGGGTGTACCATCCGCGGACAATCTTCCATAATGGTCGCCGAAAGCCGCCGCCGCCTCCGACCGCGCGCTGAGCAATGCTGCGGGACCTTTTGGACGAGTGGAGCGACGGATGGGTATGCACTTCAAATACGTCGCGATGTGTTTTCGCAACGCCGAGTAGAAAGTCTTCTTCGTCCTCATCCGAGTCTGGCTGGCGGCGGACGTCGTTGCCGGCGCGGGCGCTGTCGGATTTGGGTGTTGGTGTGGAACGGGAAGCGGGGGAGGAGGAGGAGGTGGATGAGGGGTTCGGTAGGAGCGGCTGGTTGCTGCTCGAGCTGCTGCTGTTAGCGTCCGCGGGGGGTGCCGTCCACGACGGGTGTCGAGGAGGTGCGGCGAATGGGGAAGAGGTGGTTCCTGCGGCGGCATCGGGTTCGGGCAAGGACGCCATCATAAACGAAAAGCACTGATGCCGGTGAGTGTTTCGCTTCAGCCGGGGCGCTGCGGCGGTCTGGACGGCGTCGAGGTCGTCGTCGTACGCCTTAAGGTTGAGGCGAGAGCGAAGGGAGCGTGCGAGCGATTTGCTGCTTTTTGGTACAAATTATTTTCTCCTTTCTCTGTCTCTATCCACTTTTTTCTCTTTCTCTCTCTTTCTCCTCCTCCCATTCTTTCTGGGATCACACAAAGACGAAAAGACAGGCTGGAATTGGAAAGAAGCTGCCCACGGGAGCAGTGCACAGACAGACAGACGACCAGACTAGACAGACAGACAAGCAGACAGACAGACTTGAAAATTCTCGGTGCAATGCATAGATTGACTCGGATATTTGCGCGGCAGTGCTGTGCAGCAAGAGGCACCCGAATTCTGATTGGCCGAGAGCCGCCTCAGGCCACCTCGCAAGTCCAATACTGTCATGTCAAGCAACTCTCTCTTGTTGACCTGCGTTTTCGGCTGGCAGGCGAGCAAAGGCAAGCAAAACAACAACGGCCCATGGAGGTCGGCTAATGACCTCATCGTCCGCGCGTCCTTTTTTGGGCGCGTGTCCAAGTATTTCTTCTTGTTTGGGCGTGCGTTGGCGTGACCTGCCGCGATGTCGTCAGGGAATGGGAGTGGGTCCGGTCGGAAGCGTCCAACGAAGGGTCAGTAAAGAAGGGGCATCCGCAACCCAATTGCGCTGGTACTCGACTGGCATAGACATTTACGCGCCGCGCGATTCTGGGAAGCTCGTTCTTGGGAGGCGGGAAATTGCGGTTGCCAAGATTACAGACGAGCAATTACCAGTGCCACGGGTTGTCCAAGCGCCACCGAACGGTCTCGGCTTTGTCAACACTTTTGACACCCGCCGGCACTTCCACGTGGCCACGCAACACAAAACAAACAAACCAAACCAAACCAAACCAAAATCAAAAAATAAACCATAAAAATCAACGCCAAACCCTTCCACCTACATGTTGTCCACGTGCACCGAGCGTGTTAACTTTCCATTCCCTTACGTTGTTGGAAGGTTTGATACATGTTTAATACTAGCACAGTTTTATTACAGATCTGTAGCAGAACTCTATATGTTTTGAAGCGAGTCAAAAGTTCCCCTTTGCTCGTCCTCTCCCACAACCTTGTGCTTAGTCAGGTCCACGTAGCTGTTAACTTCCTCAGCGTCCTCCACCTCGTCTTCGGCAATGTGGTTGGGATCGATGGCAACGCGCTCGAGATACAGCTCCCGCGCATTCGCGACCTGCACAATGTACGGGCGAGGTGGCACGAGCCACATCACCACGAAGCTGATGAAATACACAGCCACGTGCCAGAACAAGAGGAATCCGAGCCGAATTGCCAGCCAGTTCTCGGCGGGGGACGGCTCGATGAAGGTTGAGAAAAAGTACGAGGACGTGAACGCAACGAGAAGGCCCTGCTCGAAAAAAAAACGCGAATGGATTACCAAAAGAGGAACTGATCGGGTCGAGAGAAGAAAGGATTTTTCCATCGTACATTGGTGCTGACTGCCAGGAGAGAGCAGAACTGAAGAATGCTTTCCCAAATGCCGATACTGTCAGGCTGGGAATGACGGTGGCCGTCTAAGTACTTTCAGCATTTTGTAGGCATCGAGACGCACTTCAAACACGTTGTTTATGTAGGCACAGAGTGGCGCCAGGGGGAATGCTGTAACAAACATTGTAACTTGATTGCGGAACACCCAGGTTCGAGGAATTCAGTCCTTTTTCTCAATCTGTTCAGGCACAGCAAAATAATCTTACCATAACCGTACTGAATAGCCTTTTGAAAGTAGTCGTCGTCGAGACCCTCGTTTGCCTGCCTTCTTTCGTCTTTGTAGTACTGGGGCCAATGCTTTTCGTCGGGGACGACTTTGCGAAAGGCCATCCGCATCGACCGAAACTTATTGACGATCCAAGGAAGCAAGATCTCCTCCATCCGGTCCACGGCTTGGTCGCCGAGGAAAATGATGATAAGCTCCAGGGTAACATCGGCGCTGCATATATCTTTTTCGCAATCTGCCTCATGCCGCGGAAATCCAAGAATAGTTGCACCTGTGAGAAACGGTCGGACGAAAGCGCTGCGGGTTGAACAGTGGTCAGTGCTTTATGTGGGATGCCTCTGAAGAAGGAAATTGCCCTCACAAGTAGATAATGTGCGAGTAAATATTTAGAAACTCGAAGCACCAGTTCTTTACGACCAGCGCCCTTTCAAATCCATCCTCGCTCTTATAGTTTTCAAATTCGTTCAATCTAAGTGCGACGGGACGGTAGCACCTCCTGCAAATCTGGATGGAGACCAGACCTATCAAGGACGCTGCGAGTGCCGTTCCTTGCTCGCTCGTGTGGTATGTGTTTTGAAGCCAAGCTATAAATGCTATCTGTGCCAGGACCGTAGCGATTACCAGACCGACGAAGGGAAGAGTCGCAAGGAAAGAAATGAACTGGCGGATGTGTCGTTTGTACGACGGGTAATGCAGCTCTATCTTTCCGGTGATTGGGCTCAATCGTTTGCCTGCTGGCTCGAAGGCATGCCTTTGAATGGTCGAGGCTTCAAAGGTGTGGGTTGCCCATTTGATGGAAAAGTAGCTGTTGCGCCGCTGCCAATACCGGAGATAAAGGACAGACCAAAGCGCCATAAGAAGAGCAAAGTACGGGGACAGTGCGTTGTCGAATAAATGGTGCCAGTCTGTTGCAGAGTTATCGTCGTTGCTGCAGATGTTCGCTTAACTCGTCGCAATTGACTACGCAAAATGCACTTACACGACTGTCACAACAATGCCAAATATGAACACGATGACACCAAAAACTGACGAACCGGCGAGCCAGTGGTTGTAAAACTGAAGGTACACGAAATACAATGCAATTTTTTCGCCGAAATAGTCTCTCATGAGGTCGATTGGTTGCTGGCGCGATTTCACGAATCCGTTTATGAGGCGAGTTCGAAGTGTCCATTCGTGATTTTGAGCTTGCGCAAGACGAGTCTTTGCGTCCATTTTCTCCACGTCGTCATCTAAGTCGTCAGACTGGTGCACAGGATACATATCCGTGTAAAATCTATGGTCGATAAGATAATGGATTCCTACGGTGATGGAGCGTGGGTGAAAGGCAACAAATCCTAGCAAATCCCTTTACCTTCACACCGAAATCGCTGATTCGTCTTTAATTTAATCTCAATCTGGTCCAGTAGGTTGTACGCGATCAAGATCCTATGACGCTCTTCGAAGAACTTCGTCCGGACAACGTGAGCTGGTTGCGATTCGCAGTCGACAAACTTATAAGTGTTGTCTTTTTGGAGCAGTTTGAATTGATAGTTGGAGAGGTTTTTGCTGTCGAGGACTGCGTGCTGAACGTTTAAGTCCAGATGGTAGTGACCAAACGAGAAGAGACCGGTTCTTTTTTTTGGATGAGCGTCAGCCGGGAGCGGATACGGCGGCTCCTGCTTAATGATTAACGAAGGAATGAATAGGCTCGAACACACCTTCAGGCGGAACATGAGCTTTAGAGTTCTGGCCTCCACGCACAGAACATGAAAGGGGACCAAGAGTTTCACGTAAATAGTACTGGATTTTTCTTTGGACTGTTCGTGCTCCATGACGACTCCGCGCTTGCACAGTCGACGTTCGAACTCGTTCCGGGCAAGGACGGCGGCGTCCTCATGTTTCGACTTTTTAAAGCGCAGTATGTAGTCCCACTGTTCGACACCATAAATGACTGAAACTATCGCATCAGCTGCCCGAAACTTTGGACCTGAAACACCGGAGAGAAAGGAGTTCAGTACTTGATTTTATTAGCAAATGGCTATTCTAAAAGAAGTCTCACGCACAGAATACCGTAAGCGCCTTCTCTTTGCTCGCCTCCTTGTTGAATGCCTTCCACTTGACAACGGCATCAAAGCAGCGCACATCCTCGTCCGCCCAAAGTTTGACGAAACGCCGGTCGTGAAGCCTCCTTATAGTCACATCCGCACGGCCGGCGACAATGACCTCCACATGCTCGTGACGAACGACTCCAGGTGATTCAACATCGCTCGCAGGCTGCAACTCGAAGTCTGATTCCGTCTCGCTCTCGTCGGGTCGCTCCCGCCGGGCTGGCTGTGGGACACGTTCTAGAGTTTTCCGCCTATTCAAATCCTCAGTGCGAGAAGGTGGCTCGGCTTTTTTCTGACCTCCACCACCCCCGCCTCCTCGATTTCTGTCGCTATCCTCCCTCGCCCATCGCTTTGATCCCGCCTTCCCCGGCTCCAGGTGCTGGCTTTGATCCAAACCAAGTGCAACCATCTCCGGCCTGCCTCCAGCGTGTGCCTTCGAGAGCCTGCCATCCGACACTGACTCAATATCTCCGAACCCTGAACCGGCGTCGGGCGAAGCGTTATGAGAGTCCCACTGCGCGTGATCAGTCGTGTGCGAAGCTCCAAAGCGTCCGCCGGATACGTGACCCTGTCCGGCTTGAGGGAGCCTGTGCTCGTAGAGGTGTGCAGAGTCTCCGCCATAGCTGGCTGGAACTGTGATTTTTGGAAGGGTTGTGGAAGAAATAGGAGGGTGACTTGAGTATGGGGAGGACCCGAGCGGAGGGAGGTGGTAAGGGCTTTGAACGGGTCCGAGAGCTCGAGATGTCTCTTCATAGGCTCCATCGGGCGTGTCTAATGTAACCCCCGTCAGCAGATCGCTATTTGCAACGGGGAGTCCTGCGCTGTGGAACTCATCCGCGATCGCACCGTCTCCGAACAGGATGTCGCGGCGGGCATCTCCATCGACGGTCCCAAACAGTTGAGCTGCTCACGGTCCAAAACGTAGAAAATGCGCACCGTCAATACTGCAATTGATTCAGAGGAGGAGATTAGGGCGCGTCGCACCTCTTCCATCCAAGTCCTGATCGACAAAACCATGATTTCCTCCCCAAGAGAAGTCAAATCCGTCCCCAGAATGTTGTGGAGAAGGGTGCTCTTGATCGCCTTGCCAAAGCCCTTGTGGATTGTGTGTCAGGTCTCTATGTGTAAACGGCGAATGTGTTTGGTCCACAAACTCAGCCCTCATATGTGGATCGACGTCAGCGATGTTGCGATGGGTCTCGATGGCTGTGCCCACCCGCAAATTGAGCTGGCCGAGGTCGTCAGAGGGATAATGCTGGTGATCTAGGATGTGGTAAAGTCCCCGATTATCCAGTCCGTGATCCCCATCCATATAGTGGTCTTCGCTGTGGTGTTGTTCGTTCATGACGGTTGGGAAGGGGTTGTCTAGCAGCTGTGTGCTGCAGTGTGCTTTTTCTTCACGAGAAAATTCACTCCAAGCGACGTGCCGGTTTTTTTTCTTCTGGACGCGTTTTTCAAGTATTTGGTTGTGCACATGATCGAAGAAAAAAAAACGAAACTCTTTTGGCCAAGGATGTGCGCCCACCACCGGCAGCGGATATATCTAATGTTTCAGTAACAAAGTACTTCGAAAAGTGACACAGCGGAGAGAAGCGATACGATGGAGCATGCGGATTGAGACTACTGGAGTTAAAAGCGAGGATAAGAAAAATCACAAAATCTGCGAAGAACCCGCAACACGTCAATGAAAGTCGAAAGAGCATTGAGGGGAATGCATAGGTGTGGATAATCAGCTATTGTAGTAGCTGTAAGGAGAAACGTTGCCAATTGGATAGTATCGGCAGGTTGTAACAAGGCAGAAGCTGCCATCAGAATGAGTGTTCGTCACTTGGCCGCAACCGACTTTCTTTGTTGCCCTCCACAGAACCTGGCTCGCGTGGTTTAGCGAGTTTGGATCCTCGGTCATCCAATCGTCGACCGCAGCATCCATGGTCTGATGCCCTGCGCCTTTTGTGCCTCCGTAGGACTCGAGATTTTCTCCCTCACCAGAGGCCCCCGAGTGCACAAGGGCGCAATTGAGGCTGTACGCAAGGTAGTTGGAATAGCTGGACGCTTCGGATGCGAGGCCAGAGTCCCAGATCAACGAGGGCATTCCATACTGTGAGCGATACGAGTTGTGCTTGTTAAGTGTTGCTGCCTCAGCATCACTAATCGTGGATGGAGCCTGTGTTGGCGTCGGCGTCGGCGTCGTCGATGTAGTCGGCTGCTGTTCGGTTGTGGGTTCGGGAGTCGGCGTTGGGTCAGGAGCAGGGGCCTGAGTGGTTGGCTGCGGCGCAGGAGCCTCTGTTGTCGAAGTTTCCTGAGTGGGCTCCAGAGCTTGCGCAGTCGATGTGGGCGCATCACTCGAAGAGACAGAAGAGCTGGATGTCTCTGCCGAGAAAGAGCTGGTAGAGGCAGAAGACGCTGACACAAAGGAAGTTGCAGAGGCCGTGGCAGTCGAGCTGTGGTTTATAATCGTGCCAGTCGGCGCTTTCACACAAACTTTGTCGCCATCTTTGAAGTCCCAACATTCCAAATTCAAATTCCAGTTGTACAGATCCGTTACGCTAATGTTGTATCGGCTTGTCAGAGTAATGCAGTTTTCCGCACTGGAGACGGTTGTGTTCTGCAGGCATCCCTGAACGGGAATCACTGAAGACGCCGATGTAGTTGAGTTGGATTCTGCGGGGACAAGTTTTGTGTCGACGTAGCCCTTAACGCAAATAATCGTGCCAGCAACAATGGAGGTGCAGTCCAAATAGATATTCAGATTGAGAAGCTCCTGAGAGGTGAGGCCGAACTCCGCGGCAATGGGTCCGCAGCTGTCAGACGCGGACAAGGTGTAGTTTGTAATGCATTGGGACAGATCTCCAAGCGCGTTCTTGGGACTCTGCTGAGCCTCGATATCCGCACAAACGGCTTGACCCACGGGAAGATTGTTGCAGTCAATAAAGCTATTAAGCTGCTTAAATTTGTAGTAGGTCTGGTCGAACAAAGGGTAGTGCGTTCAGTAAACCGTGGCGTGTTTGCTTCGAACAAGTCCGAAGTTGATAGAAATGAACGGAAACTACTACTCACGATGCCCAACTCTTCTGCCAGGGAAACGCACGTATCCGTGGCCGTAACGATCCGGCTTGACGCGCAGTTTTCCGACACGGCCTTGGAGTTCTGATCAAGGTTTGGGCGGAAGTGCCCGGGGCTGTTGATGTTCCTTGCAACGACCCTTTCGATTTGAACCGCGAGGAGCGCCAGAAAGGCGGAACCTGCGAATGCGACAACGGGGAGTGGACAGCAACGCATTTTTGTGTAACGTTGAAGCGTTTCGGAGGGGTGGGTCCACGGCGTGGGGGTCGCGACGGCGGCTGCGGTGGCTGACGGCGCTTCGATCTTGGGTGCAGGATTTTTTGCTGTTTCCAGTGTCTTCTTTTCATCTTCCATTCAAATTGACCCATCTTACTTTTTGGTGGCTGAAAACGAAGGAAACAAGAAAGAGAGATGCGTCGCATGAGAGGGGCAGCGACCGCCCACTCACACAGACAGACAGACAGACAGACAGACAGACACATAGCAACGCCAAGATGCAAGCTTGGCACGATCACGACGCCTCCTGTTCCCTTCGCCGACTCGCAAAAATATAAAACGACCCATTGTCGTCTTTCCATTTTTCGGCTTTGACAGCTCCACCACTCACACCGTGATTTCTTTTGCGGCGCCATCCGCAGTTTTTCAAGGTCATGTTAATCCGGGCCTAACCGAATGCACGCTGCGCATTCCCTGTACCCCTTCACCCCAACCCAACGCAACAACCCGACCCAACACTACACTTCAGCGATGCAATGATAGTTGTAGCGCGAAATCCATCGCATACAGACTTGCCCTATAACAAATAATTGACCGCGAGGAGAGAACCCCAGCGCTTGGACCAGTCTCTTTGTGAGAATCGGCGGCTCGTTAGGGAGTTCGTGCCAGGTCCCGCAAACCTCTGTGTTTGCTCGTCTCTGGCCACGACAAAGGTAGAGAAACAGAATGACACTTTTCGCTACGGCAACCCTTTAGAGAGCCAAAGTCGACCATGCGCCGTAACGGAGGTGAAAAGTTCTGGAAAAGGGAGAGGGGGACGGTGAAGGAGCGGACTGCGGTGCGCTTGGGAGAAGAGCAGCTTTCAGTGAGCGACAAACTTGATGCGCAACGTTTTCCACCATAATGTCGAAGAGAGTTTTTTGCTGCGTTCTCAAACTTCTGTTGTGAAGCCGGATGTAGACGAAACGGAGAAAACCCGATTTTTGATTTGCGATTACAAAAATGAGACGGTCGAGTTTGCGTTCGGCCTCGTTTACCTCCCAACCCCAATCCATTCCCCCACCCAAATCGTCCCGACTCCCAATCCATTCACAGTGTCTGTTTAAGTTAAACCCTCCCAGCCTCATTTGTCCCGCAGGCAACACATGTTGTCCTTCGTGCAAAATTGTGGTAACGGCACGTTGGGTTCGGGCAAATCCAGTCACCAGGCTTCAAAGGATCCTTGCTTCGTGGGGGTGGTCCGCGAAAAGTCGTGGCTGCCCGGCCTGCATTCCCAACGGGCGCCGAAGTTCCGCTGTTGAGACGACTGACGGCTGACACAGCTGGAGATCCTGGAGACCCAGCCACAACCTTGCCCCGAACAAACCCAGTGGGCGGATTAACACCGCTCACCAAGCCCCCGCCGTTTAGAGTTAGCAGTCCAGGAGAAGTGGCCGATCGAACAGCGATTGTGTGATTAGTTGAGCTGCTTGCTCCGCCGGAAGGGCCATTTGCAACAATGCCACCCGCACCCGATGGCTGTCCTAGGCCGCGATTCCGTCTAAGCATCTCAGCCCACGAAAACTGCACGGGTTTGTCCGTCGCCGACCCGCGGCGAGCGGGTTCCGCCGCAACTGTTCCGTGAGCCATCTTTGGGGAAACCGGTGTCGAGCTCGCCATAGGGTCGTTGGGGAGCGACGGAGTTGAATGTGATTTCGGTGGGAGGAAAATCCGAGGCGATTCCTCAAAAGGGGATCTGATAGAGGCGGTAGTTGACTCGGGTGTTCGACTGCCGGATGTTTCCCAACCCGGGGGCACCGAGAATGGCTCGTCCTGACGGAGGAACAGTTGAAGCCGCCGTGGAAAGCTGTTGTACTGTGATTCTATTACCCCTCGAGGCGGAGGATACATAGCACCTCTGGAGAGCTGAGGTGAGACGTTCCATGGTTCCGCCAGGCTGTGTGGCTCTCTGCCTGAAGTTTCTGGGTATTTAATGTTCGATAGAGCCGGACGTCCAAATATCGGATCGGGCTCTCGTGAAACGGGGAACGCACTGTCTTCCATCTCCAGCTTATCTATCCATGAAGTCATCGCTGTAAGCATTTCAGGGTCGACACCTTCATCTTCCGCGCCAAAGCTCAACGGTCGTGGAACGAATGGCCTCCCGAGCAGTGATTGGCTGCCTGAGCTCCTTGACGGGCCACCTATGTCGAGAATCTGCGATGAAATAAGAATATAGTGGAACGTCGAGGGGAACTGACCGATGAAGGCGAGCGGGATGTGTCTCCAAATCGAGAAGAGCCAGGGTGAGCTGGAGCATAGACGGGTGATGCCTAGGATGACTTGAGTTGCAACTTCTAACGCGCCTCGACTGCATACCATGTTCTGAACAACAGTTGGAACCCATCCAGTATATCCCACCATGTCGCTAATAGAACTGCTCAACGCTTTACGTGATGAAAACCCTACATGACCGCAGAGGAACTCCACCTAAAATATTTTAAGACACACGAATAAAAACTGGTTAAGGTCCTTACATCCCGCGTGGTCGACAGTTTTCTGAGGGGTTCCAAAAACAGCTGAGGAAGAGTAGTTTTGCATGTTTCGAACTGAGGAGGCTGCTGTAACCAATCGAACAGGCCTTCTCGAATCATCAGTCACCCAGAACGCGGTTGGGAAGTGGAACAAACTTTGAATTGCTTGCCGCATCTCCAGCCTAGAAAGTGTCAAAGCGACTGACAGAATGTGGTCGAATGCGCGAAAGTCTTGGTATTTCTTAAATCATTTCAGTCAGGCTAACTATCGAGTCAACGATGGGCTACCTCGAATTGCTTGAGTACGTCCAAAGAGCTCTGCACCGCACGGTAAGCGATATTTCCATCGAACTGATCATCATGAGGTGTTCTTGAGACATGCGAGTCCGCTCCACCCTCTGTTTGACAAGGCTGGCGTGACCCCTCCACATCCAAGCCCAAACAGAACCGAGCTTGATTGTCGCTCGCCAGGTCCACCAAGCACTCGCCCGCCCCAGGGAACTCTCCTTTCAGGAGTGACAACGTAGCCACACGAACGGCTGCGGCGTCCTTGGTTGAGGGTGTTTCAATGAGGAAACAGGGGAAGTGGGTCGGCCACAGCGACGAGGACGGGCTACGGGAACGACTAAGGCTGTTTGCTGAACTGATGTGGAAACGGGAGCCATCCACGGTAGAGACCTTCCGCTTAGGAGCTTGTGGAGAATCAAGCGATCGTCGACACCAGTGGATGTGGCTATGCAGCAGCCGGAATGGGGCTAGGCTTAGCTGAAGATCAAGCAGGTGAAGTAGCCTGTAGGCCGTCTCGATTTGGATTACGCCAGCCGGTCCAGCCACGCATACAAAACGGGCGTCCTCTGCCAGATCGACAACGTCCTCAGTCATTGTAGAGAGCTAGGATAGCCGCTCTGTCAGGAGCGATACGAATCTGACGTGATGAAAAAGGAGATGAGTTGAGGTGCGGGGAGAGAAACACCCACGATCGGATGGTCAGGGGAAGTGTGCGAGGACAGCTTGGGAAGGTCTCTGGTGAGCGGAGAGAGTTGGCTCCCCGCAGCTTTGCCCCTCCTTTTTTGTTTTCATTTAAATTGGGGGTAGCAAAGCCCGAACTGCCATCGTTGCGGGGGAAGCAACGAGGAGGAGCGCAGATCGCAACGCCACCGGATTGACGAGGACCACCCAACCACAGGCAGATATGTGGGAATGCAGGCGGAGAATGTCCGTTTGCTGGCATTGTGCGGCATGCCAACGATTCGTCCGAGTGTGCGAGCTGACAGCAGAGGGAAGGGGATGGGGAGGGTTTGCCGCGAATCTCAGTCTTACCACAACCGCTTCGCGGCGACGGCGGAGGCGGGAACGATGGGAAGTTTTCTGTTCGGTGGTCGGGTCTGAGGCGGAAACGAAGTGGTCGGTGTGGCGACGAGATGGGAAGAAAGAGAGAGACAGAGCAATGGAGGCTTGGATTATTTTTCGGGCTTCAACGATTCTATTCAAGCACCCCGCCCCCCAGCTTGGGGGTGCTTGAATAGTTCGTCCCTTGACTATTTCTAGGCACAGGATGTGATTGCGATAACCCTGCGCAGGGTTTTTCAACGGTAACTCATTTAAGCATGCAGCGTCGTACGAGATGCACCAATCCAAAATTGCCTTTATCCAGTGCTCGGCTTCCCTTTTATCGACGACCTCCAAAGCGATCCGGCTGTTTCAACCTGTTGGTGGGGAGCCAGGCCCAATGTGGTTCCCAGCAACACTCTGAATTATTTTGACCGGCTGAATCGGTGCCTGTTTGCGGCTCCTCCGTCCACTATTTTTAATTAATCCAGATGGTGCCCCGTCCAGTATTCTCGCACATCCCGTCCCTCACCAACCACCACCAGTTTTGGCGATGCTCGTGCCCCCACCCACTCCACTGCTCTCGCGGGTGGTGGTGCATTTTTTTTATTTTTTTATTTATTTTTTTTTTTAGGTTTTTGGGTTTTTGGTTTTTGGCGCGTTTGTTTACTTTCCGGAAAAATTGTCTGGAGTCCGGAGGTCCAGCCATGTCGATTGCATCTTTATCGCACAGGTAACGAAGGAGAGGGGGGCTGCGCTGCCGCTGGCGTTGAAACCCAACTGGATCACACAGCCATGTCTTCGGGCTTACGGTGACCGCGACTCCTGAAAATATCTTCTACGTGGACGAGAGCACGATCATCTTCCCTGCCGGCTGCAATGTTGTAGGTTAGCACTGGGAACAGAGGACGGCCTTCGCGAAAGTCGTGCAGCGGATCTCATACCAATCATCGTTATTTTCAGTCGCGGACGTGGACCAGGGATCACAAAAGTTCATTCCTGCTACAGAAAAGGCGGAAGCAATCTCCGCTCTCACGGTGTCTCCAGATCGACACATCTTTGCCGTTGCAGAGCGAGCTGCAAGACCTTCACTGGTCATCTACGATCTCCACAGCTTTCGAAAGCGGAGGACTCTACCGCCATGTCCAGAGAGCCAGGGCGTTGCCAAGGTACTCTAATTGTACATTCGAGGATTTTACTAATACAACGCGAAAAGGAGTTCACCAGCATGGCCTTCTCGGCTGACGGCCGCTACCTTGCTGCGCAGCTGGGCTCACCGGAACTGATCCTGCACTACTACTCTTGGGAAAAGGGGAGGCTTCTTGCGACATTCAACTTTTCCAGCATAGCGACAGCCCTATCCGGTCCCGCGATGCAATCGTCCGTCCCGCCCCCGAGTCAGTCAGTTGTAAACAAATCCATTGGACCGGCAGCCGTCGCCGCCTCTGGAGACATTCTCCAAATTGCAATCTGTCCAAACGACAGCTGCCAGATAAGCGTTTTAGCTGACACGTCATTTCGAGTGTTTCGATACTCTGAGGGGTTCATTAAACTCAGTTTCGAGCGAAAAGGCATGCCAAAGGTGAGTTGAATGGCGGCTCTTTCTGTCTTATTATGGAACGCATCACCTACTTGCAACAGGAATTCACTTGTCATTGCTGGATGTTCAATGACCGAATTGCAGTGGGAACTTCTGACGGGCGCATTCTTGTCTGTACTATGGGCGAAGTTCTTCAGGAGCTCAGATTTGGTCCGGCTGGCACATTTACAGCCGTGTCATTCATGATCCACATGTCCCGTGGTCTGATCGTCAGTAGCAAATCAGGACACGTGGAAGTTATGGAAAGATTTCTCGAGACGGAGGCGAAAGTTGAGAGACTGAAACTCTTGTGGCGCATGGCAACACCAGACGAGGGAAGCCCGATTCGCTCAATGGCAATAAGTGGATCGGAGGGAAGCTTGCTTGTTTGCTTGGAAAACTATCAACTTCTCAAAATGGCTCTTGCATGGTCAGAGATAATGAAGGTATACGCAATTTTTTGAGTTTTCAGCTCCTCAAGTGCACACTCTCAATTTTAGGGAGAAGACATCAAATTCGAACCTCTGTTTCACCCCTCTCATCACTCCGCAATAACAGGTTTAGATGTATGCTGCAGAAAGCCCCTCCTTGCGACTTGCGGGACGGACAGATCTGTGCGCATCTGGAACTACCACACAAGAATTTGCGAGCTTTGCAAGATTTTTCCAGAAGAGCCCTTCTCCGTGTCTCTTCACCCGTCTGGCCTCTATATTCTCGTTGGATTCAGCGATAAGCTGCGCCTATTCAATGTTCTAATCGACGACTTCCGCTTGTTTAAAGAGATTGGAATTCGGAGCTGCAGAGAGGTTCGTCGTAAGAAGAGTTAACCATCAGCCAAAAATACCTTAATTCCGCTCAAATCATTTTAATAGTGCAGCTTTTCGAATGGAGGACACATCTTCGCCGCTGCATACGGAAATACGATACAAATATACTCCACATGGACTTTTGATAATATCGGCAATCTCAAAGGCCATAACGGCAAGGTAAAATCCATTCACTGGACACCAGACGACAGTGTGCTTATCTCGTCGGGAGCGGATGGAGCTGTGTACACGTGGCTTGTTCGCGACTTTAAACGCGAGAGTGAGCACATTTTGAAGAGTTGCAGCTACACAAGTGCTGTTTGTACTCCGGATGGGAAGCTTGTATATGCCGTTGGTTCCGATAAACTCATGAAGGTTCTACCGCTGAAAGGTTCCTCACCCTCAACTGTGCTAAAGTATTGACCGCTTCAGGAAATATCTGAGTCAACAGTGACGCACCAAGTGGAATCAAACGTAACGCTGACCCAGCTCGCCATTTCCAATTCTGGCCGAATGATGTTTGCAGGTAAAGCTAAGGAGGAGGCTGTGCAGGGATTCTGAGGGAATCTTTTGCTGTCGATAGGGACGTTGACTGGACAGGTTCGATCCATCAAATACCCCTTCAGCGGCAACTCGGAGGATTATCAAGAGCACCAAGCCCACAGCGCGGCCGTCACCAAGTTCAAAATCTCGTACGACGACCAGTATCTTTTCAGCGTGGCCGACGACGGGTGTCTTTTCATGTACAAAATCGCGGACAAAGATGATCGGTCTATAAAAAGAGACCGCGGATCGAAGCGGAATCAAGGAAGCGAGTTCGCGGACGAGGTTTGCGCTCTGAGTTTGAAGTATCGCATGTCTAGACTTACTCGAATAATTGGAATCATTCTGTAGATCCTAATTACAAAGTCCGACCTGGAGGAGAAAACTGTGCTCATGAGTGAGCTCCAGCGCAGCCTTGAGGAGCTGAAATTGGAGCATGAGTACCAGCTGCGACTGAAAGATATGAATTTCAACGAAAAGCTGAAGGAAATAACGGAGAAATATTCGCAAGAAATTGAAGCCCTCAAAATTTCGACGTCGGTTCTTCGAACGGAAAAGGACAAGGAAGAAGTTCGCCACGAAGAGGAACTGCAAGCGCTGAAGTCGAGGCAAATGAACGAGCTACATGTTAGAATTATTTGACATGGGGAAACCCTCTTCAAGTCTAATACCTTGATGCCGGCACGATCCATCCCACAGGACGTCGAGGCAAAATACAACCAGAATTTGATGG
Source organism: Zopfochytrium polystomum (assembly GCA_025765615.1). NCBI lineage: Eukaryota > Fungi > Chytridiomycota > Chytridiomycetes > Chytridiales > Chytridiaceae > Zopfochytrium > Zopfochytrium polystomum. The sequence continues at coordinate 322,484 of JAIVFJ010000043.1, forward strand.
AAGAATACGAAAAGTTTCAGGCTCTTCAGCAAAATGCCGTGCAAAAGCAGGAATCCTGGCAAAAGCAAATGCGAGACTACGACTCGGAGACCCAGCGTCAGCTTTCAGACACGCAAGCGGAAGCGGAAGCCCGCCTGAACCAGAAGGCGTCGGAAGCTGCAAAGGTATCACGGGAATTCAATGACTGGATTTGTCAAAATCTTATCAACTCTGTAATTGCTGTCCCCAAAGCTTCAGGCAGAAATGCAGCAACAGCTGGAAGAGTTCGAAGAAATGACGAGGCAGAACGATGATGACATTGACAGTGAGGTGACCCTGGTCCAGAATCGTTACGAAAAGAGGGTTCGAGTGGAGCGTGAGGAAGGCGCAAGGCTCAAGGGCGAAAATGGGCTCATGAGGAAGAAGTTCAATTCACTAAACAAGGATATTGAGGACAACAAGGCGGAGATACTGCGAGCGAAAGAGGATGAAAAACGCCTACGAGCTGTCATTGCTTCCTTGGAGAAGGAAATTGCATCCTTTAAAAAAGAGGTGAGGTCGATAGCGATGATTTCTTCATTTCAAACTTCTTTTATGGCAGATGGCAGAGCGCGACGAAATGATACAGGATAAGGAGCGTCGTGTGTACGACCTAAAAAAGAAAAATCAGGAACTGGAAAAGTTCAAGTTCGTTCTGGATTATCGTATCAAGGAGCTGAAACAGCAGGTGGAACCGCGGGAGAACGAGATATCCGAAATGACAAAACAGATTAAGGCAAGTTCCAGTAAATTTGCGAGGACTTTTGACACTGGCAACTGACCTTTGCTCCAGGACATCAACATTGAGCTGGAAATATTGAGCAAGCAGAAGGCGTTATTTGAATCCGAAATCAATTCACTTAATGAAAGCCTTGAGACAGCAAAGCAGGAATATAACAAAGAACACAGAAAGTACCAGGACTACACCCATTACTCCAAAGCTTTTCGAACAGATCTGCATGACGCCATTCAATACATTCAAGAGCCGCCAATATTAAAGGTTTCGTCAACACCATCAATTGTTTGGAAAAAATTGACTTTCTTTCTAGAAACACGCTGAGCAACTAAGCAGAAAGTATCGAATCGGGTCAGCAGACTCGGTCACCTCAGGTATGGAGCCTGAGGTCAAGTGGGAGTACCTCCGCCAGCAGGATATGCTCAAGGAGCAGATATTCGAATTGCGAGCAAAAGTTGAAAATGGCGCCAATAAGTTCCGGGCGGATAACATTAGATCCATGATGGATAACCAAGGCCTCATTGGGTATGGTGCCGCTTTGGTCATTTCCTAGTGTTCACTTCAATTTGCAAAAGGGAGATCAACATTTTGAGAAAAGCCTCCAAAGGAGCCATTGTCAAGGTTTGTGCAATAAAACGGATTCAACGTTAGTGGTTTATTCTGATTGAAAATAAATAGATCAAAAATGCGTCGCTCGTCACTGAAAAGGCAGTCTTGGAAGCCCTCAGCTCTCAGCCAAAGCCACATAGTGCAAAATATAAAACAACTCTTCCTCCTGTGGGTACAATGTCAACTGGTGTCGTTTCGCTCAAATAAACTGCACTCTACTACGGTCTTCATACTATTGATGGAGGTCCCAACTGCCAAAGTAAAGTCATGAGCGCAAGCTCAATGAGGGGAAATCAAGTTAGCCTCACCACGTTGATCAGAAAGCTCAATAATATGCGTGGTCGGAGAAAACTGGATCTGCCCGCAATTACTTTCTTGCTGATGGAATCGATTTCGCCATCCGTATAGCCACTATCTTTCATAATCATGTCATCCAGCAAGTCCACGAGCGGCCCAAAGTCCCCCATTTGTGGGACAACTAAATCAGCGAAAGTTTCGAGGGGAACGCTGAACAACAGAATGGCTTGGCCGACATTCAGGAGGTGGTACTGCTCGCCCTCCGTGCTTGTATCGTGCCCAGCGAGAAACCCGCGCTCGCCACCAAGTACAGCTGCCACAACGATGGACACCGGTGCCTCGTCGGTTATTTTGTATGACGATGCAGTAATAGGGTGTTTATCGACAAGCCGTCCTGGCACAACCGTAAATTTCTGGAGAGGACGGAAGCCTTCAGTGAACGGAAGCACACGAGCAAAGGCTCCAACTTACTCCTTTCGCCGTTGGCTCGTGCGGCTGCTGCTGCTTGATGCGGACCAAATAAAAGTTGACAACGCCCGCCGCCGCATCCCCCCCCATGACCACCTTGAACTTCGCCACGACAATCGACACCTCGTCCGACTCCAAGGCACCGAGGGCCTCGCACAGCCTCCTACACGCGTCAGCCCGCCGTTCCCCTTGCGTCGCCGTTCCCGTCGCCGACTCAACGCCGGCTCGACGAATTTCTGCCGCTACCGCGCTCACCGCCTCCGTCACAGGCAAGCGCATGGCGAACCGAAACCCGGGAGCAACGACGCCGCAGTCAAGCGCGGGCACGACGCGGCCCTCGACAATCCACCGCCGGAATCGCACGTACTCGTCCTTGGCCTTGAGAAAGGCCGGAACGCGTTTGACGCTGCCGTCGTGGCGGGTGGCGAACTGGGCGAGCGCCGGAGCCTTGTGCAGGGACGTGAAGATGGCGGCGTGCGCGCCAAGATCGACGGCGGATTTGGGGAGAGGTTCGTGGGGCAGGCGGGATGCGGGTGCGGCGAGTACAAAGGCGGACGGGCGGGAGGGGACGCGGGCGAGGGTGAGGCGCGTGCGGAGTTGTTGGAGGCGGGTGTAGGATAGAGGGATGGTCGGGCATGAGGCATCAGGTGGTGGTGGTGGTGGGTGTGGTAGATCGGTCGGAGAAGTTGCAGCGGCTCGCCAGCGAGAGTATTGCAGTGCGACCATGCATCGGGACCATTCATCTGGGATGGATAACTCAAGGCAGGAAATCAGGTCCAGAAAAGATTCTGGCGTGATCTGGGCGAGCAGGTGTGGTGCGATCAGGGCCAGTTCCAAAGGGTATAGTAATGCAGCGGACCGCAAGGTCGAAGCACGGAGGGCTGTCAGACCAGGCCTTGTTAGGTGACACAACGCGATTAGAGGCACCCAACACTACACGAAGAGATGCTACCTGTCAAAGAGGGCCACAGCGGCCTCTACACACTCAGCCGGCAGCCGACCAACCAAGTTATCGCCCAGAAAGCCAGTCGATGCGACAAGATCTGCTGTTGGAGTTGCGGCGAGTTGCGTCAGAAGGGTTGCAAAGGACGGCTGGTCCATGGGGGTGGTTTTGCTCGATGAGGACAATGAATTGGCATGTTCAAAAAACGGAACGCAACACTCATGCGGAAAGAGAACAAACACAACGCGCTATATTGGACGGTTGCTTTGTAGGCTGGTGCGTGCGCGCGGTTTCGGCCAAACGCACTCACCCACTTCCTACACCCTTACCCCCCTCCCGAGACAGGTAATAGACAGACAAGACCTGCACCCAATCATCCTTCCATCCCATCCCAGTGCCACACAGTTCGCGAAGTAGTGCTTACTTGAGAGGCACGAACCTGTTGAAGGCGCGGATTAGGCGAACATTAGTGGCAAACATTCGCAGCGGATCGAATGAACACAACAGGTACTTACCGAGAAGAGTGGGTGGCGCCGATACCCGGGCGACCGTGCTTGACGGGCTTGTAAGTGATGGAGAACTCAGCAAGGTAGTGCCCAACCATTTCGGCCTGGTCAAAGCAAAGTCGCCAGAGTTAGATCGCATCATCTTTCGGCAACACGAAAAGACTAGCAAGAATACACACCTTGATTTCGACCTGGTTGAAGGTCTTTCCGTTGTAGACACCGATGATGGAGCCGATCATTTCGGGAACGATGATCATGTTGCGGAGGTGAGTCTTGACGACGGCCGGCTTCTCGCCCTCAGGTGCGGCTTTCTTTGCCTTTCGCAGCTTGGTGATGAGACCCATCGGCTTCCTCTTCAAGCCGCGTTGGAACCGCCTGCGAGCACGAGAGTGAACTAGCTCGACTAGCTGGAGTTTGACGGGGCGATGGACATCGGGCGAACTGATTTAACAGCTGTCGACGAGAGAGACGCAACGAATAGAAGAAATAACCGCCATCACACACAGTACCTGCTCACTGGTCAGGTCCAAAAGCTGCTCCAGCTCGACACCGCGGTACGTGAACTTGCGGAAAGCGCGGAGCTTGGCAGCGCGCGATCCTTCCTCTTCGTGGTCAGCCTGAAGAGGATGAGCGGTCAGCATCTGTGGACGATCTGGCCATCTGATCCGACTATCCCAATCCTATTCCATCCCATTCCATCCCATTCCATCCCATCCCCCATCTCGTGCGTGCGCACAGCGGGTGTCGATCCTGATCCAATGGCTCTTCAACAGGCGCCCTGCATTGCAGGGACGATATCTGAAGTCGATCCGTATAATCGCAAGTCTACGCAAGTCAGTGATGTACGAACCATAATGGTGTTCTGGTGCGGGTCTTTGAAATTTTGTGGTGAAAGGGAAAAACTTGGGGATGATGATAATCGCCTGCTTGGTACAATGACCACTTGAACCAACAATCAAACCGCCTCGAGCGTCTTAATATGCTGCTCCCGAGACTGAACAATTTATTGGGGGACTGTGCAAAACCAGTTTGAAGCTATCGATGTTCAAAGAGTCAAAGTTGACAACGAATTAATAAGGGGAAAAACAGAACCGAAAGAAGAGGTTTTCATTACGCCTCGTTCTTTCCCACAACTTCGCCAGAAACTGCCACCGACTCAGTCTCCGAAACCGAGATTCTTTTTGACAGGTCGACCATCCACACATACACCCTTTCGTACACCATGAACGTAATCGCCTGCCCAGGAGCAACGCGCAGCACTCTCGGCACCAAGCCCTTATAGAATGCCGTGACGCCTTCGTTTTTGTAAATATCCCCCGTAACTTTTACGAAACGCGTCCACCCTCGTTCCGTCGATGGTGTCTTTTGAATCCTTGTTTTGATTGTGTCGATTGGCGCGTTAAATAGCGGGCCGCACGCACCAGAGATGAAGCCCATGACGAGGTGCTGGTAAGCGGGAAGAGTCTCGCCGACCTCGGGCTGAAGAGCGTGCAGCTCGCGCTTGAGGAACTGATAGACAGTGAAGTTCGCCGCTTGATTTGTAGCTTGGCGTAGAGCCGTGAGGGTAACGCCCTTGTACAAGGAAGACAGTCCTTCTTCCTTCACCATCACGTACGCGCAGTGCGGCGCGTTGCGGTATTTTGGAATGTCGAGAGGGTCGGACATGGAATGCCGTTGAGCCTGCAGCCGGATTTTGATGACATCCATTGGCGTTACAACCAGGACCGCTTCAGTGACGCCCGCACCGAGGCCGGCTAGCGAAGGAAAATAGGAAAACATATCAGTCGATTCTCTCTGGAGCAACTTGGAAGGTACGAAACCAACCAATAAACACGCCCCCAGAGGAGGTCTTCTTGGTCTCTTTATCCGCCAAAAGCTCCTTGTAAAACTCGAAAGAGGAGAACCGAATGGCCATTTTCGGCACGATGCCACTGACAACTGCACCCAGTCCTTTGTAGAGGGCGAAGAAGCCTTCCTTCTGGACGATCTGCATACCGACGCCAATGAAGCCCTGCTTTGGTGCCTTTTTTGGAGCAGCGAGTGAAACACGCAGAGCGGTTAAACAATGGCATTCGGCACGATGGACGAGGATTATTAATGAACCTTCGCTGCAGCTCCCGTTAGATTCTTGATGACCTTCCCGCTTCTGAGCTGCAGCCTGACTTTGATCGTGTCGAGGGGGTGGCACGTGAGTGCCTCGCAGCAGCCGGCAACACCCCCCGCCAGGAGGTGAATGGCGAGGGACCGTTTAGGCTTGGCGGCGGGGGCGGCAGACTTGGACGACATGATGTGCAGAGATCAGATGTTGTGTGCAACTTCAATCCAACGCAACGTATCGTATGGCGAGGTCGATGGTGGGCGTAGTATTAAGAGATCAAACAACAGCGAGAACAACCAACGTTGGGACGTGAGTTTGTTCGAAAAGATTTAGTCTACGGTGGGATAGAAAGGTGTGAGCGGTCGAAGCAGCAGCCTTACGTCTTGTGGTATCTTTAAATAGCAGCAGCTGCAAGTACAACCGAACAAACGCGCTCTCCGCTTCTGTTGTGTGGGCGTCACTGAACGTGTTGGTGACGCTAACTCGTTTTCTGAATTTTACAATGTGTGTTATGAAATCAGTGGCTTCGTAGCGCCCTCTGTTTGTCTGTCTGTCCGTCTGTCTGTCTGTCTGTCTGTGTGTCTGTCTGGCTGCCTGCCTGTCCATCCGTTCCACCATCAATCTTTCTCACAACCAACATGACCAAATCACCAACGAAACGGGTCCCGTCCCAACCCGCCCCGTTTGCTCGTTCTGTTACCGTGACGTCACTCTGCTCTCACGCCAGCTTGTCGTCGATGGGCTCTCACGTGGGGGAGACCGGAGCACTCACGGCACACGTGAATCTGCTAGAAAACGGCGCAACCCGCGGCAAGTATATTTACATTTTTAAGATGCAGATCTCCTGGAATTGCATCGGTACGAGCAAATGGTATGATACAGGGGAGATGGGGGTAATTTGGGTTTATAATTAAAAAAAGGACGATTCGGGGTGTAATTGGGCTTCCCTCTTTTCTCGTGTCGCAAAGTGTTTGATTCAGGCAGGGTTCCGCCAAGATACACTACAATAGCACATCATCCATGTTCTATTATCGAGGAAGGTGGGGGCTGGGTCTCCACAACCCTCCCGCTCTCCTCTCGAGTCTCGACTACCCACACCCAGAGTTAGGAAAGCAACAATCCGTTGCCTTCGCCGGACAGCTCTCCGTCGCTACTGGTGCGAGCCGCGCTGAGATCCAATGGAGCAGTGGCGCGATCGCCGAAGTGGGCTGCACGTTCCAGATACACCAGGGCCATGGTGTGCGGGTAAGGACGGTGGCACACCCACCGTGGGGCGGTCGTAAACGGACAGCCACGGCCCGTGGTACGGACCTCTGGAGCTGATCTGGTCGACGCGGAGGGTGCGGTCGGAAAGAATGCGGCCGACAGCGAGGGCGAGGCGGGAGCCGCCGTGGTGCTGCTGGCCACGACGTTAGTTGGTGCAAGGGCGGCCACAAAGAGAAGGGTCGGCGGTGTGGACCGAGCCTGGTGAGTCAAAGGAGAGGATGCGGTCCACGGTGACTCAGCAATGGAAAGAACTCAGCGATCGTAGCTGCGCAGAGCGACGAACTGCCAGTCATAATGGTGGTATCCGAGTCATCCATCACGAGTGGGAGACACTGTAGGAGCTGGAGAAAGCGGGAAGCGGGAAGATTCAACAGCCATCAACTTCCAAAGAGCTGGCGCGCCAACAAGCCTTGCAACTGAAGAGGAGCAACAGCTGGAGCGTTATATTGGACTGGGCGGTGGCAGGACAAAGCGATACGTACTTGCGGCTGTGATGCACGTTTGTGAGACTATACTCACTCCTTTGACCCTGGGATCCAGGCCCCAGGGTGAAGGAAAGCGAATGATAGGCTAAAACTAACTTTATTGGGCTGTTGTCTAGGGGGTGCTTCAACCCTATCACTTGCCTAGTCCACAAAGTACATCTACTGATCTGTCTAACAGAGGTTTCAAACACAGAATGAACATTCAGAGGGACAATTCTCTGAAAAATCGATACAATAACACCGACTACTTGTGTGGTCGTGGGCTGGTGCAAGGGGAAACAGAAGGGCACTTCCTAGGGTGAAACACCACTGCAGAATAGAAGGGAGAAGAGGGAAACAGGGGTTTTTTATCAAAGGAACCTATTCTCAAATGCAACGGGAGCAGTTAGTACCATGGTGGGACAGACAGGGTACAACCAAGTACCCCTCACTGTGCTGCACTGAGGGAACCCTCGTCGTCGCCAGTGACAGGGGTGGGAGAGAAGGGAGCTGCCTATGTAGAGGTCAGAAGGTCGCCAGCAGAACTTGGATGCAGAAAACACCTGCAACTGAGCATGCACTGCGCCTGGCCACAACCACTCAATCACTTGACCAACAGGCTTGATTCAATTGCACTTGTGCTCACATCTCACTCTCACAGCAATAGGACTGAGGCAGGCGCTGATAGGTCAAACTCTCAGGTGTCAGTGGCAGCACTCTGCGCTGCCACTGACACCCTTGCAGGGGCAGGAAGGTGGGGACAACAACACCGTTGTCATCGCCACCACTACCACTGTCATTGCAGGAAGCAAGCACCAGGGATCCTCACTCCAGCACAGAACTGGCAATGTCACACAGCCGCTGGTTGTCAGGAACAGGGCAGGACAGGACAAGGCAGACAAGGAACTGAGAGGAGTGATGATTGTATTGGAAACAATATTTCACTTGAGGGATGGGACAGGTCCCCCATCCCCCTTTTATACCTTTTGAGAGTGTTCCTTGTCAAGACTCAAAGAAAGTTCCAGAAAGAGCAATTAGTAATGCAATGATACCAATGATACCAATGACAACAAGACAAGTCAGGAAAGCAAAGAAGGTTCCAGAAGGTTCCACAAGGTTCCATGAAGGAATGTTCTAGAAGGTTCCAGAGGTTTCCAGAGGGTGATTCATAACACTGGTGGGGCCAGCTGCATTCCCCACCCACAGCCCCTTTGAGGAGCCCCACTAAGGGACCATGAACACAAACGGGAGTGTACCATCTCTCACTACGCTCAGCCTCATTGCCGCTGCGGATGCGACTTACACTAAGTTTGGTTAGCCGAAAGGCCTAATCTGAATCTAACAAAAAAAGAGTTATGTGAAGACAGTGGTGATTCTAGCTTTGCTAGGCTTTGCTGGCGAGGACAATGTGATTAGAGCACACTCCAATGGGTTCAGAGAAATGTTGAACTGGGGCAGCTCACAGCTGCCCAGGTCAGCTGACTTTTTTCTCTGTGTGCAACACACTTTGTCTGCTGTGCAGAGACCTCTGTCCAGGCCACTGGGCACCCACTGGTTGATTTGAAATGCCCCTGATGATTTCAAATCATTTTTCCTCTGTGGGAAGACTGGTCACTGCAAACAGACCTCTGAACAGACCTTGGTTGATTTGAAATGCTCTGAATATTTCAAATCACACTCCCTTGTGGGAAGGGGTTTACAATACCTCCCCAGAGCAAAGTCCTGTCTGAAGCAGTTTGCAACTTGTTCAGAAACCGTGTTGTGCGCCAACAACTGGAACACGGCGACGGCTGCAAGTGGTGGACGACTCCACCACTTGCAGCCATCGCCAACACAGCACCAAGTAGCAGCAAACACAGCAACAGATAGCAGCTAATTGGCGGCTGAAGTGTCTAAGAGAAACTGGACGAGGATTGTGAGACTACACCGAGGTCTCAGTGATAAAGTCTAGGATTTTATTCGCAAAAACAAGCGTACCTGTCATAAAACTGCAAGGATCAGGACCCCTATTATTGCTCCCGGTTCTTTAGTTTCCAAGGCGTTATCAAAGTGTATTGCAGCTAACCCGTCTTTATTATTGGGTCTGCTTTTACTACTTTCGTCTTAACAGTTTCCGTTGCACCAGGGTTTTCTCAACATATTTTCTTTTTCGGTGACTAACGGAGACTGCCCGACTGCCTAGGGATGGGGTGCCTGACAGGCCGTACCCCAAGCCTGCCTAATTTATTATTTATTTTTGGCACTTGTACATACACGCATAGGGTTGGGGGGGACTTAGAGCATTTGTGGTGGATGCTCCAAGTCAGGGGGGTTGACTTGTCAATTTTCTCTCTCTCTGTTTTGGGCCATTTCTCTTTTTCCTTTTTTCTTCAATCTGATTTCTGTCCATTGGCACCAATACAGAGTCCCTTCAAATCCATCTGGCTCGCAAGGTGAGGGTAGTGAGAGATGGTACACACCCGGGTGTGTACATGGTCCCTTCGTGGGGCTCCTCTTAAGGGGCCGTGGGTGGGGAATGCAGCTGGCCCCACCAGCGACTGTGTGACATTGCCGGCTCTGTGTTGGAGTGAGGATCCCTGGCGCTTGCCTGCCGCGATGACGGTGGTGGTGGTGGTGACGACGACGGCATCGTTGTCCCCGACCTTCCCGTCCCCGCGAGGGTGTTGGTGGCTGCGCCCGGTGCGGCCCCCGACACCTGAGAGTTCGATCTACAAGCGCCTGCCTCGGTCCTATTGCTGTGAGGGTGAGATGTGTGAGTACGAGTGCGATGCGATAAAGCCCGTTGGTCGAGTGATCGTGCCGACGCAGCCCGGCGGGGTGCGTGTACGATCGCAGGTGTTTCCGCGTGCGAGTTCCCTGCTGGCGACCTTCCGACTCCTACATAGTCGACTCCCTTCTCTCTCTCCCCCCTGTCGCTGGCGACGACAAGGGCTCCCGCAGCACCGTCCGCGACGAGGGGCACTAGGTCGCGCCCTGTCTGTCCCGTCGCTATTAACCGCTCCTGTTGTATTTGAGATTAGGCTCCTGAGATAAAAACCCCCGTTTCCCTCTTCTCTCTCTTTATTCTGCGGTTGTGTTGCGCCCTCAGGAGTGCCCTTCTGTTTCCCCTCGCATCGGCCCGCGGCCACGCAAGTAATCGGTGCTCCAGCACCGATCCTTCAGAGGATTGTCCCTCTGAAGTTCATTCTTTGTGTTTGAGACCCCTGTTAGACAGATCAGTAGGGATACTTCGTGGACTAGGCAAGTAGTAGGGTTGAAACACCCCCTAGACAACAGCCCAATAAAGTTAGTTTTAGCCTATTATTTGCTTTCCCTCACTCTAGGGCCCAGATCCCAGGGTCAAAGGAGTGAGTATAGTCTCACAGGATGCAGCAGCAAAGGAGGATACTAAAATGACGAATAAACAAAAGCTGAAGCACTTGAGGGAGGTGTGAAAGCGTGGGACCCAGACGCCTTCATAGGCTCTAAAATATAGGGGAAAAGCCAACAGAGTGTTAGGTGGAACTGACTGGTTAGCAGCAAGAGGCTTAAGACGGACCCGAGCCTATTGTGACTGTCAGTTATTGTTCTCACAATGCTCATGGGAGAGTGAACTGCCAATGCAGACCTGGGCGCTGGCTTGCGCTGATGACAAATACTCTGAGTATTAAGTGGAACGGAAACCCAGTGTCAACAGTTTTCCTCCTCCACTGCTCAAGCAGATAATATAGGAGAGGTTTTTACCCTGTGCCAGTCACACTTGCCGTGCAACTATTACAGAGTGTATGTCATCATCATGTATCAATAATTCATAACAGAGTTTTTTTTGTCTTTCTCTCCAAGTTGGGGGAGAAGGACCACCCACAAACACACATCTCCACTTCATTCACTCCTTCCACTCACTCACTCAGACTGTTTACACAGAGGAATTAGTAAAGCGAGAGGAGTTTTTGTTCCAAACATCGAAACCCAAATTACCCCTAACTCCAGTTTTGACTGAAAGTAGCGCGTCATCCAGCCGTGATGTCAACTTCATTCAAAAACGAAAAGCGCTCATTTCACACTCAAAGGAGAAGAGCACCGTCGGAGGTGCGCTTTGGTCTATCTCTTCCCTAATGGGGTGCTGGGGAATCTCATAAAGAGGAACCAAAAGCGACGAAAAAGGAGTCAAAAATAACCCACATTCTCTCCATTTCCCCAATAGTGAGAGCCCACAGACAGTTGAAGCAAGAGCAGACGAGATGGCCACTTCAATTCCCCCAATGGTGAACAAAAGAGAAGAAGCTGACTTCTTCAAGACATTTACAATGCGACATCCACCTTATGAATATTGTCACTCTTCAAATTCGTCCTGCCACTTCGGTTCGGTGTGCTGGACGGAGTCTTAGGAAGATAGAGGAGCTGCAAAAGGCTGTCAGCAGCCACAGGACCGAAGCGGCCAAATCGATCCTGATTGGAGCGGGCGGAATAAAAGGGATTCAACGGTCCATATGAAGGGTCAATTTCTTGCATCATGGTAACTGCTCGATTACTGGATAGAGTCACTGACAAGCAAGGGATGTCTCAAATGCGGGCCGCCAAGGGGAAAACAGGGTGACTTCTCTGTGGGACAGATCAGCCAAAGGAGGGGTTGAAGGTCAAGTTTCCTTTCCGCCTAAACTGTTTGCCAAGTCAGAGCAGAAAAAGGCGAGATCTCACAACCAACTGAAACAACCCCAAGGTGAGATTCACTGGGCCGGCAAGTCCGCGCCATGCGGTGCAGGCTCAGAGGGCGTCCAACCTCACCCGTCATGTATTTCTTCCTTCTCTCGATGGCTCCGCGATCGCAGTTCGTTTGCCCAGAACCCTTTTTTTCAGCGGTTGATGCTTGCCATTTTGCAAATCCATGGTCTTATGGCATACGCATTCCGCCTGCCGTGATCAATCACTTTCACCCTTGCGTACCAACCCTTCCAGCCGCATTTACCGGCTGTTTGACGACTGGTTTCGGTTATTAGCTCCTTGAAAAAAACAAATCCACAGATTTGATTTATCCGCTGTCCACAACTCCTCATACCATCGGCTTTGAATCGAATAGTTCAATTACGGACTCTGCAAGGCCTCAGCGAGCTTTATGGAGACTGTGCGTTATGCTGGTATTGTCTTGTATCGGATTCAGAAGTGGGTTATGGCGTTCAACCTTGGATTCCAGCTCCATTCTAAACGGTCCATAAACCTTCAGATCGATCGAATTTTTTTTAGTTAACGACTCTTATTCTAATAAGCGGCACTGGGCCCCTCCGAAAGGAAAAGTCATTGGAAACGAGGATCCGCTCAAGTTGAGTTAATTTAATATTGCCAAACAGTTCGTCTTCCTGACTCGACATAAGATGTGCGATCCGAGAAACTGCTGATATTACAGGCGTTTCTGCGAAGAGCTTTTCTGTGGAGGATTCTTCCATATTTCGTGTCGAAATTAAGGTAACACACTTTTAGCCGGAGGGAAAGAACTCTAATTGCCCTGTCGCACATCAGTATTTGTCGGGAACCACGCCTAAACATGTGGTGTACTACCTTGGATGCATTTCCAGCCGGGAACGCATTGCCCCTGGTGGTATGGCCGGCCTGAACGCAGCTTGGTTCCCACTGGCTCAAGCCCAGGATAAGTGCTTTTACAAGAATATGCAGGAAGTGTTGCGTCAAGCGCTCCTTCAAGTTGAAATTATTCGTGCGCGAGCACCGCCTTCACCCCCGCTTTCAGCATTTTCCGGCGGCAACGGATCAGCTGCTGCCAACGGTCGAGCTAACAGCGGCGAAGTCAGGAGAGTTACTTCGCGCGGTGGAATGGCTGGAATGCCTGGCGCGACCCGCAGTGCTGGAGGCGCAGCTGACGGATCCGGAAAATCCTCAGACAGTACCATTTTGTCTCCTCGTGGCTCTTTGTCCGGTGCTCGTCGCAACCAATCCAGTACGCAGCAACCGCTCGTCCTCGCCCCAAACGGTTCGTCAGCGCGAGGCTGGCGATCTTCACGTACAAACGAAGTCGAAGGCGAAGAAAGATCTGGCCAAAACGTAAAAAAATCGACGGCATTGACTGAAAGTCCACTGTACAAAACGCGTCTTTGCGAGCGGTTTGAAACGGAGGGAGATTGCTGTTACGGACCGCGCTGCACTTTTGCGCACGGAGCGGTGAGACTCTTTGAGGTTGAATCAACGAAATCTTCTCCTTACGTACGAATTTAAACTAGGGTGAGCTTCGCGACCGTTCCACTTTCATTGGGATCTCCGCCAACCCCGAAGGGCCTGGCGCTAGTGTTGAAGCAACAAGTCGAATCATCCCAACCAACGAATCTGCACCTTCTGTAGACCCTGCCGCGCTTTACAAAACCCGCATGTGCGAGAAGTGGCAACGCGACGGGTTTTGTCAGTATGGCCCACGTTGCAACTTTGCACACAGCCCTTCTGAGCTGCGTGAGCGCGTTGTGACTGCCCCATCTGCTCGTGCGGCGGTATCTGGAGCGGTGCGAGAAGTCGAGGGTGTTATCGTCTCAGCAGCACTCTCTTTGAAAACACCAAATTCGCGTAGTTCGGGCATCTCCGGAACAGGGGCGAATGCAGCTCTACCCAGTGGTCCCGCTGCAAAGTCAGTCCTAGCCAGGATCGGGATTTCTGCGACAGTATCAAACGGCGGGAAGGTTCCATCGTCGAAGTCGAGCTCTGGTGCTGGTTTTACGCATGCGAAGAACAAAGAATCGACTCAAAAAGAAAATGTCGTGTCGTTTAAGAATTTTTTGAACAATCGCGACAAGGTGAGTTGAGTAAGACGCACCCGGTCCCGACTAACTTGCGGGGCTTCGTCCAGACCTCGGGAACAAAAAAGGGGCTTGTAATTGCAGCGAGCAACTTGTCTGCGTCTGAGAAGGATTTATTCAGGTGTGTGCCATCCCTATTGCTTAGGTTCCTTCGATTCTTATTCAAAATAGGGTTCCGGATTTGATTTCAGTGACGGAGGACGAAACTGTGGTCGATAATGAGGACCTGCAAGACGCTCGGTTGAGCGGCGAGCACAGTGAAGGGAGCGAACCCGACAAAAATGAAGTCTCTGATTCAGAGTCGGGGTCTGACGGTGGGGTCGATTCTGACGACGAGGATGTTGATGCTCCTGCAATCCTTCCTCCATTTGCCAACAAGTCTGAAGAGGTGGTCTATGCGGCATTATCGGCATACTTTTCCGCAAGGACCCCATCAACCGTGCAGGCAGACGTAAAGCAGGTCACCCGCCTTGAGTTCAAGCACGATTTGCCCAAGCCCTCCCTTTTTGCAGTCCTTGTCCCGTCGCTTTTTCCCGTTAGCCTCAGCGTGCTCTCATTGTTGGAAGAAATCGAGCGCAGGGCCGAGCTTGTAAAAGCATTCGTGAGAAGCAACGGGGACGAGGTATTGCTGCTGAGGACTTTTGGAAGGATCTTAAAGAGTTGCAGAGCCTGGAAGGCTGGCGCAGAGAATATTTGGAGGGCACTGTGCGAGGCGAAGGTTGTGACCCTTGCCGTTGCGATCGACTGGGTGAGAGAGTCGAGCGGAATGGACGGATCTGAATCCTTTTTGGAATGGGCGGAGACTCTGACTATCAAGTGACAAAGCCAAGCTCCCAGCTCGGTCATTTCTTTCATTTATTGCCTCTGATTCTTCTTTTTTCCTTGTTTCTCTCATCCCTTTCCTTGAGGCCCACCTGTTTACTACAGTCGCTTCACCCCTCTGCACCAACCCTATCCCTTTATCCTTCTGTTTTTTTTTTTTTTTTTTGCTCAACACGAAGCGCGCCGTAACAGTTTGCATCAATTTTCTCCTTTGGGATGGCGGCCTGCTCAACCAAATTCATCATCTCCAATGGGCATCAGGGAGAAGATTACGAGAAAAGCCAGGCTCTAATATATTCATCATCGCAAAGCCCAAGGAACTCCCTCACGAACCCAGCTAGCTCGAGGGCATCTGCACCCACGTTTTGGAGGTTGTATTGTACTCGTGATTGCGGAAACTTGTCCGCGAGACGCTGGAACCTCCGTACTCCATCTGGAGTACGCGTTTTACGTTAAACGGCACGTAGACGTCGATCCCCTCGAAAGTGGAGCGACGCAGCGGAAAGAGGTCTCGAAAGTCGTAAAAGTGCAGCGACTTGCACGTCAACCACATTTGCGCGTCGGGTGGGTTGCGCATGGCGTCGGCGGGGTCGACCGACGAGGCAAGCGCGGTGATGTCGAGGAACCGGCCCGTCTTGGTGTCGATGAAGCGGGCGTCGATGGCGTTGGGCTTCTCGTGCCAGCGGTGGATGCGGTTCGGGTTGACCTCGAGCAGGAATCGGCCGTCGTCGCCCCACCTTGCGCCGTGGTGGCGAGCGGCGAGGGTTTCGAGGTCGCGGAGGGTCATCTGGAGGTCAATGTCGTCGTCCCACGGCAGGGCTGCGCCGGACCACCACCAACCCATGAGGGTACCGTGGGCGAGCCACGCGGTCGTGTGTGTGGCCGCGGCGAACGCGGACCACGCGGCGACGAGGTCCGTCAGCGCCGCGCGGACCTCGTGCCGCGGTGCTCCCGGCTCTGACATTTGGTGGGTGCGGCCAGTGATGGGGTCTTTGACGGCGACTTTGACGCGCGCGCGGGGAGTGCCGAAGCGCTTGTCGCGGTGGTAGTCTTCCCACGCTTCGACAAAGAACTTTTGGGTTACGAAACCTGGGGAGCCGGCCTGGGCCGGTGCTTTCTCTGCGGGGGCCGCGGCGGGACCGGGCCCACGAAAGGGATTGATGGTTGCGGTCGGCGTCGGAGCGGTCATGGGTGGGGACGGCCGCGGCTCGGAGAAGATGGCGTCGCAGGTGAAAAAGTGGTTCCGCGTTGGGTACGGGCCCAGCCATCGCGTTGATGTACACGTCGTCGTTATCAAAGGGAAGGAACGGGGAGGACAGCCGCCCAAGGCCAGTTCCGGCACCCGTCACGTTAGCGAACTCTTTTAGCGATCGCTCGGACCAGGTGGCTGCTGGGGTTGAGCAGTTGACAGTTGCATGGCCGCCGGCGGACGGCGTGCTACTTTTGAATAAGACCCACGGAACGGATAGCCGTCGAGGCCAGGAGCTTCCGAGTGCAACAAACAGGAAAACCTGAACCAAGACCACAAGGCATAAAGCCAGGAGGGCCTTTCTATTGAACGAGTGTGAGACGGGACGTGTGGCGGAAGGCTGTTTGGAAGGTGTGATAGAATGCGTTGACGCCTCGCGCTGATGATCCGCTTGACCTGATGAAAAATCGGACTGCTCCTTTCTTGGAATGGGGTGTTTGTATGGTGGTGGTTCTGCGCGTGGTGAAGAGATCGGTGGAATTTCCAGGTGGACGTGTGTGGGAGAGCTCTCGCCGGGTGAGAGCAGAGGAAGCCTCAACGCCTCGTCAGGGTGGCCAAAGGGTGAGCTCATGTGTTCTGGCCGGCCGTTCCTCAATGTACACAAACAGAACCGAGAGGACGACGACTAGGGGGACAGGGTTCACGTCGTTCGCCCGACGGCTATTTTAATGGCGGCTGTGGGAGGAGTGGGAAGGTTGCGTCGAAGAAGGGACCGATAGTTGGTTGGGCGGTGGAGATGAAGTGGGCGGCGGAGTTTCACTTCTTCTCGTTGTTGTTGTTGTGTGTCCTTGTTGTTATTAATCCTTCTTCGTCGGCGCCTTCTTCTTCTTCTTCTTCTTCTTCTTCTTCTTGGCAACGGCCTTGCCGCGCCTCGACCAAATCGCGAACAGCAAAGAGAGAGAGAGAGAGAGAGAGAGAGAGAGAGAGAGAGAGAGAGACAGGCCCCGCATGAGTAGGCCAAGAAATGCCCTGGATCCTGTTGTGTGTTATCGGACACGGTCTGTCTGTCTCCCCCTCCCTAGCCTGTCTGTCCATCTGTCTTCCTTCTTCCGTTGCGTTGCGCCAAGAAAACAGAAGCCACCCGAAAGAGGATGTTTGTGGTGATTGGCTGAGTGAGTGGGAGACAGAGAGACTTCCTCAAACATAAACAACAAACAAAAGCAAAATTTGTTGCCGGCGTACAATAATCCTCCGCATCCGGGTTCCGCATCGCATTGAGGGGAAGACAAGACCGAGAATTGCGAGGCTTGCAACTCCAAAAACAGGGACTTGCCTTTTTAGGTGTTAAAACCCAAAACTAAACATGGCCCGCGCAGTATAATATATAAGGTATGATGGAAAGAGGAGGGAGGGGGGACATTTTTCTCTGAAACCCAAAACTAAACATGCCCCGCGCCGCATAATTGTAAAAGGTATGATGGAAAGAGGGGCAACAGGAGCAACCGATTTGTAGTTGTCGTGGGGTAGTGTTGAGCTATTAGCGTTGCGGACAGCATTATGGTGTAAGGGTGAAACTGACGGACGGAGGGAAGTTACTGCTGCAAAGAGTCGTCATTTCTACAATTCGCCTCGCCACATTGCCCGACGCAAGTTCATACCCATCCTCAGTCTTTGCCTGGCCGTGGTAGAGTTTGGGCCGTTGTTTTCCTTGTCTCTTTCACTCCCAATCTCCTCGAACGAGCATGCGTCGCCATCGTCATTCTCATCTTCATCGTCAAAGTCGTCCATCGAATCCATGTGAATGATGCCCGCTTCCGCTCTTCCCTCGCCTGGTGACGGGCGTGTGCCATCGCGTCCTTGATCGATTGAAACTCCAGTAGCAAGGCCTGTCGAACCTCCTCTCGCTTTTGTCATCCCACAGGCCTGACCCGGACCGCTTCCTCCACCACCGCCGCCACCGCCGCCTCGTCGCCCGCGTCCCATTGTCAGCTGCAACTTGTCCGCCCACCATTCGCGCGAAGCTTTGGTCCACTCGGGAAAGCGGACCAACCCTCGCCACCACCCTTCGCCGGCCGCCTCACCGCCGCCGGCCAGCCCACCCACGGCTCGGTAGCCGTCCACGCCGCCAAAACCCCCATCAGCAGCAGCACCACTTCCCAAAGAACCATCCCCCGCACCGTCTCGCCGCGTCCCGACGGTCAAACGGCGGCCGTGCGTAAAGCGCTGGAGGATCGCCTGGGCAGTGAGGAAGCGAAAGTGCGACCGAGACTCTTCCGCCGCCGGAGCCACTTCGGCGGGGACGTTGACCGAAGTGGACGGAGGGTCGAATTGCGGCTGGGACGGGTCCGGAGCAGAAGTACCAAGAGGTTCGCCCGCCGAGGCGTCGGCAGTTGAAGCGGACTGAAGCTCTTTCGATTCGAAAGGCGCCGTTTGACCCTCGGCACGTCCTTCCGTTTTCGGTTCTGGGGAGGTAGGCGTCTCTTCGGAGGCTAGTCGGTTCACCCCCACAGGGGAAGATGCCCCAACCACGACAGTCCCTCCCCATTGGGCCTCCAGCTGAGCTCTACGTTGCGGAGCTCTTCGACGAAGCTCCGCGAGGATAGCCTCGGCACGTTTGAGCCGTTCCAGGCCAAGGACGGTGTCGATCCATTCAGGTGTGACCATGTCTGTGGACGGAAAGTTTCTTGGTCGATATAAGGATGATGTTCGTGCGGACGCGGGTGAAGAGAGCCAGTGACTGAAACGTATGTCGCGGGCTGTCGCGCGCTGAATCGGGTCCAGTTTTAGCATATGCCCTATGAGGTCCCTTGCGTCTTGTGAGTGAATTTGATGTCAACATAGGTAGATGCGGTCCAAAGCGGATAGTTGCTCACCTTCGGAGAGGAAGTCTGGGTACCGCACAGCTCCCTTCATGACCAAGATCTTCAGCTGTTTGAAGCTGTCGTGATCAAACGGAAGCTCTCCGACGAGGATTCCATACAGGCAAACACCCATTGCCCAAATATCCACCTCTATCGGTTGCGAGTGGGTGGAGATTGCCAATGAGCCAGCATTCTCATAAAGAAATCTCCACCAACTAATGGTCAAGGATAAGGGCCACAAACCTGGTCCTTTATAGGGTGCGCTGGAGTAGATTTCCGGGCTTGCATAGCAAGGGCTGCCGCAGGTTGATCGTTGGGAAAAGTTGGGTGAATAGAAAGTCGAAAAGCCAAAATCTAAAAGTATGAGGCGTGAAGAAACAGGATCGTATCGCATGTTTTCTAGTTTCAGATCTCTATGGATCACATTGGACCTATGCATGTAGTCTGTTTGAATTGGAGTATGAACGGGTTTGTTTGAGTCGTGCCATGCAATAAAATGAGGCATCCATAGTGAAACGAACCCACAGCGTCCAGCAACTGCCGAAATACGAAGCGACCGGTATTTTCGTCCAGCCGCCCATGTGTTTCTATGTAATCTGAGAGATCCTGCATTTCCACCGTTTCGAATGGGTTTGGAACAGTGTCAGCTGCGCGTTCAGCTGATCCGGTGCATCTGTTCTTACCAAACCCGGTATATATTCATAGAAAAAGTAAAAATGCCGCCGTCCGATGAAGAACGAGTGCATCTGAATGATGTTGGGGTGATCTAGCAGGACCCCAACAAGGGCCTCTCGCAACATGAAAAGCTCCTTGTGGCATATTCCGTCGGCATTTCGCAGCAGTGGCCTGTTCGCGACCTCCCTCTCTCGTCGCACACATTTGACAACGCACTACCGAAAAAAAAAGTGAGGTTGGGCCGTCATGGTTTGGTGAAGGGTGGCAGAGGATTGAGGACGAGATTGTTAGACCCTGTCTGCAACGGAAACCTGCGCCGCACGTTCGCCACGAAGACAAAAGTAGCTCACCATTTTGCCCGTCGGCGTATGTTTCGCCTTTCGGACAGATCCCGAGCTGCCGCACCCGACTGTCGCCCCCAGCTTCCACATGCCGAATATGAGGCGGGAGCGTCGCACTCCGAGCGTGCCGGCCGTGCTGGTGGACGGCGAGGAGAGCCGGATGAGCTGGGACGCCGCCGCTTCCGTCTGGGCCTTAATGTGTGCCGAGAGGGGCGCCGCTGGCGGCTGTGGAACCGGCGGAGACGGTGTCCTTGGGTCGGTGCGACCCACCGTATTGGCAGAGTTTGGGCTCGCGCGTGATGCTGCTGCTTCGATTTGCCCTGATGGGGACACGGACGCGAGGACATCCGTTTTTGTAAGCTGAACAGCATCGTGACCAAGAGGCAGGGTCTGGTGAATCGTCGCTGGCGACGAGTTGGCCTCAGGATTTTCATTGCCTTTGTCGGGGAGCGGGGGGAGCTGGGGGAGCGGCGAAAGGCGTGGGAGGTTTGGAAGGATATCGATCATGGCTCCCTTCAAGCGGGTTGGCAGCGACACGAGCTTGACGGGCCGTTTTCGGCCTCTGAAAGTTTTCCACAATGAGCAGTGAGATGTTTCCAAGTTTCACCAAGGAATTGTCTCTCCAGAGTTCAGACAATACTAATTCATTGAGTGGACCTTTCCACTGGCAGCTGGAATTACGGGAGTGCGTGATGGGAGCTGGAAAAAGCCTGGAAACAAGACTTCAGGCATTTTTGAGCCCGTTAGGACAACTGACTGACCGTGTTTTGCCTACGAGGCACCGGGTTGATGGGCACTTTTTATTTTGCACAGCACTTCCAATTTTTGCACCACCCTCACATTTTGCTGGTGGTCACGAAATGTGTAACGCCCAGCAACCTTCGCCTTACCGCCTTAGTGAGGCACTGGAAAACCAAAGGCTCATGCGAAGTTGACGAGGCGAGGGGCAAGCATGGCTGCAAATCGGAAGGAAGAACCAGAGACAGAGAAAGAGAGAGTGAGAGAGAGAGAGAGATTGACAGCTGACCCAAAAAAAAACAACATTTATTCTGACTTGCAAACCCGCCCCCTCCCGAAATGACCTGCACCTGCGGCACCGTGTGCAAATGCACAGCGTCCGACCACGCTTGCTCGTGAGTACGAGATGCAGCTGCTCCTCCTCCTTTGCCCCTCAGCCGGATGTTAATCGCCGCGGACGGCGAGAGCAGCGGCGGGCAGATCTCTTCCGCTTTCGCTTCCGAGCAGGACACTCTCCCCAGACCCAACCGCCTTTGGCATGTTGCTGCGTTTCGTTTGTTCCGACCGCTGATGGCTAATGCCCCAATGCCTCCATCATTCACCCGTCTAGATGCAGCAACTCGGCCCGCGATGAGCTTCCAAAGGCTGCTCCCCAGCACGTCTGCGGCTGCCCCGTGAGTTTTTCTTATCTTCCCCCGTATCTGCTCGTTTTTGCTGACAACACGTGCTACATCTTCACATCTTCGTTACTGTCGTTTCTTGTGCAAAGCCTGGCACGTGCACCTGCAAGGCCAACGGACAGGCCTGCTCCTGCGGTTCCAGCAGCAAGGCCGCGGTCGAGACATGTACCAAGCCGGGCTGCTGTGGTGGTGACTGCAAGTGCGCTGCTGGCTCTTGCTCGTGCTGAGCGAGTTTGTGAAGTTAACCATCGAACATGAATAAAAGTACCCTTCCAGCTTGTTTCATTCTCTTGTACTTAACACAGTGAAGTAGGCAAAAAGTATTTCATCATTTTTGTTTGGGAACGGCTAACCACAGACTCCCCGAACTGTGGGAGACCCCCTTGAACCACCTTTCTTGCCTTTTTCATATTTTTCGTTGTTTATTCATTTCTGTGTGAAGAGAAGCTTTTGGTTGGGCAACGCCGATGCCAAGGTGTCTCAGGGTGTGGGCGGAAAAACGGTCGATCGCCTTTCGTTGACTTTGTCTTAGGTGATGGTTTTGTTTTTATTAGAACGCTGGTTCACCACCGCCGCAATCAATCGGGTGGAGTCTGTGATTAGCCCTTCCCTTTCTGTTGTTATTATCATTATGACTGGTCAGGATGGTCTCTTCCCACTGCCAAACAGCGCCTCCAGCCCCTCCTGGGCAGGTCCTGTTACCACCTCAGTCAGCCCAACCCGCTCAATTCCGTGCTTCTTGACGGTGCCGGACGGTTTAGCACGAAGGTCCTTCTTGGAGCCCGAAAGACTATCCAGACTCTGTCCCGGAGACCCTCGCGGCGACGACCGAGCAGTCCCGCTGCCAAACAGAGCTTGAAACCCCTCAGTCACCCCAGAACCACTGACAATATCCTGGAGCTGCACCGAGCGTCGTGTACCGTGGTGGTGGTGCTGCGGATGGTGCTGCGTATTGTGATGGTTGTGCTTAACGCTTCCACTGCGGCTGACGGTACCTGCCGCCCCCTCTTGAGAAGGATTTCCTTCCGGAAGTGGGGTGAACGCCGTGAGCTGCATTTCCTGAAGCGTGTCCATGGCCGTGCCCGTGTCCGATCTCGTACGACTCTTTTCCAAACAAGGCGTTCATGCCTTCCGCGGTGCCCTCGCTGAGAACCGCCGCCATGCTTACACGACTGCACTTTGCGGGAGTTTAGAGCAGTAGTGGGCGTATTCGTTGTGTCAGCGCATCGAGAAGAACCTCAGGAACGTTTCAACCAAACATGGGAGGAAAGGACAGTACCGTGCTGCCATCCTAATTTCTTGTGTTGAACTGTTTTCATAACGTGGTCGTCGGTGGTAATTTAGAATGTGCCAACCAAAAGTTCCACTGGCGTCTGGAAGGTCTTCGGCCATGTCACATCTCTTGCGGGCGAAGTACCTGCCGCACGTCGCCTTTGGCACATTTTGCTACTTTACGGGAACCTATACAGCCTTTCACGTGCATCGGATATGGAAGCTGCCACCACCGGAGGAGAACGCGTGGCATCCGGATAAGCAGGCTTCCTGCACTCATGCGTACACCGCCCTCGCCCCGATATACGACAACAAGATCGGCTGGGACGAGTGGCTCATGGGTTTGCACGGCAAGCGGAAGAAGCTCATTGCGATGGCAAACGTGCGCATCTCCCTTTTCCCTCTCTTCCTAACTTTCTCCCTACTTGAGCGTTCTAACACATTCGAAAAAGGGTAATGTTTGCGAAATCGCTGCAGGGACTGGTCGCAACCTCCAATATTATCAGAACAACAAGGCCGTCACTGGGCTGACCCTGACGGACAGCAATCCGCAGATGCTTCAGGAAGCTTTCGGAAAGTTCAAGGAAAGCAAAGGGCACGGTATGCCGCCCACGCACTTTTCGCTGTTGGATATAGTCGAGTACGGTCAGCTCGGGACGGCACCGCAGGGAGAAGCGTCCGCGAGCGGATCGCCATCCGATCGTGGGCACCTTGCCGATGGGAAATTCGACACAGTGGTGGACACGTTTGGCCTGTGTTCTATGAGCGATCCGGTGGCGGGGTTGCGGGGTATGTCGCGGTTGGCAGGTGCGGACGGGCGCATCCTGCTGCTGGAGCACGGGCGTTCGCGACCGGGCGAGTCTTTTGTCAGGCGAGCGGTGCGGTCCAGCTGGCTGGTTGGCCAGCTGAACGTTGTGCTGGACAAGACTGCGCCGGACCACGCGCGGCAGTGGGGATGCTGGTGGAATCGAGATATCGAGGAACTGGTGGAGCGGGCAGGGCTGGAGGTCGTCAGCGCGAGGCGGTACCACTTTGGCACGACCGTGTTAATTGAGGCACGGCGATCTCCTGAGCCAGCCTCGACTTTGGTTTTGTAGTCAGTCGCAGAATTCCGAGCTGTTCGCAACGCCAGGTGGTTTTCCATCGCCTCTCTTGTCAAACAGTCTTGGCTCGAATCTTCGGTTGTTCTTTGGAGAGAGAGAGAGAGAGAGAGGTGGAGACAGACTATGGTTTTTTACCACAACACTCGATAGCAAAACGGTGAAACACGACAACAACAACAACCACATTTGGAAAGCGTGGCGTTGGAGATGGGTGACAGCAACAGCAACAGGAGCAGCAGCAGGAGCCGCAGCACAAGCCAGGTAGGGCGCAACGGAGAGTAGACTGCCGGTTAGGCGGGCGGGCGGGGGTGCCGCGCGAAGAGGATAACGGGGCATCGGAGGGGCGGGCAGGTGGGGGTGGTGAGCGGATGGATGGATGGATGGTGTGGGACACGACCGCGTCTCTCGCGAAACAACGCGATCAGAGACGCCGCAATGGCGGACAGACTGAGGAAACTGGTCACACGCCGCAAACTGCGAACGTGCGCCAGCGCACATCCGATCACACATACTTGCACACACTCTCTCACGCATTCGCACGCCGAAAACACACTCTCAATGCTCCTCGCCCCCACCGTGTAACCCCTGAAAAGCAGGCCAACGACAAATTCGTCAACAAGTGTTTACGAGTCATTTTCATCGCGCTCCTAATCGATATCCTGGCCTTCACAATCATCCTACCTTTGTTTCCTCGCATCTTGGAGCACTATGACAGAGTGGATGGGGCGAACGAGGTTCGTTCTGCAGCCTACCACCCGACCTGCCTCACCTTCTGCCCTTATCCCCCAGAGCTCTGCTTACTACCAAATGCTGTCAATCGTGAGAAAATTCAAAGAGTCGATCGGCGCCACTGGATCACGAATGGACATCGTCATTTTTGGTGGACTCCTCGGTTCACTATTTTCATTTCTTCAGTTCGTCAGCAGCCCATTCATTGGAAGTTTAAGCGACAGATACGGCAGAAAGAACGTGCTGCTTATTAGCATGATTGGCAATGCCGTGTCCATGGGTCTATGGATTGTTTCCAAGTCGTTCTTAGTGTTCGTCCTTTCGCGTGTGGTTGGGGGTCTTACCGAAGGGAACGTCCAAATGTCGATCGCCATGATATCCGACATTACCACTCGAGAAACACGGTCACGGGGTTTGGTAGGAGAAGAGCCGCGTTTCCGCCAATTTAGATTATCTGCTCACTCTCCGTTCACAGGCATTGGTGGGAATCGCCTTCTCCATTGGATTCACGGTCGGACCCCCACTCGGTGCATATTTCGCGTCAGTAGACCTCATCAAAGTGTTTCCTGCGCTGGAGGGCTGGCCCATCAACAGCTACTCGTCGCCAGCCCTCTTCGCCTTTGTCCTGATCGTCATCGAAAGCATCTACATGGCGATCGCACTCCCCGAAACACTCAACTTCAAGAAGAAGCGCCATTCAGTTGCGCCTGCAAAATCGTCGGCCACCTCAGACCCTTCAGCAAGTGACGCAGGCGACTCAACGCTTCGAAAGCGGTCGACGAAAAAGGATCAAGGGGCGAGCAAAGAATCTGCCAACGCGACCACTCCAGTTGCCATTCCAACTGCAACACCAAACCAATTGTCTCTACTGCATTTCTTGTTTCTCTTTTTCTTCTCGGGGATGGAGTTCACTCTCACGTTCCTCACGCACGATCGATTCCAATTCACCCACGTGCAGCAAGGAAAGTACTTGGCTATGCTTGGTATCTTGTCCGCCTGTGTCCAAGGAGGCTACGTCCGTCGCTTTGCCCACAAGCTGGTGAGCTTCGTGCAAGTTCGAATGCGTTTTTTGGGGGGGCGTTTTGCACTCACGTACTTCCAACTGCATTCATTAAACAGGTCGCGGAGCGTGATATTGTCGTTCAAGGAATGATCTCATGTGCCATGGGCCTCGGATGTATTGGCCTTCTCGCAGTGCCACCGGTCCAGTACACCGGTCAACCTATCGGCGCGGCTTGGCTCTATGTCGGTGGAATGTGCCTTGGCTTTACCAGTGGAACAGTAGTGACGACTCTGACCAGTCTAGCAAGTCTTGCAACTGGCTTGAGGAAGCCAGCCGGCCCTGACCACGACGAGGACGAAGAGATCGATGAAGGCAGCGACCGTGGTCGTGTTTTGGGGACCTTCAGGTCGCTGGGGCAGTTGGGCAGATCCCTGGGCCCTCTCGCGGCGTGTTCTGCTTACTGGTTGCTTGGCAGCAAGATTGCCTATGGTGTCTCAGCTGTCCTCATTTTGCTGTTATCTGTGTACAGTGATGCGATTTTGCCTTTTGTTCCCCCGACCGGGAGAGTCCTTCCAGCGAAGAAGAAAAACTGAGACTTTCAACCCTTTACTTCTCTCGACGAAATGTGAATAATTCGCTGGGGAGAGCCTCTGTTTCGAACACCAGCGCTGTAGTTTCGGCGAACACAAAAGAATGTCAGACGTTGTATGTTGCATGTCTCCACACTTTTGTTTGCAAAAAAAAATATAGGACCGCTTCACGTTTGAGTTCCATATTAAGACTTGTTGCAAAAAAAGAGAAGTTCTAGGCTCTATTAAGAAACTCAAGCTGTGCAAGGCGTTCCCGCCTTTTTCGCATCCGCAATAATAACATCGGCAGCTTTTTCAGATGCCATGTAAATGGGAGTAACTTAGGAAAAATGTCAGCGCCCCGGGATTTACGAAATTCATTTCCTCACCAATAAAGATTCCTGGAATTTTGGGGAAAACGGAAGCATCCACGACACGAAGGTTCTTTGCACCGCGTACGCGGAAGCCAGAGTCGAGAACAGCCATCTTGTCGCCATCTTTGCCGATTTTCGCTGTGCAACAAGCGTGGTGGCCCCAGGCGTTCTTCTTGATGTGGTCAATGATTTCGTCGTCGGTGTCCACAGAGCTTCCCGGCACGAGCTCGGTCTTCAGGAACGGCTTGAGAGCGAAAAAGTTCCCGAGGCTGCGCATATTCTTGACCTGCTGCAGCACAGCCTTCAGGTCGCCATCGCCGTCGGAAAAGTAATTGAAGTTGATGTTCGGGCGGACGCGCGGATTTGAAGATGCCAAGGTCACCTCTCCATTGGTGTTGTTGGTACGAGCCTTGAGAGCTAAGAATGACAGCTGGTTCTTGTACTTGGCAAGGTCCTGGGAGTAGCCAGTCCGGTATCCAGAGAAGGGGGCAGCCACTGCAAACAGGTACGTGTCGACCTTGCCGCCGGAGAATGACTTGCGCGTGGAGCCAAGAATGCCGCCGTTTGTTCCGTACACCGCCTGCTTACCCTTGCTCAAAAAGTCCAAAACGCAAGGGTCTGCCGAGTTGCCAGGGAGGAACAAGCACTTTGTGGTAATGTCCCAGTCATCGTTCATTTCGTAATTGACGGAAACCTCGTACCGATCCTGCAGGTTTTTGCCGACGCCAGGGAGGTCAATCCTTGTTGTGATGTTCAGCGCCGACAGTTGAGACTTTGGCCCGATACCCGACAGGATAAGGATTTGGGGCGTGTTGTAACTGCCGGCAGACAAGATGACCTCGCGGTTGACGTAGATTTCCTCCAAATTCGGAAGAGCGTTGCTTTTGTCGGATAGGGGAGAGGCATGGTAAAGTGACTTTCCTTTTGCGACCTGGACTCCGTACGCGTTGTTGTTATCGTCGAGCAAAACCTTGGTAACCAGAGTGTCCATCATGATATCCAGATTGCTAGGGTACTTTGCCTTCGTTGCAAGAAGAAACTCAATAAGTCCAGTGCGGTTTCCATTGAGAATGCTCAGGGGGGCTTCACGCGAGTTAGGTTAAGTTCCAAAGTGACGACAGGCAAACTCACGCAAGTGCCATCCTTCTTTCTCGTTCGCGCCTGGATAGTTGATGTCATCGAAAAGAGTGACAGGAGTGGATAGACCGAAAGCAGCGATGGTGGCCAGAAGCTTCACATCAACTGGAGTAAGCGCAGCTCGTAAATCTGGCTGTGAGATTGGAAGCCAACCACCAGTGCCGTGGTTGCCGAGAATGGAGAGGGCGTAGTGGTTGTCCTCCATTTTCTCGAAATACTTTCTCATGTTGGAGTTCGCCCATGAACTGTCTCCAGTGAGAGAGGCAAGGTCGTCGAAATCAGACTCGAAAGGGTACACCTTATGTGTTTCAAAGCGTCAAATTCCACGACTTTTGCGCAGCGTAGCCCTTACCGCAAACATGGCGTTGTGGGCGGTACAGCCTCCAAGCCCGCTCGACCGAGGGTAGAAAACATTCTGGTTTCCGTACGGAGATCCCGCTGGGTAATGTTGAACGAAGTAGTCCCACGCTTTTAAAAAATAGATTATTAGTCGAAGCACGATAAAGTCAAAATATAAAGAAAAGAAGGGTCATCACCGATGTTGGGATCTTCTGTTGAGAGAGGGTGAAGGGCAGGTGTGGACACGACGGCGTTGTTGTAGGTAGAGCCGGCCTCGATCAGAAGGACTTTGTAGCCGGCAATGGCAAGGCGGGCCGAGAGGGGACCGCCACCGGCCCCCGAGCCGACCACGATGTAGTCATACTTCGACTTGCATGTAGCTGCCGATGCCGAAGGCTGGGAGAGGACCACGGCGACGACGGCGGCGGCCCCTGCGGCCACCACTCGCCGCAAGACGCTGCGTTTCCTGTCAAGTGCCATGGAATCGGTTGAATAGAGGAGTGGGTGGAGGGGTGCCGCTGCAAGACGACGATGATGGCTTACGACTGTGGTTGGGACGATGGGGGTATTAATACTGCGACTTATTTTTACCAATGACCTCATTGATTTTGCCTTTCAGTGTTTCTTTTGCCCTTTTTCGTAAAAGAAATATGACTTTCAATTTCTTTTTGGTTGGTGGGGGAATTCATGGAAGAAAGAGAAAGGCAAAAAAGATTGCACGTCGCCATGCAGACCGCAGAATTTTTCCTCCCTTTTTTGGCGAGGCTATCCGCAAAGATACCTTGTGCCGCGGCGGATGCGGATATTGGGAATTTCTGAGCTCATGGTGTAGTGACGCCATTTAGAAACGAAAAGATGGCTCAGTCTTTTCATTTTTAAGGTTAAAAAACAGAATTAGAAAAAGAAACGAAAAGTTGGGAGAAGAAAAGAAAAGCAGAAAAGCGTAACAAAAAAAAAAAAAAATTTTTTTTTCGTCTTCAAATAAAACCGAAAACGGCTGTTCCAAAGGAGCTCTCTTCCTGTCTCTCTCAATGTCATTGGTGGCAATGAGACTGTATAATGCAGTTGGCACGTAGAATGCTTTCTTGATGACAATTTTGACACTGTTTGATAGAGTAATCCTCATTGAGCCAGATCCCTTCATCTTGAGTGGTGGGGACTCCTCATCTATGGTGCCAACAGTAGAGTCTTTCTCTTCATATGAGGTGAACAGGTGGAGGTCTTTGAGAATGGTCCTTGGGCAGCCAGTGTCAACAACAATTGGGGACTCTCTGAAGACAGCTGAGTGCGATGAGAGGAGGGCAACAGATTTTGGAACATGAGGTGCAGAGCAGAAGTTAGAGGTTCTCTTTTGGTGCACCTGAGGTGGAGGCCTTGGGCCTACTGAAAATTTGACTCCCCTAAATCACTGTAGTCAGACTCAGTCTCATACTCGCTGAGAGACTCTGAGGCGTCCAGGGCTGCAACAAGGGCTACTGGGGCATCTGCCTTCCTTGCAAGGCAGTCTGGCATAGTGGTTCTTGAGGCCACACTGGTGACAGACGACAACACTGTCAACTACTGAAGCATCTCGTTGCTGTTGGTCGACAGTTGCCGATGCTGCAGGTGGGTTGTTGTTGCTGTTCCTCTCTCTCTGGCTGCGGCGACGCTCAGACTGCTCCCAGTTCTGGTGACCACCTTGGTCAGGTCGCTCCTAACAAGGCCTCTCCTGACGGTTGCTGCATTGCTTCTCACAATGGTCAAAGCGAGCATGATGCCGCTCTAACCTGTCTGCCCGTCGGGAGGGGCCATCGTTCCGTCAACCTTGGGGACCACTGAGTAGGGCTGCCTCGTTCCTGGGTCGGCAGGTGGCTCCACAAAGTCTTCAGGGTTGCAGTTGAGGGCCTCCATAATCTTCAGGTAATCGAACAGACCAGTGATGTCTGTGATGGTGCCGTCATCAATCTTGCTCATATAGTGGTTGACTTGGGGAAACCAGTATTTGTTGTTCTTGAAACTTTGGTTTAGTATTGTGGTTACTGTTCAAAACCGAACAGAAGGCCTTTTTTGGATTTGCACCCAAAAATCTGCACAGTTGAATCTGCACAGTACTTTCTCTTAATAAATCACGTGATCTGTCATATTCCCAGGGCTGCCTTGTCACCTTCATTCTCGTCCGCCGGTGCCACCATCCAGGCACGACCTGGTCAAGAAGCAGTGGCCTGTGCCCTCCCAGTGAGGCTGTCGCACTCCCATCGCCAGCACCCATCACTTGGCGCTTGGTTTCAGCAGCTTCTTGCAGACAGCGCCATTGCCCGTCTGTGTCCAGTGTTCCAGCGCCCTTGCAGCCAACCATACCCCCAATATTGAGTATGCTAGTGGTGACAGACTGCATGTGCCTGCAAGGCTCCAGTGCTCCAGGCTCAGCCATCTCTCCTCCTGTAACTTTTGGTGTGCAGTCGCCTGCAACATAGCTTAACCCGCATTGTGAGACTGTGCTCTCTAAATCTCCTCACCCTGGGCTGGAGGTGGAAATAGAGCAATGGCCTAAATACCAATCCTATCTAATGAAAAGGGGCAAAAGAAGGTGTCTAGGGGTCACCAGACAGGAAAATGTATTTGGAGTCTACTAAAGCCCATCATCAAACACAAAAGAAACTCTTTAAACACAAAAAAGAGCAGTTATCACACATCTAAAAGGGAAACATAAGAAAAGTGTGACAAAGGTGGCACAATCACAAAAGAAAGTGCAAAATGCCTCTGGTCCAAGACACAGAGAAACCCCAATGGCAAAGCCAAAGGGACCGAATCACTCAGTAAGGAATGAGACTTAGGGCAACAAAGGGGGCGCCTTAAGGCAGCACCAACCAATCTGTGCCAGCTCCTTTCCAAGGCAGAAGCCAAGGGGGAAGGCAAGAGAGTGGGGAGGAAAGTGGCCAGGTCCCAACCTGTTGGAGCCACCACCTTGGAGCACCAGCTCCCTCTCTGCCAAAGACAAGCCCTAGGTTGGAGGGGGTTGGACACAAAGGGCAAACACAAGGAACAGTTAGTGTGCAGAGATGCCTGTTGGATCAAACCAGAACTGTTTTCCACTTAACAGAACCAGACACATCTTGTCTCACTCCCAAGAGAGGTTCCAACTCAATCCAAGGAGGGGGCACACAGGGTGGGAGACAGTGGGACTCTTCTTGCTTCATCCTACTAGGACACAGACATCTGCCTCGCCAGGCCAGAGGAATCCCCTATCTTAGAAGCAAGGAAGGTTAAAACCCACTCCCACACACAAGTGTGGCACCATGACATCACAGGCATTAATCTGAGAGAAAGAGGGTCTGAACCCAGTGAAGACCAGGCCCACCAGAGGCCACAGGAGCCAACAACCAGGGAGATGGGGGCATACCTGAGAGACCATTTCTGTAGCAGTACCTGACCAGCCAGCTCATTCATATCACCTTGAGAGACCTGGATTTGACTAGATGTATTGACAGGAACCTAGAGGCACCACCACAGATTTACCCTCTATCCTTCCATCACCAAGTGGTTCCTACCCAGTCCAACCTAAGCAGCATGCAGAATGGTGAGGTGCACTGGGGCTTGAACCCAGCACACTGCCATGATGGCCAAGAGGACTTCAACCTCCTGTCACACACCAGGGGACTGCCACCCCCAGCTCATACACACAGTCAGGAAGAAAAGGGCAGGCAAGGGACTTCAGGTACAGTTCTCACAGTCAACAAGAAGGGAGGGCAGCAGTTTAAATAAGAGAGGGTTGGAATCACAGGGAGGAGAGGAAAAAGGAGGGAAAACACATACAAAACAACAAAACAATAAATAAAACAGTAAAGAACAGAATGGATGGGTGATTCACCAAATGGGGCTGAGCCATCAACAAAAAGAGACAGCTCAGAGAATCATGGGGCCATTTCTTGGCAGATAGCCACCAGAGCAGAGTGGAGGGGGGGGTGGAGGAACTGGCAAGAAATGATTGGTGCAGACAAGAAGACACTCACCACAGCCACAGAAAGAAAGGAAGACACACAAAGAGAGACAGTAAACAAACAACTAAATAAAAGATAAAACAAGAAAAAGAGCCAAAACAAAGGAAAATACTAATTGGAAAAATAAGTAAAAATCATCAACAGAAAGAGAAAGAAAAGCCCTGTCTTCTCATACCACTCATATGAGGCATTACATCATGGTAGCTGGGCATCTGGACTTTGCACTTCTCCCACAGAAGTGGTTCAGTCCTTAGTCATTCCAAAAGTGAGGGGTTATTAGCTGGACATGGTGGACTTTGCAGCCCAACAGTCTGCATGTCTCAAACTTGGCACCTTCCCAATTGAAGGGAGCGCTCTAACCACTGAGCAAGGAAGCCCAATGCCAGCAGTTGAGCAAACACTGACTCACTCAGTCTGCAGCCATTGTACAGAATAATAATAATAATAATAATAATAGTGACAGGTGACGCAGGTGCGACAACAAGTGTCAGTCAGTGGCTTATGTGGACAACCAATAATAATAATGAAATAATAATATATGCAGCAGAGTCCAAGCCGAATGCGTGTATAACGCGCTTCGAGACAGGTGGATAATCCTCACAATTATCAGTGAAAAAGTGGGTATACACTCTTTTATTTGAGGTCACAGGCTTGACGGCCTGTCGTCCTCACAGCATGGCTATGCTTGCACTTCATTCCATCCTCCTCCTTTCACACAATTGTTAGTCGTCCTTCCACCCCTCCTCCACCTTCCCCTCCCACCACCCCACCAACGCCTCCCCTCGCAAAGGGAAGCAGTGGTGACGCGACGCGGACGGCGAGTTGGGCCTCGTCGTCGGCGGCACCAGCCTCAGCAACGCCACAACAGCTGCAACAACGGCCGCGGCGGCGGCGACGGCCCCCGTCGACCCGTACTACACGAGCCTGACTCGGTTCGCGGACGGCGGCTGCGGCAGCCGTGCTGGCGCCGTGCTGTCGTGGCGGCGGGTGTACGCGCGGCAGGCAGCGGTGCGGCGGCGGCTGTTCCACGCGGCGACGGCGGCGGGAGGCGGCGGCGGCCGCGCACGCGGACGCCGTGTCGTGCGTCGAGGTCGTTGGGGGCGGAACCGGCTCTGCTGTGGTGGTGTCGGGGAGCTGGGACCGCACGGTCAAGGTGTGGCGGGTGGTGCGCGGTGGAGGTGCGGGGCGCGCGGGTCCCGGTCGCGACAGGGCTGCTGCGGCGGCGCGGGGCGAGACGGGCTGCGACAGCGGCAGAGGCTCGCAGCGGCTGGGGGGATGTACTTGCCTCAGTTCCACAGGCGCGAGGCGGCGGCGGCGGATACCACAGCTGCCACAGCACGTAACAGTTATTCTGCATCAACCCACGCAGTGTGACCCATTCCAACATTCCTGTTGGTAAGCTTCAACCGTCAGTCCCCATCTGCGGCTCAGCCAGTAGCCACTTGCTCTAAGCAACAGCAGTGCATTGCAGCACTGCCCAGGTAGCAGTGAGCCTGCAACAAACAGACGCACAAAACAGTGATAGTAATGCGGTTCTCCTTTGAGCTAGTCGTGGAAGTGAGGGATAGGTGCCTCTCCACCCCCATGCGGCCATAGACCGAGCCCTTGCCTCATCCCGCTCACCGCCTTGCTGTGGCGGTAGCTTGCGCGGCAGCTGAATCCTCACACAATTTGTGTCTGCCCTTCTATTTGTGTTCGATTTTCGACGGAAAGGACAATGCATGGACAGCCATATTCCAACAGTTTTCTGTATATTTTTTTATTTTTTTATTTTTCACATTCACATGTTCCCCACCACCGTCCTTGTCGAAGATGTCGATTCCCCCGCCACCGCACCGCTCCCTTCTGCTTCGACGCTCTCCTCTCCTCCTCGGATCTCCCCTCAACAGCAACCACCGCAGCCACCACCGCCACCACCGCCACCGTCTCTCCACGGCCGATCCGGGCCTGTAGATCCGAACGCAACCGCTTCCTGTGAGACTCTGTCGCCCTTGGGTTCACCCCCACCTGCTGCATCTCCCTCCCAGCCGCCACCTCCTGCAGTGAGTCCAGCCTCCGCTGCTCCGGATGGCGCTACCCCTACTTTCTGGTCCATGTTGTCACTGGTTCTTTCTCCCGCTGCAACTGCAGCAGCCGTGGTCAACGCATCAAAGGGAGTAGGATCCACTGGATCTTTGGTTTCTGGTGGTTCGAACGACGGTCTTCCGTCCATTCAAGTTCCACCATCTTCACCGCCACACCCACAGTACTCATTGTCGTCGCCTTCGACGCCAACTCCGAGGCCAGCGACCGCCGCAAGCCAAAAGAAGCCCAGCAACTCTTTGAGAGTGACGACCGGTGGTCGGACAGGCAATGGTAAAGAAAGGCGCTTGAGCAGCATACTTTCCTGGTTTCCTCCGGTTTCTCCGTTTGCTGAGTCTCGGCAAGATGAGGACCTCACTCCGGACGAATCTTTCAAAAACGGGAAAGCGCTTTTCGAGGCCGGTGATTGGCGCGCCGCGCTGCCGGCTTTGGTGCGCGCGGCCGAGTTAGGCGAGCACGCCGAGGCTATGCGCTATCTTGCGATTTGCAACGACGACGATCACCTCGCCAACCCTGAAGTCCGAACGCAGTGGCTTGCTCGCCGCGATCGAATTTTATCGGATCCGGAGGGCGCCTGCATGCACGCTCACTCGCTGCGCGCCGCTGGTGAGCATGTTGAAGCGGTCTCCTGGTTTCGCATCGCGGCGGATAAAGGCTCCGGCGACGCACGCTACCAACTCGGCGTCTACCTTCGCAAACTCGGTGACGGCGAAGAGGCGATGGAGTGGTTTGAAAAGGCAGCTGATGCGCAAAATGAGCTTGCGTACCTTGCATTGGCGGAAGGTTATGAGCACGGTATTGGTTGCGTGAGAGATCCTGCGGCTGCAGCGATGTGGCGGGAGAAGTTATTCCAGCGAACGCTGGCTTCACAGCAGAATGCCGGACCGTCGACTGCCGTGATAGCTGCCACAGCTGCAGCTGTTCGTACTGCAACCAGCGAGACCCAAGCCCAGGCTCGCCGCGACTTCCAGGAGGCTGTTCGAAGCCTGGAATGGGGCCTCTGGACGCGTGGCATCGCAACGTTGGAAAGGCTGTCAAGACCACCTATTGAATTTGCGGATGCCATTGCCTACTTGGACCCAGACGTCAGCCCCCTGAAGAATCCAACCGGCATGTTTTGGATGGCGGCGCATTTTGAACGAAAAGCCGGTGCGGCGACAGCCTCCGCCGACGAAGCCGAGGGCCGAATGAAGGAGATGGCCATTGCAGCTGGTGGCCCTGATATTGCGGCGAAGGTGGGCGTCGACATTCTCTCAGGACCCCGGACGATCGCGAACGACATGGCGGTGCGCGCAGCCGCGTGGTACGCCAAAGCCGCGAGCCGTGGCGGCACAGTGCCGCGGGAACTTTCGGACGTGCTCGGAGATAAAGTGATGCCACAAGTGGCGGCGCGGCGGCGGCAGGATCAGCGGTACGAAGAAGCTGTTGCTCAAATGGGCTGGGGAAGGTATGAAGATGCGTTCGTAGCAATCGAAGCGCTTGCGAACGAGGGACATCCTGACTCACGAGCCATGCTGGACCCAGAGCGGTCTCATTTGCGAAACCCAGCGGCGGTTGCGGCGCTGGCTGGAAGATTTGAACGCCGAGCAGAATTTCTTGAGGTGCAGGAGGAGCAGCGGCGAGCAGATCTCGACAGAGCTGCTGAACTAGAGCGGTGCCGCGAGCTTGCTTTACCCAACTGTGAAACGGCGATGCCGGCCGGCGTCATCCTTTCTGATGGAACCATGATACCCCGAACAAGCGGAGACGCGGACTTCTTCTTCTCGACTCCAGAGTCTCTTCACCTTCGCTCACTCGCGGCTGCATGGAAGCTAAAATCCGATAGACTAAGAGACGAGATGATTGTGTCTTCAGTGAACCCGCTTGTTCGAGTGACAGAGGGCATCGCCGCACTGGGTGATATGCTGCATCTATCATCCGCGCTGCCTGCCGTCAAGACGGCTCTAGCATCCACAGCCGCACTCTCCTCAGGCAGTACTGCATCGGACGCCTCAGCTTCATCGGCTGCGGGCGCAGCTGCCATGGCGACATCCGCATCAGCTCGCGCTTCAAAACGTGATGCAACGGAAATGGTGTCGAAAACTGGCGACCCGATCTGGGCCAAGCTGGACTCAGAGTACCGTGAAGCCGTCGGCGATGTGGGTTGGGGTCGATACGAGAAAGGGGTCAGGTCTATGGTGCGGCTGGCTCGAGGGGAGGCAGTGGAGGGTGACGGCGGGACTCGACCAATTTACCAACCAGCACAAGTGTGGTTGGATCCATTCCGTAGCGAACTAAGGGATTCAGCTGCAATGCATATCGTAGGCTTACAGTTTGCGGCGATTGCGGAGGCGTGGAAGGACAGTGCATCAATGGAGTCGGTCAGTCCTAAGCCAGCTGTGGTGTTGGTTGATGTAACAACAAATGGGGATGGTGCGGACGACGCAACGGGGGCTGCCTCCAGTGCAGCACCTGCAGCGGCGACTGCAAACGATGGTGCCTGGGCGGCGGAATGGGCCGAAGCAGCATCGGCTGCAGCCTCCGCTGTTGCGGCCGAGTGGTTTAGAAAGGCAGCCGAGTCTGGGGGGCACTGCGGGATGGTGGCTTTTGGCCGCATCCTCATGGATGGGGGCGACCTATGTGTTCCTACCAGCAGTCGTCAAGGTGAAGTAGTGCGGATTTCTCTCGGCGTGGCGCTCGGGGGGAGTTCGTCTGCACCAGCAACGGCTGGATCGGCGGGCGGATGGCAGAAGCGGTCTGTTCGGGATCCGTGGCAGGCCGTTGTGCTGTTCATGAAGGCGTGGGAGACGGGCGGAAACGCCGACGCGGCGTATGAAATGGGCAAAGCTTACGCGCGTGGCGTGGAGGAGAGCGGCAGCAGCGCCGCTGGCGGCTCGAAGCCAGCTGCAAAGGCGGTTGTGGAACGGGACGAGCTCAAGGCGCGGGAATGGCTCCAGCGAGCTGCTGGCAAGGAGCATCCAGACGCGCAAAACCTCCTCGGGGAAGTCTTGCTTCGGGAGGCTATGGTCGCAGGAGGTGCCGAGGGACCGACTTCTGGAGCGGCCCGGAAGCAGGCAGTCGCAGCCGCTGAGCAGTTCAAAAGGTCCGCGGACCACGGCTGTGCTGTTGGAATGTACAATTATGGTAGCTGCCTGCTTCACGGGATCGGTGTCGAAAAGGACGAGACAAAGGCGCTTTTGTGGTTGACCAAGGCCTCGTCAACCAGCAAGAGGAGTAAAGTCTCGTCTTCGGTTCGAGGAGGCGGGGCTTCTTGAAACTGCATCCACCTGGTTTCGTGGCGTTAAGGACGAAACGTCGCTGGTTTTGGGGGATAGTGAACAACACATTCTGTTTCAATTCTGAGACATTTGCATTTTATAAACCGCGCTGGGTCACACTGAAGAGGCCGTTTTGTGAAAGTGCCGAAGAATTGGGAGGAACTATGGTGCGACCGTCATCGAGTAAATGTCACTCGTCTTTAATAGATAGATAGTATTGTGGCCGAGACACGCAACCATTGATTGATTGTTCCCCCTCACCAACACCGACCGCGATGTGATTCTGTCTCAACAAATATGAAGACACGCTGCCCCAGCTCTGCAGCTCTGAAAGAGAGACACAGGCTGTTGTGGGTGGAAGGAGGGAGGCAGACAGTGCGCTGACTGGCAGTGCTGTCTGTGTTGGTCTCTCTTTCAAAGAGACATCGAGCGTGTTGGAGACAGAGCGATCGACATCCACAGAGCGCAGGGACAGACAGCAAGACATTGAAAAACAAAAAAGGGATAGAAACAACAAAAAAACAAAAAAGGGATAAAAGAAACAACAAAAATACGGAAAAAAAAATACTGCAATTCACCGTCCCCTGCCGCGCGACAGAGCCTGGCTACCAGATCAGCATCAGACAGACATCACAAGCGGCCGCTGCAGCAATCCACCAGAACAGCCTCAGCGCCGCCGGAGCCCAGCCTGCTCTCTCCGTCCCCCCCCAGCCCCCAGCCCCCGGCCACCCCCGAACGAGACAGTGTCAATGAGGCTGACAACGCCGTCTTGGGGCCGGGCCATCGTCGCCACAGCGCTCATCGCCCTCTCTCTCCTCCTCGCCGCCCCGCTGCAGCCACTCTCGTCGTCATCGCTTCTTGTCCAAGCGCGCCACCACTCCAAATCCAAAGTGTCGATCCCCGAGAAAACGACGCTCGCCGCGGGCGAGCAGCATGACCGCAACTCGTGGTGCGTGGTCGGCACGCTTCTCTCCCGCCGCCACAAGGTTGATGTGTGCGATGCTGACATCGCCATCGCCAAGCTGTGCCAAAAGTAAGTCGACCTCCGCCCGACCGACGATGTTCGTTGGCCAGAGCGGATTGTGTCTCACTCCCTCGTCGTTGCCATTGAACGCACGG
Organism: Zopfochytrium polystomum; assembly: GCA_025765615.1. Lineage (NCBI taxonomy): Eukaryota > Fungi > Chytridiomycota > Chytridiomycetes > Chytridiales > Chytridiaceae > Zopfochytrium > Zopfochytrium polystomum. The sequence goes on from JAIVFJ010000043.1 coordinate 360,926, forward strand.
ATGTGTGTCTCTATTGACTTCTCTCAATCGATCCCGCACCAAACTTCAGGAAAAAGGCCCGCAAAGCCAAGAAGGCGGCGAAGAAGGCCAGCAAGAAAGCAGGGTAAGAGTGCTGCCTCGGATTTCTTTCTTTATCCATATCCTAGTGTCTGACCTCAACAACAATGCCTCTTGCCCCGGTTCCAACTTGCCTCCTGCTCTGCTCTCCATTTGCAGCTTCAAATGTAAACGCAAGGTGTTCCGCTCCTCGAAGAAGCTATGCCGAAAAGTCTTGAGCGACGGAAAGTTCAAGAACTTGGAGGAGCTGTTCTCTTCAACTCTAGGTGCGTCCTTATCAGACACTCATTTCTTGGTCACTAAGTCTAACTTGATCCACCTTGTCGTATCCGCTTGATTGTATAAGGTTGCAAAAAGGGCAAGTATAAGCCTAAGCATTCCAAGAGGCGATCGCGGAAGAGCCACAGGCATAAGATGAGCGACGACGACGATGGTGGTGACCGGAAGCGCAAAAGCGAGGACTCTGAGGGCGGAAGTGATGGCGGAAAAGACAGAGGCGACAGCGATTCCAGAGGCAGCGGCGGCGACAGCAACGGTGATGATAACGGAGGAAGCAGCGGCGGCGACAGTGGAGGCGACAGTGGACGCGAAAGCGGAGGGGACAGCGGAGGCGACAGCGGAGGCGACAGCGGAGAGCGCGGCAGCGACAGCGGTGAGAGTAGCGACAGTGGGGGGAGCAGCGAGGGTGGGAGTGACCGCGCCGAGAGCGGAGGTAGCGGAGAAGAGTAGGAGAGGCGAGATTGAGAAAGGGGTTTGGTGTCTGTTCCGTTGTTCAGTGTCCATGATTCGTCAAATACAATGTTTTTTAAATGGGCTGACTTGCATGAGTTGCTGAGAGCTGATGTGGCTGGGTGTGGTTGGGTGAGGCTGGTGCTCACTTCCCTATTTTGCACGTGTCTGCACTGTAGTTTTTGAGGAACCGCAGCGGACGACATTTTTATTTTGCGTGATAATTTAGTGCAATATATAAACAACAGATCACAAATCCATTAGAGTGGCATCCACCATTTGTACCAATCAATGGTTTGGTTATTTTTAATTATCCAATATGAAACTGGAAACCTTATCTGCCAAGGGGAGAGTCATTTTTGGACCACAGTGAGGGTGCCAAGCACCTCATTGATAACAATCTTTACACAAACAGATCCAAACATATTTGATCTCATATCACCATAAATAGTCTGAACCCCACAATCAATCTCAATTGGATTTCCACGCAAGACCAACCCTCCGATCTCCTCACTAAACCTTTACCTCTACTTTCTCTTCTCTTTGTTCTCTCTTTGGTCTTTGCCCCAATCCTTTTTCGTCATCTTAACGATACGTTCCTCTCGCCCCCAATATGTACCGCTCCTATCCTCTGCTGGCACAGTTTTGTCTACAGGGTTGTGAGATTCTCATGCATCTGACGTCGGGTGTTGGTCATAGTTAAGGTTCTTCAGCTCTTACTTTACTATGATTCGGTATAACACTTTGTATAGTTTCACATGAAGTATGACCCTATCAGAAGAGGAATTGAGTTGTTTCTCCAAGAAGTGCAATAAGAATCACTATGTTTGTGATAGTGAAAGAGCTATTTGCTTCTTGGTTACAAATTGCAAAAGTAGTCAAGGCCATTTGGCGTTTCTCCAAATAGAACAAATAAAAATTAGCCCGAAACAAATACAACAAAGAAGAACTGGGCATGGCTTTCTGCTTCAATGTAAATGGAATTTCTCTTCTCTAAATGTGTACATAATCTTGTAAATGCTTCTTATCTCTTATCTTTTCTCCCTTGTCAGTGTTGCATTGTCATTAATTTTTCATTCTTCCTTCCTTTCATTTTTCTTCAAACATTCTTCCTCCTTTCTTCTTCTTTCTTTTTCTCTTTTTCCTAACGCCACTCTCCCCAGGAATAGCTGCCCAGGAGAAGCAGCCTCATTAATCTCTCTATCTTTGCAGCGAACGTCACTCCAACCTTCAAGAAATGCCATCTCTAAGAATATAGATTTGTGTTACTCCGAACCTTTCTTTCCCCCCATTTTAAGGAAGCCTGCATTGGCCTCTCCAACCAGCTGTCGCAGGCTTGATACTGATCCTCACAAGTCACCCTTGAGAAACGCTTACAGAGAACCTCTGACCATCCATGAAACACTGCATGAGCACGGATGTGAGATAGAGCGCTGTCAGCACGTACGGATGACGGGATGCAGGACACCATTGTCAACGACAATGGAAGGAGATAGATTGCTGATCACTGCGAGTTGGCAGTAGAGCTGAGGTTGGATGTGGTTGGGTTATTCCACATTCCTTCTACATTGGTGAGCGCTTGCCACCATGCCTTCCAGGTCGTAGTTACGATGCGTGAGTACGACAGTTGGACTCCCCTGCTGCTAGACACTCCGAAGATTGTATAGGTGTGAGAATACACCAAGGTCTCAGTGACAAAGTCTTGGGATTTTATTCGCAAAATCAAGTGTACCTGTCATAAAACCACAAGGATCAGGACCCCTATTATTATTCCCAGTTCTTTAGTTTCCAAGGCGTTATCAAAGTGGATTTGCAGCTAACCCGTCTTTATTATTGGCACTGCTTTTACTACTTTCATCTTAACAGTTGACTCACTGTCACTACAGCCACCGTATCATGCACCTAGCATCCCGCCTGAGTCATGGTACTCACCTGAGCCGAAGACACTGTACATCCCGCGCTTGTTCGTGCCATGTCATGTGTTCCCCATTCTCGTTGATGGTACCTGCGTGACAATGGTCAGCTTGAACATATGCAACATGAGAGTATCACCAGCACAGAAGATTGTTGAGATTCGACCCACGGGGTACACTACGCCCGTTACTGATGATCCCTTTGAGAACTCCATCCAATCACATTGGATGGGGTGTTTGAAGGGCTCAGTAGATTCAATACTTGAATGGGGCGCTCGGAAGGGCTAATCTGTTCTCAATAAAAAGAGATAGGCAAAGGCGGCTGTTGTTCTAGCTTTGTTCATCCTACCGGTAGGAACAATGCAATTAGAACATGCACAAAAACGCGCAAACTACGCACTCTGCACATGTAACACAGCACAGCAAGCATGCAGAAGCAGTGTACCACTGCCCCAGGCTCCGGAATTCCGCTCTCTGCACCGGAATTCCGCCCTTTTGCATCGGAATTCCGCTTCCTGATCTGGAATTCCTCTCTCTGCAACGGAATTCCGCTTCCTGATCTGGAATTCCAGCTTTCCTGCTGTGCTGTGCAATCTGAGCAATGCAACAGGCATTTAGGAATCAGGGATTGCACCAATCACTGCATTTCTAAAAATGAGATAAAAACTGAGCTCACCAGAGATTGCACCAATCATTGGATTTCTAAAAACAAGGAAAAAAGCGGCTTGTTTCCCAAACAAGCTTCCTGATTTGGAAACAACCAAACCAATTTACAAGCTACTGTTTCTCAAACAAGCTGTAAATTGGTTCCTGGTGGTACTCAGCCCAGACAAAGTGCTCAGCCCAAGGTGGTACTCAGCTCTGGCTGGTACTTAGCCCTAGGTGGTGCACAGCCCAGGCTGGTACTCAGCCCTGGGTGGTGCTCAGCCCAGGCTGGTACTTAGCCCTGGCTGGTGCTCAGCCCTGAGTGATGCCCAGCCCTGGGTGGTACTCAGCCCTGAATGGGTACTTAGCCCAGGCTGGGGGTTGGTGCTCAGCCTGTTTTATCTCATTTCTGTGGCCTGCTCTGTGCAGCCCACTTCTCCCTCTGTTTTCTGATGGCTCCAACCTGCAGGAGTATAAAAGCAGCAACCTCTCACAGAGATCAAAAAAGGAATCCAACCCCCTCCTTGCTGCTTTAACAGAATCCAGTGCAAAACAAGCCAATCTCTCTTCCTCCATTTGCTCTCTCTTCCATCTCTGCCCACTCACTCCTCTCTCCTCTCTACATCCTCTCACTCCTCTCCCTTTTCCATCATCACTGCTCTCTCTCTCTCTCTCTCTCTCTCTTCATCCCCACACACACCAAGTCCCTCCAGTCCTGGGTGGGATTTCATCACAAAGCTAGCTACAAGCCGCCGGCCACATTTGTACGCTCGAACAGGGCCCTGCTGCTCTTACAAGAAAAGGGTTTCTGACTCTAAACAAGACCAACCTGTCTGTGAGCACCGGCTCACCAGCTACTTTAAGGCAACAAAGGGCTCTTGGCTCTCTACAAGAAAAGGGCTACCGCTCTAAACAAGTCCACTGGTCCACCAAGCCGCTACCTAGCATGTCTTCTTCAACCCCCAAGGCTGTCCGCTTCTCTTCTTACGGCTACCAGGCTTGGGAACTGCATGTGGAAGAAGTCATCAAGCCGGTCATGGCATACAATCTTGTTGCCAGCTTCCTCAAACCTGATTACTTCGGTACGTTCAACGAGCACTGCACCAAGGTCGGCATCGGTGCTGCTCCTCCCAGTATTGGTTCTCCCCCTGAATCCTCTGCAACGGCGGAGGCCAAGGCTGCGTACAGTGAGATGTACCGTCTGCACCACGCTGCCCTTGACAAGTACCACACTGGTATACGCCAAGAACACAAGACCTACAGGGAGCTTGAGGCCCAACATGACAAGGCGGTTGCTACCCTCGACTCCTGCTCGCGCATTGAGGATGTGCGCTCCATGAATGCGGCAAACATCACCAACTGCGCTGACCGGTACAAGTGGCTCAATGACAAGTACGCCCTGCAGGACCACACTGGTTCACAGCAGGACAAGTGGCTTGCGACTTACAGTCGTTTGGCAAAACCCAGAGACTCTGGTCCGGCAGTCCAGGAGTGGTACACCACTCTGACCACACTGGTCACGGATTGGCCAAAGCATTTCAAATGTACTGCCACCACTTGCAGGGGTGTGACAAACATCCTGCGTTCTGCCATCATCCACAAAGCAAGGGAAACGCTGCCTGGACATGAAATCTTCTCTGGCGTTCGTCAAAATCTTCTCAAGGGGCTGTCAGGCTACGCCAACACCAGCGATCTCATCAAGGAGTTGACAAACTGCCACACGCTGTACCAGCAAAGCAAAGAGAAGAACAGCAGACACTCTGCTCACCATGGCACTTCTGAGATGGAAACAGCTGCTTCAGCAAAGACCTCAGTGGCAACCAAGAAGCGCAAGATCGGTGAGGCACTCAACGGCAAGCCTACTTGTGACCTTCATGGAATCTGGGTCTCACACTCTCGCGAGGAATGCCTCAAGTTCCCTCACGGGAAGTCAGAGCCGGCTCGCCCTGCAAAGAAGGCCAAGGGCAAGCAGCCTGCACACGCCAAAGAAGCCAAGGCCATGTCAGCTGATTCCAAGAAAGCTACTGAAACTGCCAAGATTGCACGTGAGGTGGCCGCTAAAGAACACCACCAAGCCTCTTGCGCAGGCTCTGAGGACTCTCCTCCCCACAAATGCTACAGGATGGATACTCCACCACCACCTCCTGAAGCAGAAGACGTCGAAATGTTGGAGTTCAGTACTGAGGGTGCTGCGCGCCTTGCAGACACTTCAGCTCTAGACGACTTCCTTTCAGTAGAAAGGGCACTTGCGGCACGGGAGTTTGAAATTGGAACATGCCAGGCCGTTGAGGTGGAGGAGGAATTTGAAGTGGAACTCACAGTTACACTTCTTGACGGCAGAATGGATCCAGACTGGATCACTGACAACATTGTCTCAAACGTCGGCTACAAAGTGATGTACGAATCTGGACGTTTCCTCTACCGCAACGTCACCTACCGCCGCATCTATGAGACTGCGCTGATGGCAAGACTTGCTGGCGGCAACCCACACCAGGTCATCCTTGACTCTGGGGCTTCCAGGACAATGTCGCCTTGTGAAGAGCACTTCACAAACTTGCGGCCCACCTCCCAGCAGATCAAAACAGCTGACGGCTTTACAACTGCCACTGGAGTGGGCGACTTCACCCTGTTCGTTAACGGAAGAGCTCTCATCATGAGGAACTCGCTCTATGTGCCAGAGTTCTCAGACACTCTACTCTCAGTTCAGCAAATCGTGCGGCAGACAGGTCACAACGTGACTTTCACAGCAGACACAGCCCTATTGCACCCTCGGGTACATGGTTCAGACTTTACCATTGCTCACAGGGACACAGGAAATGTTTATGTTGTGGACCCTTCTCTTCTGACGGGACATACTGGTCTCGACAGGGCAGAACTTGGAAGGGACGCGCCGACTCCTTCGGGGGACGCCCCAGGTGAGTCGCAACAGCAAACTGCTCCTTTGCAAACTGCAACTCCAACTTTAAGTCAAACTGACCCAGACCCTTTACCAAACCCTCAGAACATTGAAGCAGTCCGAGCTCTTCACAAGAAATTTGGTCACCTGTCTTTATCTTCTTTGAAGCGTACTTGGTCAAATCTGAATAAAGTTGGTCATTCATTTTTCCTCATTCATGACATTCCCTGCGTGACATGTGATGTTGGGAAATTGAAAGCTTCGCCTATCCACTCCACTTCCAGACCAAACACCACACTGCTTGGTCGTTTACACACTGATGCTGTCCCACTGCCCGCACGTGGACACCATGGTGAAAAACATTGGCAACTGGTTGTGGAAGAGTCAACCCGTTGGCTTGACATTGAGTTCCTCAACTCTTTGTCTGATGCGCCGACAAGATTCCGGTCTACGATCGAAAGGTTTGAACAACAACATGGCAAACATATCACATCTGTGCGCTGTGACAGGGGGGAAATCTTCAAAGATGGAGAATTCAAAACTTGGGCCAATACTCGGCACCCTCCTATTGTTTTAGAACCTAGTCCTGCATTCACCAAGGAATTCAATGGGCTGGTAGAACGTCAGGTCAACACTCTCAAAGACATGGCACACTGCATGCTCTTAGAGTCACGATTGCCCCACTCTTTCTTTGTGTATGCAGTCCGCTACGCAGCATACATCAAGAACAGGGTTTACCACTCTTACACTAAGAAAACACCTTACGAAGCTTGGTACGGTGAAAAGCCAAATGTTGATCACATCCGCACCTTTGGCTGTTTGGTTATCCACCGTATCCCAAAGGAAAAGCGAACGCTTAAACATCCTGACAAAGGGGCGCCAGGCATATTCTTAGGGTATAAAGGAAACACTCTTCCAGTAGTCTACGACTTGAAAACTCAGAGAATATCGGAACACTTCCATGTATCCTTTCACGAAAATGTTTTTCCTGGCATTGTGCGGAACTGGAGACAGTTCCTTCATGACTCCCGCTTGAAGGAATGGGGACCAGTCCAACCCACAGCTCAGGATTTCCAATATCTTTCCTCCTCGTTGCATACCCCTGCTATGTCCACTGATCCAGATGTGACACATCCTGACGCTCTGTTTGACTCACAAGAAGACGATGTACCACCTGCAGAATCACAGGGGGGAGATCTACAGCCGGGTATGCTATACGACGCTTCTGATTCTGAACCAGAGTCAATACCTGATGAACAGGAAATCCCTCCTAGGGAGCGCTCAACTTCCCCTGACATTCTAGCTTTGCCAGAGTCAACAGGGGAGGCAACAAATCCCCCAATCATACCACGAGAGCCATCAGGTTTACGTGACTACCTGGCATTGAAGGCAAACCTTTGTAAACTACGAACAAAACCATCAATTGCCACAAGTCCTTCCACTTACAGTCGGAAAACACTCCGCGCTTTAACTGCAAGAATTCGTAAACTACGGATAGCACGGGGACAATTTCGTGAACTCTACCAAACGCTCAAAGCATACACTGTGCTTGAGCCGGAGGAAGTCACAGCATATCCAACAGAAAGGATCCACCAGCGGGACCTACCACCACTCCCTGCTTCACATAAAGAGGCCATGCGTTCTCCTTTTGCAAAGTATTGGAAGGCAGCTCAACTCTCAGAGATCAATTCGATCACATCAAAGCATGTCTGGGACTTAGTGGCTCGACCTAAAGGGCGTAAGATACTCAAGCCCAAATGGGTTTTTGCCTACAAGTTTGACAGTGAAGGGTACCTTGAACGCTTCAAGGCTCGCCTTGTTGGTCGGGGTTACACTCAGATCTTTGGTCAGGACTACAATGAGACCTTCTCCCCTGTCGTCCGCAGCTCCTCCATACGGGCAATCCTTGCTATCTCGTTGCTGTTTGACCTCATACTTGCAGGCCTTGATGTCGAAACTGCATACTTGAACGCCAAACTGGACATTGAAAACTTCATGGAACAACCAGAAGGCTTTGAGATACGTGGTGCAGACGGGATACTTCTTGTCTGTTTACTCAGGAAGAGTCTGTACGGACTGCACCAGTCTGGTCGACAGTGGTACAAAACAATCCGCGACTTCCTAGTAGAAATTGGATTTACGCAATTAAAGACTGACCACTGTGTCTTTGTGCAAAGGCACCCTGATGGAAAGGTCAAGACCATCATCACTCTATACGTAGATGACATCCTCATCTTCAGTCACACTGAAGAAGAAATTGCCAAAATTCTTTCTCTGATCAAATCAAAGTTCAAAATCCGCGAGGACCTCAACCCAAAAGTTGCTGTTGGCATCCAAGTTGAGAAAATCAAAGATGGAATCTTTATTGGACAGAAAAACTACACACAGCATGTCTTGGAGGAAGCAAACTACTGGTGTGACGATGAAGGCTTACCTGTCAAAATCAAAGCAACTCCCATGTCCACAACATGGATACACGATGCGGACTCTGGAAAACTTCCACAAAAAGAGTTGGAATACTTCCGAAGCACACTCATGCAACTTGCTTACCTTGCAAACTAGACGCGCCCTGACATTGCGTATGCTGTGAATACACTTGCACAATACCAGTCCGCCCCAACCCATTCAGATTCCCTTGCGCTCGACAGATTGCTGCGATATGTCCGCGCTACCTGGGATCATGGACTTTTCTACCAGAAGGGAGACTCCCAGATGACATGCATCACCAATGCAACGCTCCCAGAGGTAGAGAAAGCTGCGGGTATTTCTTACCCAGAGTGGGATGAACCACATGGCTACGCTGATGCCAGCTATGCTGAAGAGGATGGACGCAAGTCGAGGTCAGGGCATGTGTTCATGCTTTGCGGGGGTGCTATTACATGGTACAGCAAGAAACAATCAGTTGTCGCTTTGTCCTCAACTGAGGCGGAATACTTCTCCCTTACTGAGGCCATCAAAGAGGCAATCTGGCTACGAATGCTCTTCCAGGAGCTGGGTATGGATTTAAATAAGCCCACTACTGTTTTTGAAGACAATCGTTCAACCATAGCTATTGCTATGAATCCAATACACCATGGTCGGGTCAAACACTTTGACGTGAGGTTGCATTTCATACGGGACCACTTGGAGAAAAAGGAGGTTCAACTCATTCATTGCCCAACGGACATGATGATTGCTGACCTTCTCACCAAAGCTCTTCCTGCAGCTCAACATGCAAAGCTTGCATCACTGATGGGAATTTGCAGTCTCGCCGACCTCCAAGGTGTAAGCGTGGTGCCCACGCTCAAATCAGCACAACGCTTAGTCTAAAGGCTCTCTCTGGCTTCTCCAGCTACACTTGTGGGTTCATGCAGGTTTTCACAAGTGTAGGGGGGTACATGGGTGGGTTCGAGTCCCACTGCTTGGCTGGCATTGTTGGACAGCCATGTACTCCAGGAGAAACAGTTGCCCCCTCTCTTTCTATTGCGGGGGTGTGTTGAGATTCGACCCACGGGGTACACTACGCCCGTTACTGATGATGAAAGAATTTGCTATGGTGGCTGATTGATGGGTTGGGCTGCTGTGGTGTACACTACTGAAGGTGGTGGTGGTGGGAGGTTGATCTTGGATTCTGTCAGTCTTGTGTTTGTCTTTATACAAAACTGTTACAAGGACCATCACTTGCAAAATGCTGCAAGTCATCCTTGCAGAGCAGAAACTGGTCAAAGCTCCTGCACACTGCTTACACCAAAAGACCCAAAACTAACACTCCCCCCTAAGCTGTGGGCAGGAGCAAAGGCCGGCACGGAGGAAAACCTTAAGCCATAGTCAACTTAAGGAAACCGTACACCGGAGAAAGAAGAATCACAAACAGGTATGACTGGCCATTGGATGGCAGAACAGAAAGGACAGACCACACTAACAAAAATGGATGGGGGCACATATTGAACTTCAGAGGTAAAAGAAAATGAGTCGAAGTAATGAAAAAGAACAAAGAAGAAAACAGCTTCACAGATAAGAAAAAATGAATCAGAGGAAACAGACCAGTGCGACTCAGATGGTATTCACTGAGAGCAGCTGAGAGAGATTTTGTCATATAGTCTGCAGGCTGTTCTCCTCCAGCAATCCATTCAAGCCGTACTACCTTTGTTCCACAATTTCTTGAGTATAATGATACTTTACCATGATATGTTTTGACCGATTGGTGTAAAGATCATCTAAACTGAGGTTGATCACACCGCTGTTGTCAGTGTAGATGACAAGTGGGGTTGGAGATGGAAGTTGAAGTGCTGAGTAGAGTTGGGATAGTGCCTTAAGTTCTCGTCCCAGTTCAGACACAGCTACATGGTCAGCTTCCTGCGGTGACAGCATGACAGTACTGCTCTGAAGAGATGTCCAACTAATAGCTGTTCCTCCAAATAGAACATAGTAGCCAGACTGTGATTTCCCATCTGAGTGGACACCATGGGCAGCGTCGGAGTAACCGGCTATATCTGTGCAGTTGCGAGAATAGAATAAACCATACTCACTATTACCATTGAGATATTGGAGAACCAGAATAAGGATCTTCATGTGTTGCTTGCTAGGATCCTTGCTGAAGGCACCAAGATATGAACTGCTGGGCCAAGGTCTGGTCGCCTGTGTGTTGCAAGGTAGTTGATGCCGTCATGTATTGCCTGGTACAGTCTCTGATCTGCAGTTGCTTTGTCGATCCTGCGTGGCTGAAGATTGAGAGACAACTGGGAAGGCCAGTTACTGCAGTGCGGTTGTTGATAGTGTTTGCATGGCACTGAATTAACTCCTTGCTATAGACTTTCTTGTGAAAGAAGATTCTGTCATGTTGATGTTCCAGCTGCATATTGAGGATGATTTTCATTGCTCCCATTTCGCAGAGTATGTAAAAAGATTAGGCAAGGCAATGGCAGAAGAAGTTTTTTTTTTTTTTTGCCAGAATCACCAAAAACAAATATTGTTAACTTAGCTTGCGTTGTGGATGATGAGTTAATCTGACAATGGAGGATGCAGAAATCCCAGAAGTTTGCACTTTCCTGTCAACTGTTTGATTTTGGTGGCTGTTCAACTCCAGCAGTCAGTGCTGTCAGGAACAGGGCAGGACAGGATAAGGCAGAGAAGGAACTTTTGAGAGTCTTCCTTGTCAAGACTCAAAGGAAGTTCCAGAAAGAGCAATTAGTAATACAATGATACCAATGATAACACGACAAGTCAGGAAAGCAAAGAAGGTTCCAGAAGGTTCCACAAGGTTCCATGAAGGAATGTTCGAGAAGGTTCCAGAGGTTTCCAGAGGGTGATTCATAACAAGTGCGGCGGTAATGAACTGCTTGATGCAGATTTGGCATATATAAAATATGCTGTTGAGGTATGTGTTGCTGATATCCACTGCGCCAGTGTCCAAGTTGATTCAGGCAGCCATTTCAGTGAGTTAACAAAGACTATTGATTAGGACAAGAGGTGGGTGAGTATTCTGAATATAAATGCAATGACACTAAGTGGGGCCCTTAGCCATGAGCAGTGCATAGAAGCACTCAATGCTGCTGTCTTCACAAAGTTTGACCTTGTAGGCCCATTTGTTCCAGGTTTTGTTGACATTTGTGGGTTGTTCAATAACTTCAAAAGCTGAAGGTAAGAAGTTTGTGGTGGATTCCAAATTTTAAAGTGTTATGTTTGTTTTGTGGTTGTAGAGAAATAGAATCTACTTGTGATGGTTTTAACTTTAAGAAACTTTAGGGAAAATTAGTTCAGATTTTCTAAGATACCCTGCACACAAAAGAAAGCTTGAGAGAAAACTCTGCACAGGTGAGCCTTCCGCACGATGCTGGTCTGGGCTCCCCCCAGTACCCTATGAGGCGAGGCGACCACTCCCCCATACACAGCTTGCCCTCAACGCTTTCCCCTGCGTCTCGCCTGGGCACATCAGAAGAATAACTGTCTCCTGGTTGGTACTCCTTGCGGAATGGGCTCCCTGCTCAGGACTCCACCTCCTCTGACACAGGTCCAGGCCACACTAGCCTACAAGCTGGGACTTCGGTGTTCGTGGGCCTTCGGTTGATTTCACATTGCCGGTCTGCCACATCGGTCCGGCCTTCCACAGTCATGCCTATAGTGCTCCCAGTAAGGCCCACTGGGGGTGACGTTAATTGCAGTAGCACGGAATCCAACCCGTCGTGCCGTCACCTCCAACACCAGAGCTGTACACCGTTATCCGATTCACTTTCGCTGTGGATTACCATGTGGTTGATACTTTTTACCAATTCCAGTTTAACTTCTTCCAATTCTGATTGCTGAAGCTGAATGCTGACCGAATGGAGGAAGTTGTTGTTTTCTGGAGTGACTCTGCTGTGGGGAATGGTTGATGCTTTGTCTGACTTTGTTGAGACTGCAGAAAACTGAATGCAACTCCAATTCAACTTGTTCAACTGGCAAAATCAAGTTCAAAGATGGTTCAAGGTGACTGGTGACTGAATGGAGCAAAGTGGTGATGTTGGTGTTGTTTCTGAAGCTGATCTGCAGTAATGAATGGTTGAAGATTCTCCTGAATTTTGCTGAGACTGCTGCATATTGAATAGTTTGATGATGTGAATGGTAATTGTGACTGTTTGACTATGAGGTGGTTGATTATTGTTTTTGTTGGTCTAGAGTGGAGAATAAAGATAGAGACAAAGTTAGTGGTAGAAAGCATTAGTGAGAGTTAGTATATCCAGATGTTTGTTGATTGCTTGATGATGATTTGCCGTTAGTCTCCATATGATGTTGTGGAATTTATGCTGGTAGAAGAGTGTTAGTGCAAGCAAAGGGAACAAAGACTTCGCCTGATGTCTTCTACTCTGCCTCGTTAAAGAATCAGCAGAATGTTTTGTCAAGTCTAACATCCAAGCCAAAACCACAAAGTTTCTGGTCAGATTACAAAAGTTGAGGGCAATCTCTGAAGCTTCCAGATCCTGGTTATGCTGCATGAATGCATGCTGGATGAATGCATGAGGCATTCAAAGAACATAGCTGTTCTGGAGTGACTCTATTAAGAGCAGTTTGAAATCTAGAGTCAGTTAGATTTGGTTCGGCTAAGGAAGAATCTCAGATGAGAATGGAACTTCAGCAATCTTGCAAGGTTGAGCTTGTTTATAGTTTGCTCTGAAAAAGTGTTAGTGTTGAGTGTCCAATAAAGATAAACGTTGATACTCCTCGGAATGAGGCAAAAGTTATTTCAAGGAACATTGTGTTTTGTCACAGAAGTTGGTTAGGATAATTCATCAGAGTGATGCAATTGAGGTGAGGACTCAGGTATGGCTGTCGAATTTCCTGTGATGTGGGACCTGGAGTAGTGTGTTAGTATGTCTGTGTATAAAAGCTGAAGCAGTCAATATGTGTGAGTTGAGGTCCCTAGCCAGGGTCAAGTAAGCCCAGCAATAATAGTGTATTCCATAGTTCGAATCCTGAGTCCAGATTCATTTGGCTAAAATAGATAGAGTGTTTTCCTAGGCAGCAGCCTGGCACCAAGAAGACCATGCCAAGTTGGTGCCAATCCATGCTGAGACCACTTTGCAACTCTGCGCTGATGATCATCGTTCACTTATTCCAAGCATTCTCCATCTAATTGGCAATACAGTGCCGGTGATCATCTTTCACTTATCCCTAGAATCCTCCCCCCTAAGTGGAAGATGATGTTTGATGTTGTACTGGGCGCTGGCTTGTGCTGATGACAAATACTCTGAGTATTAAGTGGAATGGAAACCCAGTGTCAACAGTTTTCCTCCTCCTCTGCTCAAGCAGATAATATATGAGAGGTTTTGACCCTGTGCCGGTCACGCTTGCCTAGCAACCACTCAGAATAGACTGTTTACAAAATGGTTAGAGGATTGTTAAACTACTCAACCAGTCCTTGTTCTATCAATGAATGGACTGCAAATTGTCTTTGGCTGAAGTGCTGAAGTTATCTGAGAAAAGATAAGGAGAGGCTTAGCTTGATGTAACAGAGTCCAAAGTTATGAGGAAATTGCACAAGGTTGCCGTGGTCGTGAGAGTTGGCACTTGCACAACTATTGGTCATCCCAATCACTAATATGTTTGATGGTGAGAGTTTCAGTGTGGTTGAAAACACTCTATCAGGGAATCCAGAAATTGAACTGCCAACTCCATGGGTTGATAGACAAGGAAAACACCATATCATTAATTCCTAATTTGTTATGCCAGGAGACTGCATGGCTGAATGTTGAGAGGATAAAGGCAGTTACTTTGATGCATATCAAAAGCGAAGAGCAAAACACTTAGCAGATTGATTATTAGTTGATGGAGCTGGTTGGTTTTTGAGGACCTCTGCTGTTTGTTGTTCAATCAATATGAAGGCAGATAACCAGGATAGTAATAGTTGGTGTGGTGATTTCTGGTGCAGCAGTAGCCGAGTGATTGTTGCTTGATCAGCCAGCTCATGTGTTGCTTATCATAGTTGTTTTGTCAAACAGGTTTTGAAGAGTGAGATTAGTTTGGCTAAACTTGTTATCTGAGGAGCTGGGTTGCCGACAACAAGAAAAACTTTTCCTTTTCCCATATCCAACAGGCTTTGGCCCAGTGAGCCAACAAAGATTCGAACAACTTGTTGGAAAGGGCGAATATGATGGAGAAGTTCTCCAGCTGCTGACTTTGCAAAGCTGTCGACTCGATGGTACGCTTCAGTGAATCGGGTAATGAAGGCATCTGAGGCTTCAGTTGGTTCCATTTTAATGCATTCAAAGTCGTCAATGATCTCCTTTGCAAGTTCGACCAGGTGTGATTTGGGTGAGGGCTCGATAGATGTGGCGAGGAATGATTAGACAGCAATGTGCATTCTGGTTCTGTGCACCAGGAAACCAAGTTACTTTCTCTGGTCCACAAGACGGAGGCACCAGTTGGAATCTCTGTCCTTGGAATGGTCCATCTCTGATGAGACAGGTTCCAGTGTCGCAGAGGTCTAGTGGATCAACTGCATCGTTCTGCTCTGCGTTGATGTGATTGGTTGAGTCAGTAGTCATGTTGTTTTCTCAGGACGATTATGTGTGCCAAGTTTGAAGGGATTTCGTTGGATTTTGGGTGTGTGGTGAAGGTGGTGTTGCAGCAGATGAAAAGTTGGTTTGTTAGCTTGGTGTGTGTCAGGTAGGGGGGTGGTCGTTGTCTCCAATTGGGGACAAAAAATCAAAAATTAATGGTGAGGGTTGGAGGTAATCTGGTGACCCTGAATGGAAAAAGGCGTCGCTTATCACGAAGGAGAGTGATTTTGGGGTGCCGTTGGTGGCAGTCGTGTAGTCCCGAAGCAGGCCTTTCCAATGATAGCTTGGGATCGGCTGGGGGAGGTCTGGAAGGCGAGCAAATTGAGGTTGAAGTTGGAAAAGTGGGCGACGACTTTGGAGGCGGTGGATACGATGTAGGAGCGTCCGATCCGAGATCAGGTGGGTTCGTTGGAAAGAGGAGATCAAGAGCTTTCCGATGGTAGTAACGAAATTGCTGTACGATGTCTGTAGCGCCCGTGATCGCTCCACGAAGTTGGCAGATCTGAAAAGCGTACAACCCCTTCTACTGATTGGATTTTGTTGAAACCAAGGGGGAAGTGATTGGGATGGGTAACAGTTTTGTATGAAAGAATTTGCTATGGTGGCTGATTGATGGGTTGGGCTGCTGTGGTGTACACTACTGAAGGTGGTGGGTGGTGGGAGGTTGATCTTGGATTCTGTCAGTCTTGTGTTTGTCTTTATACAAAACTGTTACAAGGACCATCACTTGCAAAATGCTGCAAGTCATCCTTGCAGAGCAGAAACTGGTCAAAGCTCCTGCACACTGCTTACACCAAAAGACCCAAAACTAACAGATGATCCCTTTGAGAACTCCATCCAATCACCTTGGATGGGTGGTGTTTGAAAGGGCTCAGGTAGATTCAATACTTGAATGGGGCGCTCGGAAGGGCTAATCTGTTTCTCAATAAAAGAGATAGGCAAAGGCGGCTGTTGTTCTAGCTTTG